>PKML01043558.1:403336-419121 GCA_002933935.1 Eutrema yunnanense | reverse complement strand
AAAGCTTGAGTTTTTGCTAACTATGGAGATGATGAATCTTTTATGAAAATACCTTGAGATCTTGTGCTTAAGTTGTCAAAACAATGTTGAATGCACAAAATAGAGTGAAAATCGAGCCTATAGCAACTTGAATCACGATTTTTGCTTGAGAGGTGAGAGAGATATGAGCAAATGAAGGTGAGAGAAGAGAAAGATTTGTCTTAGCCTTTGGGGGGGAGAGAGAGAGAGAGAGAGAGAGAGAGAGAGCGGGTCGGATCTGTGCAATGGGGCGAGACACCGGGCGGACCATTGGGTAATAGATCTACTTTGACTGGTCAAAGGTCTCACCTTTTTGAATTTTTCAAAATTTTGACCCCCCCTCATGAGCGTGGTCGGTTTCGCGCAGTCGGATTTTCCGGGGAGGCCGGGGAAAAATTTCGACCGTCCCCCATGAGCAAGGTCGAATCCGTGGGGTCGAAATTTCTGGAAGTCCCTCACCTATGACCGACCCAAAACCGACCATGCCGAAGGAGCGAGGTCGGGAATTTCCCAAAATTCCCAACAACCTATAAACACTTAGCAAAAACATTAAAACGAACTAACAAAGATTTAAAAACATATGAAGAGAAATATATATAAGGATAAGCTTGGGGTGTCTCCCAAGAGCACTTTGTTTAACGTCACTAAGTTCGACGTTTGTTACCTCCCTCAAGCTAGAGGAACATCATCTAGAGGGATCGAGCCTCCTTCTTCGATGATTTGGTTTGCTCGGTAGAGTTTGAGCCTTTGGCCATTAGCAATGAAATCTTGGCCCTCCTTGTTAACAAGTACCACGGCTCCATAAGGTCTTACTTCTTTAACCTCAAACGGACCCGACCACCTTGACTTGAGTTTCCCGGGAAAGAGCTTCAACCGGGAATTGAAAACCAACGCAGGTCCCCAATCTTGAAGTCCTTGTGCACAATCCTCTTGTCATGGAATGCTTTGGTCCTCTCCTTGTAGATTCTCGAGCTCTCATAGGCATCGAGCCTAGTCTCCTCTAACTCTTGAAGTTGAATCAACCGTTTCTCTTGAGCGGTCTTGATGTCAAAATTTAGAAGCTTTACCGCCCAAAGAGCTTTGTATTCCAATTCCACCTGAAGGTGACATGACTTCCCATAGAGCATGTTGAACGGTGTGGTTCATATGGGTGTTTTGAAAGCGGTCCTATATGCCCATAAGGCATCATCAAGTTTGTTTGCTCAATCCTTCCTTGAGCTACCGACCGTCTTTTCAATGATCGCCTTGATTTGTCGGTTGGAGACTTCTACTTGCCCGCTTGTTTGAGGGTGATAGGGCGTTGCAACCTTGTGTTTCACGCCATTCTTCTTAAGTAGGCTCTCAAAGACCTTGTTCACGAAGTGCGATCCACTATCACTAATGACTACTCTTGGAACCCCGAACCTTGGAAAAATGATTGACTTAAACATTTTGAGCACAACCTTTGCGTCGTTTGTGGGACTTACGATAGCCTCCACCCATTTTGATACGTAGTCTACCGCAACCAAGATGTAAGAATTTCCATATGAAGATGGGAAAGGGCCCATGAAGTCGATTCCCCATACATCAAACATCTCTACCACAAGGATCAGGTTTTGGGGCATTTCGTCTCTCTTCCCAATGTTCCATTTCCTTTGGCAAGCATCAATTGAGGAGACATAGGTGTGTGCATCTTTGAAAAGAGTTGGCCACCAAAACCCGGATTGAAGAACCTTTGTCACCGTTTTGAAAGAAGCGTGATGACCTCCGTAGCTTGACCCGTGACAATGGAATAGAATCCCTTTGATCTCCTCCTCCGCTATGCACCTTCTATACAAGCTATCCGAGCAAAGCTTATACAAGAACGGCTCATCCCAATAATATCTTGTTACATCATGGAAGAACTTCTTCTTCTTGTATCCATCCAAAGGTGGCTCCTTCCCACAAAATAGATAGTTGACTAGATCCGCAAACCATGGGAGCTTCTCATCTTGTAGACCACTAGCATCCTCCATACCATTCACAGCCTCAATGCCTCTTCTCAATACCTTCACGACCATTAGGCTTTCTTCGGGAAGCTTGTCTTTAATGGGAACGAGGTCTTCTATCCTCATCCTAGACAAGTGATCCGCTACTCCGTTCTCTATGCCTTTCTTGTCTACTATCTCCAAATCGAACTCTTGGAGTAGCAAAATCCATCGTAATAACCGCGGTTTCGTGTTTTTCTTTGCATGAATGTATCTTAAAGCCGTGTGATCGGTGTAGACAATCACCTTTGACCCCACAACATAAGATCTAAACTTCTCCATGGCAAAGACTACGGCCAACAACTCCTTCTCCGTGGTTGCATAACAAGTTTGAGCATCGTCTAGAGTTCTACTAGCGTAGTAGATCACATTGGTCTTCTTGTCTTTCTTTTGACCCAAAACGGCTCCAACCGCATAGTCGCTAGCATCACACATGATCTCAAACGGAAGGTCCCAATCCGGTGCTTGGACTATAGGGGCACTAATCATCGCTTTCTTGATCTCTAGGAATGCCCCCATGCATTCCTCATCAACCACGAACTCCACTTCCTTGCAAAGTAGCCTTGTAAGAGGTCTCGTGATCTTTGATAAATCTTCAGTAGAACCCCGCATGACCTAAAAAAGACAGGATGTCCTTGACCGACTTAGGCGGTTCCAAGCTAACAATAACCTCGATCTTTGCCTTGTCTACCTCAATCCTCTTCTCGGAGATCTTATGCCCAAGCACAATTCCTTCTCGTACCATAAAGTGGCATTTCTCCCAGTTAAGCACCAAGTTTGCTTCTTCGCACCGTTGCAAAACCCTGCAAAGGTTGGACAAACAAACACAAAAGGAAGATCCATACACGGAGAAGTCGTCCATGAAGACTTATACCATGTTTTCAAGAAGGTCGGAGAAAATTGACATCATACATCTTTGGAAAGTTGCGGGAGCATTGCACAACCCAAACGACATCCTTCGATATGCGAAGGTGCCGTAAGGGCATTGATAGTAGAATTTTTGCAAGTCCCAAATCAATTACTCAAATCCCACTCATCTCATTGTGGTATTTAAGATATCGAACCAAAGAGGCTAAGATTGAAACACTAAGAATACATGAATCTTCTTGAGCTAGAGCAAATGTTTTTGGTTTTTATATTTTGAATCAAGAAAATGAAATGCAAGAGAGAAAACAAAGATAGAAAGTTGGAAAATGAATCAACCATGAAAAAGATGATTAATGAACAAACAATGATTATAAAGATTGAATTAAACACTATCCTAGAACATGGAATTCCCAATTATGACTAATCCACTCCCGTGGTACTAATCACTTTGTTAATCACCAAATCAAGAACAAACTTCCGTTTGTGATAAGATGATTAACAAGCATTAATCTCCAATTCCACTTAGCTCACTAATCACCCTAGACATCAACTCTCGTTGGCTAGGCAAGAAAAGCTCACAAAAGGTTTGGTTCAAGCATTTCATCGAACACCTATCGGGCGTGAAATGCTTAAGCTCTAGTTTTGATCTATCAATCCAAAACTAGCTTTAAGATCAACCTAAGTGAAGGATCTAACAAGGTGCAACCTAAATCATCATCATCTAATCACCAAGACAATTAACAAATGATGCAAATGCACTCAATCATTGCTATTCCTTAGGCATGAGATCCATAATCTTGATTAATCCTATGTCTAGACACTAATCACTTCACTAATCATTAATCCCATTAGCAAAATGATCATTTGTGGAACAACAATTAGCAAGCATTAAGATTTGTAACAAGATCAACCAAAAGAGTGCCTTAGACAACTAATTTCTTAGGCTAAGAACACAAATCCTTTGAATAATTGATCTTGGCATTTCATCGAACACCTTGTGTGCATGAAATGCCTAAGGTCTAAATCCACTTTTTCAAGCTAGATCTAGCATTAAACACATTAAGCAAAGAAGGAATGCAAAGACCTAATACCTAAGCATCACAAATCAATCATCAAGCCATCAAAAATCAAGCAAACCAAAATCCAACAAAAAGGTTATAAGGCCTAAAGAACATGAAGAACAAAAGAGAAAAAGACATAAAAATAAAGAAATTGCATAAATAAAAGATAGAGTTGAAGAAATCTTCTCTAGAATGGCATAGATGTGAAGAACAATCCAAATCCCTCAAGAGAGAGAGTTAGGGTCGAGCCCCCACTCTTACAAGAAGAAAACTTAGGTTTAGAAATGTCTAAAATTTGCATAAATACACAAAGTGTTCGAACCGGGTCGACCCGAGGCAAATCGGGTCGGATCTTGGACTGGGGAGAGTTGATATGTGTCCACTAAATCGACGATAACTCCTGGAATATTACTTTGAATGAGCTGAATCTTCTTGCGTTAGAAAGCTAACTAAATTTGCATGACTTTTATCAAGAGCTCAGATTAAACTGGGCATGATAAGGCTTCCATCCGACATGATCTTTCAGCTGCTTCGGACTGCCTCTGCATTTTCCGACAGTGATATATTTTTAGTAAATCACCCGTATCCCCTGAACCTGACATTCGAATGACTTGATTCCAGCTGATCTGAACAGCTCACTCATTCCTCTACAACTTCTATGAATACCATTGAAGCTGAATCAGGAGGGAAGGTTCTCGTCCGGCCACATCTTTGAGACGCTTTGGGTGAACTCTTCCTTCTCCTTGTCCAAGTCCGGAAGGTTTCAACTCCATGTCCCCAAATGTTCTCCAAAACACCTAAAATAGACTCCAAAATATGCAAGAACTCCTAGGACCTAATGCAAACATCTAATACTCTAATAAATACCAAAATGCTATAAAAACTATGCAAGACACATGCATGAGACACAAAACAATAACAAGAATGCATGTTAAAAAGAGGTAAAATATGGGAATATCAGGCATGTGAAGGTGGTTTTTTCTTGGTCATTCGGGTGTATGGGTATTTGGAAAAACCCCGAATAACCATCTAAAAAACAATAGAAAGGGTGATTGGTTAGCCGTTCGAGCATTTGGTCTATAAATGGTAATGGAAAATGATCTTTACGCGTGGATGAATTCAATTTCCTATAATCGATGCATATCCTATGCCCGGTTATCGTCCTAGTAGGTATCATTTCATCCTTTTCATTTTTAACGACCGTTATCCCCCCTTTCTTAGGCACACAATGAACCGGTGAGACCCAAGTACTATCCGATATTGGGTAGATAATACCCGCGTCTAAAAGCTTAAGAATCTCTCTCTTTACAACATCTTTCAAATTAGGGTTCAACCTTCTTTGATGTTCAATAGAGGTCCTTGATTCATCCTCTAAATGGATTCTATGCGTGCACAAACTAGGGGAAATGCCCTTGATATCATCCAAAGAGTAGCCAATTGCTCTCCTATATTTCCTAAGTTCTACAAGAAGGGAGGATAGCTCTTTTTCATCTAGACTCTCATTCACAATAACCGGGTAAGACTCGTTGGGACCTAAGAACGCATACCTTAGTCCCGCGGGGAGTTGCTTTAGGTCCACCTTTGGGGCTTTGAGCTCGCTCCAATCGTCCTCCTCAAGACTAGACTTACCCTTGCTAGTCTCTTCAACGGCTAGAACTAACTCCTCTTGGACCGTGCCAACCCGTGAGCCATCTTCAACCTCGGTACTACGGACATCCAACTCAACAAACGGCGTATCTTTGTCGACCGGCTTGTGCAAGTCCATGAGCAGCTCGTACCCTTGACTCTCTTTACTCAAGTACCCATGATCACCACGCCCTTTAGTCAAAACCACTTCCAAACCGTCTTCTATTCTCATTTCCTCGAGCAATTCGTCGGCTAGTTCATCCATGGTCTCTATGTAGACACATTGGCCATCTATGGTAGGCTTCTTCATCACCTTGTTGATATCAAACTCAAGGACTTCTCCTTTACTAAAATGGAGATCTATCTTGGCTTTCCTCACATCAATTATCGCTCCCGCGGTTCCTAGGAACTGTCTACCAAAGATAAGAGGGTCTTTTGGTTCCTCATCCATTTCAAGAACTACAAATTCCGTGGGGACAATGAAATCCTTCACCACGATGGGGAGATCCTCAAGCAAACCAATAGGAACCCTCACGCTCCTATCCGCCAATATTAAGGATATGTTGCTGATATATCATGGTTTTTACCCTGTTTAGGCCATGATATAAGTCCTTTTTATAGAGTCTTTCTAGTATTTTGTAGTCTTTTAGAGTCTTTTACAGGTTATAGCACGTTTGGAGCATAATTGGAGATATTGGAGCTTTCTGGAACATTCTGGAGGGAAGCAGAGATCCGTGTAGCTGAGACGTCGAAATCACATGAGTATCGATCGATACACCCTAGTATCGATCGATACCCGTCGAGGAAACAGAAGGATCGCGACTTATTGAAGAGTTGAAGAATTGCAGAATTGGCCCAGAAGACTTTGATATTTTCAAGATGGCCCAGAACGTGTTTAGGTTATTTAAGTAGGATTTTCAGCCACTTTGTTGGCTACGTTTTTATTTTATGGATTTTGAGAGAGAGCTTTTGAAGGGAGACAGATCTGATACTTTGTTCGTCTGAGAGAAGATTTCGAACCCTTGTTACTGTTTCTTATTATTTATTTTGAGTATTTATTCAGTCGTGTTTATTGCTTCAATCTCCATGTCTGAGTAGATCACCTGTTAGGTTTGGGGTTTTCTCATAGGAATTTCTTTGAATGCTAGGTTGATTAGTTTCTTAGGGTTCACAATCTGAATTAGTTCTTCACCTTAGGTTGTTCTCAAAGCTAATTCTGGATTGATCACCTAGAACTTAGATCTTAGGATAATTGATTAGGCGCGAGAGTGCGATTAATGACCTGATAGAACTAAGGTGAGCAAATTGATTAATTACAAAGAGATTTGGATTAATTGATTTGTGAACAAATCGAACTTGATATTAAAGCTGATTTAGACTTTAGCATTCGCAAAGAGATTTGGAATTCCTAGGATTTAGATTTAGATAGTTCTCGCAACGAGAGTTGGTTAGCTATATTTTAGTGATTTGAGTTCAAGAACAGCGCGTAATCTGAACCCCGATTAGCTAGTTTAATTGCATTCATTGATTTCCTGAGAATTACCCTGAACCTATCTTTTTCCAACTGAATTCACAACACTTTTACTTGCATACTTGTTTTCAATTACATCCTCTGGTTTAGCGTATTTTGGATCTATTCAATCAATTGTGTGATATCTTGAGTCTTTGTGGTTCGACCCCTACACTTACTACAACTACTGCTTTAGTATCTTAGGGTATTAATTTGAGCATATCAAATTTGGCGCCGTTGCCGGGGACTCAATTCGCCATTAGATTTTAGCTAAGAAATTCGTCTAAATCGCCCGAGTATCGATCGATACCCTTGAGTATCGGTCGATACCCGTTGTCAATTTCAGTTACTTACGCTCTTTGTTTTTGTTTTCAGGTGTATGCCTAATCGTGAAACCAGATGCAAAAAGAACGCGCCGCTAGTTGATCTATCACTGGAACAGCTAGCACAAGTGGAACGCACAAACAGAAAAGCAAAGAAATCAGCTAAGATGAACAACAATCAAATGGAGTTAGTTCGTGATGCAGCTGGTGCTTACAGAGACCAAGAGGGTCACTTGTGCAATGAGCAAGGACAACGTCTGGATGGAGAGGGGATCGTCGTACCACCTGCTCCTGTTGTCGCTGCGAATGTCTCTGAGAACGCAAGGAACGATGTGGTTAATCGTTGAAGGACGATTGGTGAGTACAACAGGCCTGACCAGTTTTTCGCCAATCGGTCAGCGATTCGTCCTCCTGCGTTTGAGAGGAATGAGTTTGAGCTGAAGCCCGCTTACTTTGCTCTTGTGGGACAGCATCTCTTCCATGGTCTTCCTCACGAACATCCGATGGATCATGTAGAGAAGTTCGAGGACTTGGTCACTAGCATTAAGAGCAATGGAGTGTCCTACGACTATCTCTTATGCAAGCTTTTCCCCTACTCTCTATGTGGAGAAGCAACTTATTGGCTGAGACAGCTACCTCCTGGATCATTGACTAATTGGGAAGTGACTAAGAAGGCTTTCCTGATTAACTTCTACGATGATGCACGATCTGATGACCTGAGGAACAAAATATCCCAGTTTTCTCAAGGACCTACTAAGGCGTTCAAGGCTGCTTGGACGAGATTCAGATCGTATCAGAGAGACTGTCCACATCACGGGTACTCTGATGTGCAGCTGCTGGGTATCTTCTTCAGAGGTATAGACTGGAGGTATCAGATGGGTTTGGACGCTTCAAGCAATGGAAATTTCAACACCAGGTATCCTGAGGACGCTATTGTGTTGATTGAGAACTTTGCTTCTAGCAGTAGCACCAAGAGCGCAGATTTCGAGCGCAAGAAGCTGGCTGGAAATCATGATGGGTCGCAACTCGCTGAAGTGAAGGCACAGTTGGATTCTATGCACAGTCTTCTGCTGGGAAAGACCACAAAGGCCGTTCACTTTGCTGAAGATGTTGAGGTGTTTAACGAGGGTGAAGCAGAAGATGTCAACTACATTGGTTGTTCTGGTTTTCAGGGACAGAGGAACCAATTCAACAACAATCGAAGCTTCAACAACAACTTCCAGCAAGGAGGATTCAACCAGAAACCTGTCCAGAACAGCGGCTATTACCAGGAACTATGGGAACTCTTCTTATGAGCCTGTGACTGCTAAAACAACAGAGAGCAAGATTGAGGCCATGCTTGAGACGCTCGTTGAAGGACAGCAGCAGATCACAGTGACCTTCAATGGCAAGATGGACGCCATGTACAAGGATCTGAGTGGAAGGATTGATGCTCTTGGTATTCATCAGAAGAAGCTGGAAACTCAGGTAGCTCAAACTTCAGAGGGTTCAAGAAGATAAGAAGGTTTCCTTCCAGGAAAATGAGAGAACCCAATGGCACACATCAATGCCATTACCTTGAGAAGTGGTAAGGAGGTCACTTCAGGAGCAAGGATGGATCAAACTGCTGCAGATTTCGAGATATCTGACGATGAAGACTCTGAAATCGCCAAGGCATCGATTGACACCGCTCATAATCCTTACACGGGAAAATTCAAAATCCCCTGTATCGATCGATACCCTCCCTGTATCGATCGATACTGAGCCTGCAATCGAGACTGCACCTAAGGTTATAGAGGAGAAACCTAAAGCGGCTGCATAGAGAGTCTACATACCAAGGATACCATATCGCAGAGCTATTGGGAAGACTAAAAAAGAGATAGAGGACGCTAGATGCAAGGAAATTTTGAACAAGCTGGTTGTTGAACTTCCCTTCATCTATGCTATCAAAACGTCTCCTGCTTTCAGGAGATACGTCAAGAAGATGGTGTCCAGCAATGTGAACCTTGAAGACGGTTGTCTAATGATCACTCATGAGTGCAGTGCAATCCTAACCAACATGATTCCTACAAAACTACCAGACCCAGGTAGCTTTGTCTTGGATTGCACAATCTTTACAGACAGGTTTGAACGCTCTCTTTGTGACCTTGGCTCGAGGGTCAACCTCATGCCATACTCGGTTGCTAAGAGAATGGGGATGACAGACTTCACTTCCACGAGAATCTCACTGATACTCGCTGATCGCTCAGTTACACTTCCAGAAGGTTTGCTCGAGGATGTTCCGATTAAGATTGGGAATTGCTTAATCCCAACTGATTTCATTGTTCTGAAGTATGATTCGGAACCCAGAGATCCTCACATCTTGGGAAGGCCATTTCTAGCAACAGCCGGTGCTCTGATTGATTGCAGGAATGGGAAGATAGCTCTTAACATTGGTGAGTTGGTCATGACTTTTAACATGGAGATGATGATGAAGAGACCAACCATGGATGGGCATACTTTTTTCGTTGATACCTTCTGTGACATTGCTGAGGAGTATTTCCTGGAGATGCATCTTGACGATCCATTGGAGAGGGCATTAGTCTGCTCAGCTGATTCAGAAATTCATTCGAGTGATGCTGCTGCTGAATATGAGAAGATGCTCGATACAACACTGCCAATATCGATCGATACTCTGCCTGTATCAATCGATACCCTGCGGCCAGAAAGAGGTTTGGCCGAAAATACTACACAATCTGCTGGGCTTGGAGATTGGAGAGAGGAGAAAGCTCCTAAAGTGGAACTCAAACCACTTCCTGCGAATCTGAGGTATGGTTTTCTTGGTCCGAATTCCACGTTCCCAGTAATTATTAATGCTTCTTTGAACAACGCAGAGGTTATCTTACTGCTGAGTAGGCTGCGAAAGTATCGCAAAGCTCTTGGCTATTCTCTTGATGATATTTCAGGTATCTCACCGGCCCTGTGCATGCATAGGATTCATCTTGAGGACGAGTCAAAGGCTTCAATTGAGCATCAAAGAAGGCTGAATCTGAACCTGAAGGAAGTGGTGAAGAAAGAGGTCATGAAACTCTTGGATGCATGAGTTATCTATTCCATCTCAGATAGCTCTTGGGTCAGTCCAGTGCACGTTGTCCCTAAGAAAGGAGGGATAACCGTGGTGAAGAATGAGAAGGATGAGATAATTCCTACCAGAACTATCACTGGACATCGAATGTGCATTGACTACAGGAAGTTGAATGCAGCTACAAGGAAAGATCAATTCCCATTGCCATTCATTGACCAGATGTTGGAGAGATTGGCTAGTCATCCCTACTACTGCTTCCTTGATGGATATTCAGGTTTCTTCCAGATCCCTATTCATCCAGATGACCAAGGGAAGACCACTTTCACCTGTCCCTATGGCACTTTCGCATACAGGAGAATGCCATTTGGATTGTGTAACGCTCCAGCCACTTTTCAGAGGTGCATGATTTCTATCTTCACATACATGATTGAAGATTTCGTGGAGGTGTTCATGGATGATTTCTCCGTTTATGGACCATCGTTCAAAGACTGTTTGAATAATCTGTGCAAGGTGCTTCAGAGATGTGAGGAGAAACACTTGGTCCTTAACTGGGAAAAATGTCACTTTATGGTACAGGAAGGCATCGTACTTGGGCACAAATTTTCTGCAGCTGGAATCGAGGTTGACAAGGCCAAGATTCAGGTCATGACAAGTCTCCAACAACCGACTTCTGTGAAGGATATTCGGAGTTTTCTTGGTCATGCCGGTTTCTACAGACGGTTCATCATGGATTTCTCCAAGCTAGCTCGCCCACTCACCGCTCTGTTATGCAAGGAGATCAAATTTGACTTCACACCTGATTGTCTTGCAGCCTTTGAGGAGATCAAAAAGGCTTTGGTGAGTGCTCCTATCGTGCAACCTCCTGATTGGACTCTACCTTTTGAGATAATGTGCGATGCCAGCGATTTTGCTGTTGGGTCAGTTCTGGGTCAGAGAAAAGACAAGAAGTTGCACGTCATCTACTATGCCAGCAGGACATTGGATGATGCTCAAAGGAACTACAGCACCACAAAGAAGGAATTACTCGCAGTTTTCTTCTCCTTTGAGAAATTTCGATCCTACCTGATTGGGAGCAAGGTGGTCGTTCATACTGATCATGCTGCTCTCAAGTATCTGATGAAAAACAAGGATCTCAAGCCTCGTCTTTGTCGCTGGGTTCTTTTGCTTCAAGGATTCGACATCGAGGTTAAGGACAAGAGAGGCATAGAAAACGGAGTAGCTGACCATCTCTCGCGGATGCGGATCGATGCAGACGTCCCTATTGATGATAAACTACCTGAAGAAGCCATTTATTTCGTTGAGACTGGTTTTCAAACGAACCTTGCAGAGAATCAGCAATTTTCACGAGTTGCAGGTTCCGGTATCGATCGATACCCTGGCGATTCCGATCCTATTCTACTCGTTGATTGTTGTATAGCTTCTGCAGATCATCTCGTCGCTGCAACTGATCCTGGTGTTCCATGGTATGCTGATATTGCCAACTACCTCGCTCCAGATGCAGAGCCAAAGCACCTCAAGAAGTACAACAAGAAGAAGTTCATGCGTGACATAAGGAGATTCTTTTGGGATGAACCTTACCTGTACAAGCATTGTTCTGATGGCATCTACAGGAGGTGCATTGCTGAATCAGAAGTTCCTGGTGTCTTGTTTCACTATCATGGATCAGACTATGATGGCCATTTTGCCACTTTCAAGACTGTGTCCAAGGCCCTTCAAGCAGGCTTCTGGTGGCCTACCATGTTTAAGGATGCTCACGCCTTCGTTTTGCAGTGTGATGCTTGTCAGAGGAGAGGGAAGATCAGTAAGAAACATGAGATGCCACAAAATTTCATCCTTGAGGTTGAGGTTTTCGATTGCTGGGGCATCGACTTTATGGGTCCATTTCCATCATCACACAAGAAAAGATACATCCTGGTTGCTGTGGACTATGTGTCCAAATGGGTGGAAGCGATAGTTAGTGAGAGGAATGACTCTGCGGTGGTTCTTAAGCTGTTTAAGACCATCATTTTTCCTCGCTTTGGAGTCCCTCGAATTGTGATAAGTGATGGTGGCTCTCACTTTATCAACAAAATTTTCGAGAGGTTGCTGAAGAAGTATGGTGTGAACCATCGTGTAGCTACTCTATATCACCCTCAGACGAGTGGGCAGGTTGAGACCTCCAACAGGCAGATCAAGGAGATTCTGGAGAAGACAGTGAATGCTTCTAGGAAGGATTGGTCTACAAAGTTAGATGACGCGCTATGGGCCTACATGACTGCTTTCAAGACACCGCTGGGTACTACACCATTCCACTTGCTGTATGGGAAAGCATGTCACCTTCCAGTGGAGATTGAGCACAAGGCTGCATGGGCAACAAAGTTGCTGAATTTCGACATCAAGCCTGCTGCTGAGAGGAGATTGATTCAGCTGAACGAGCTGGATGAGATCAGGCACCATGTCTATGAGAACTCGAAGCTGTACAAGGAGAGAACCAAGGCTTATCATGATAAGAAGATCATCTCCAGGCACTTCGAACCGAACGACCAGGTACTTCTGTATAACTCTCGTTTGCAATTGTTTCCTGGTAAACTACGTTCTCGTTGGTCAGGTCCCTTCACGATCAAGGAAGTCAGACCACATGGTGTTGTAGTGCTGATAAATCGTACAGGCGAAGAGTTCACTGTCAATGGACAAAGGGTGAAACACTATTGGGCGAAAGCCGAGATTCCAGACGGACACATAACGCCTCTGGATAATGCACCCACAGCCTGAGTGGAGTTACAGTCAAGCTATTGACGTTAAACGAGCGCTTGGTGGGAGGCAACCCACTGGTGAGTCTGTTTTTGAGTAGTTTTTCTTTTTATTTTCGTTCGTTATGTGTTTGTGTCAGGAAGAACAAGGAGCACATCCGAAATCGCCAGAGCGTCGATCGATACCCATCTGTATCGATCGATACCCTGCGCGATTGAGAATGGTTCATGTCGACTTAAGCCTGGTATCGATCGATACCAGGCCGTGTGTCGGTCGATACTCAATGTTCCAGCAAGGTAACTTCTTGTTTCTCCCGATTTTCTTCTGTTCTTTTGTTTTCTTTCACTGACTCTAGGCTAGATAACACTGGGGACAGTGTTGTTCAAGTATGGGGGAGGTGTCTGCTGACATTGTTTTTCTTTTTCTTAGAGTCAGTCGTTTTATCGAGTCAAAATCGTTTTTATTGAGTTAAAACTTGTTGGAGATAATGATCATGTGCTTGAACCTATTGATGTGATTTTGTTTTTGAGTGCACAGTGTTACATGATCAGTTCTAGATCGACTAATGAAAAATCCAAGGACTGACCAGTTGACTAGAAAACATCCATGTCTCCAGCAGAGTTGTTTTGAAGCCTGAGCCAAATTTTTGCACTTCATTAATGTGGGTAGTGTTCATAGAGCTTGATTCATCATCCATATCTGACAAAGGAACCCATGTGTCTAGAGTTATGGTATCTCTCTCCCCTGTTATAAGTTGATAAATAAGAACATAAAATATGAAATGATTTTCTTCTGAGTAGAGGGCTAGGAAAATTTCCAGCGATCCCATTATTCTGCCTGAGATGGAATGATCACACAAAGGATTGGAAGCGAGGCTAAGATTTTCCTATGATGCCATTATTCGCCTACATCCTTTGATACATTGAGAGGGAAAAACCGGGGATTCGGTGGCAAACACCATCAATACTCGCGATTCGGACCTTGACGTGTATATGCAAGTTCTAAAAAAAATAAGAGAACATAATAAGAAATAAGTCTGGGGGAGAGAAAGTGATACAAAAAGTGTGAAAAATGGTGGTTCCTTGTCATGATATCGTTTGGTAAAGAATCTAGAAGGTTCTTGAACATTAGCTGCAGCGATGAAACTGGCGATGAGGGCTTTACTTGGACAATGTTGTGGGATAATGTTGTGGGATAATGTGTGGAATCGGGCACTTAGTCACCAGACTTCTGTTTTTTGAAACATCAAAATGACCAATTTCCCAAGCACCCAAATGTTACCCAACCAGCTTTTTGATCTAACCACCATGTACTTCTCCTTAGACATTCGCAGCTTCCCAGACTACACACATTATCTCACAGCATCGTTCAATCAAGTCATCCTCGCCAGTTTCATCGCTGTGATTAATATCAAGAACCTTCAAGATTCTTTTACATACAATATCATGACAAGGAACCACCCTTTTCACACTTTTTGGTATTATTTCTCTCCCCAGACTTATTTCTTATTATGTTCTCTTCTTATTTTTTTTTTAGTTTTGCATATACAAATAAAGGTATGAGACGCGAGTATTGATGGTGTTTGCCACCTAATCTCCTGTCCTTCCCTCTCAATGTATCAAAGGATGTAGGCGAATAATGGCATCATAGGAAAATCCTAGCCTCGCTTCCAATCCTCTGTGTGATCATTCCCTCTTGAGTAGAATAGTGGGATCGCTGGAAATTTTCCTAACCCTCTACTCAGAAGAAAATCATTTCATCTTTTAATGCATTTATTTAATAATTAACTTGTTACAGGGAGAGAAATACCATTATTTTAAAACACATGGGTTCCTTTGTCAGATACGAATGAGGAATCAAGCTCTATGGATACTAACCACATTGATGAAGTGCAAAAATTTGGCTCAGGCTTTAAGGAACTTTGTGATATGCTCAATTTAATACCCTAACAGTACTAAAGCAGTTGTCGTAGTCTAGCTAGGGGTCGAACACAAGGATCCACAGAAATCACTCAATAAATTATAATATCAAGCTAAGCTAAACAATTCAGGTTTATCAGATATCAGAAAGCAGTAAACGATGTGTATTCAATGGGAAAAAGTAGGCTCATGGATATATCTCAGGAAATCAATGAATGTGAAATAAACTAACTAGTCAGGGTTCAGTTTAAGCACGGTTCTAGAACTCAATCACTAATGCATAGTTGACCAACTGTCGTTGCGAAAACTATCTAAATCTAAACTTCAGAATCCCAAATCTCTTTGCAAATCCCTAAGAATAAATCAGCCTTAATTTCAAGTTTGATATGTTCACAAATCGATTAAGCCAAATTTCTTTGCAAATAATCAATTTGCTCACCCTAGTTCTATCAGGTAATTAATCGCACTGTCGTGCCTAATCAATTATCCTAAGATCTAAGTTCTAGGTGATCAATCTAGAATTAGCTTTGAGAACAACTTAAGGTGAAGAACTAATTCAGATTTAGAACCCTAAATAACTAATCAACCTAACATTCAAAGAAATCCCTAATGAGAATCCCCAAACCTAACAAGAGATCTACTCAGACATGGAGATTAAATCAATAAACATGTTTGAGTAAAT
>PKML01043558.1:337294-402265 GCA_002933935.1 Eutrema yunnanense | reverse complement strand
CCCTCTTAAGTAGAATAATGGGATCGCTGGAAATTTTCCTAACCCTCTACTCAGAAGAAAATCATTTCAATCTTTTATGCTTTTATTTATCAACTTATAACAGGGGAGAGAGATACTGTAACTAAACACATGGGTTCCTTTATCAGATATGAATGATGAATCAAGCTCTATGAACACTAACCACATTGATGAAGTGCAAAAATTGGCTCAGGTTTCAGAAGAACTTTGCTGGAGACATGGATGTTTTCTGGTCAACTGGTCAGTCTTTGGATTTTTTATTAGTCGATCTAGAACTGATCCTGTATCACTGTGCACTCAAAAACAAAATCACATCAATACGTTCAAGCACATGATCAAAATCTCCAACAAATTTTGACTCAATAAAACAGTTTTGACTCGATAAAACAACTGACTTTAAGAAAAACGAAAACAATGTCAGCAGACACCTCCCCCAGACTTGAACAACACTGTCCCCAGTGTTATCTAGCCTAGAGTAGGTAAAAGAAACAAAGAAAAAGGATAGAAGGAAGGGAAACAAGAAATTACCTTCCTGGAACACCGAGTGTCGATCGACACACAGCATGGGTATCGATTCTCTGCAAGATTCATCCGCGAGTAGTGTCGATCGATACCAGGGGGTATCGATCGATGATTAGGCGATTTCGAGTTGCTCCTTGTTCATCCTGACACAGACTCAAAACAAACGAAAATAAAAACCAAAAATGACTCAAGGACAGACTCACCAGTGGGTTGCCTCCCACCAAGCGCTCGTTTAACGTCAATAGCTTGACTGTAACGCCTTTCAGGCTGGATAAGAGTGAGAGCTTGCACCAAAACAGGCTCCACAACTCGACATTGCTATCCTCATGGTTTTGCTCAACATGCTGTCCAGAAACTCCTGTCCTTTCTCTTTCAGTTCAGAAGTGAGAAGGACTCTGGCCTTAGAGAATGGCTTTGAAGCTCCTCTGCACTTCACCTTATACTCAACCGAATTCCCATCGCACTTTTGAGGAATCAATGTGATATGGGGTTCCTCGACCTTGTTGCTCTTGGCCTTCTTGGCCACTTCTTTGGGGATACCGGTTGGTGCAGCTGAGATCTCTGTGACAGTAGGCTCATCGGGAGGTTTTTCCAAAAAGTCAATTGCCAGCGACTCTCCTGTGATATCCCTGATGCTAGAGACATGTGTGGGAGCACTCCTAGGGGGAATGGCATTATAGTAGACATCTCTATCAACGTAAGAGAAAGATAATCTCTTATTAGGTGTGTCGATGATCGCACCAGCAGTAGCCATGAACGGGCGTCCCAAGAGCAGAGAAACCTCAGATCCCTTGCTCATCTCCACAACCTGAAAGTCAGTGGGTACCAGGCAATTTCCTAATTGAATAGGCAAAGCATGGATAGTGCCGTATGGGGGTGAGGTGGTAGAGTTTGCATACGTGAGAAGCAAAGTGGGGGGTCTTATGTCAGCCGTCAATCGTTCAGCAATCTCCTTTGACATCACATTTACACTAGACCCTGAGTCAACGAAAGACTCTTTGAACTCAACTCCAGAAATAGAGCATGGCACTGTGAATTTCCCTGGGTCTTCCCTCTGTGTCAATTGTCGCGGCTGTAGTGACTTGGGAACTTTTTCTCTGATCACCTCACGTGTCTTCTCAGTTTCTGGCTCTTTCTGCGAGAGGTATCGATCGACACCAGCCACGGTATCGATCGATACTGTCGATTGTGAATCGTTCCTGGCAGATACATCTTCCTCAGAAGGAAGCTTCTTAGGAATTTTGTCGAACAGCATCGCACTGCACTCCGTGATCAACATGACACCTTCCTCGATGCTCACGTTGGTAGAGACTATCTTCTTCACATATCTCTTGAAAGCTGGACACGTCTTGATAGCATCAACAAAAGAGAGCTCCACTACCAACTTATCTAGCATGGCCTTGCATCTGGCATCTTCCCATTCCTTTCTTGTCAGCTGGCGAAGTATAGGAAAAGGTGCCTTGGGTGTATACACTCGTTCTGCAACAACCTTAGGTGCCACAGTCGAAGCCTCAACTTGCTTCTCTGAAATCGCCTCGGTATCGACCGATACCAGTGGGGTATCGATCGATACACGGGGTTTGGAAGTATCCCGTTTCAAAATTGTAACCGGCATCGATCGACACCAGGGGGTATCGATCGATGCTCTGGCGATTTCAGGCTCGTCATCGAGATTTCCTGTACTCGAGATGATGGCGTTGATGTGTGCCCTTGGATTCTCAGTTTTTCCGGGAAGAAAACCTTCCTGCCTCTTTACAGCTGCTGCTGTCTGAGCTACTTGGGTTTCCAGCTTCTTTTGAGAAAGGTTTATGGCCTCGATCTTCCCATTCAGATCCATGTACAGCGAATCAAACTTTCCATTGAAATCTACATGCAGCTTCTGCTGTCCCAGAAAGACCTGTTCCATCATGGATTTCATCTCGTTATCTGTGGATTTGGGAGGGATGGGCTGGTACGAAGAGTTCCCATAGTTGCGATTGTTGTTGCTGAAGTTACGGTTGTTGTTGTACCCAAATTGTTGACCCTGAAATCCAGAACCACCAACGTAGTTAACATCCACTTCTTCTTCTCCCACATTCGCTACTTCCTCAGCAAAGTGCACAGGTTTCTTCTGCTTCCCAACAAGGAAATCCAGCTTGTCCTGCATGTCAGCCATCTGCGACCCATCTGTCCCTCCAGCTTGCTTCTTCCTTTCGAAATCAGCGTTCTTGGTGCTATTGCTAGATGCCAAGTTCTCTATCAGCACAACTGCAGTATCAGGATACCTGGTGAAGAAATTACCATCGCTTGCAGAATCCATCGCCATCTGGTATCTCCAATCAACCCCTCTGTAGAAAGTGCCCAGCAGCTGCACCTGAGTGAACCCATGGTGCGGACAGTCTCTCTGGTAGGATTTGAAACGAACCCATGAAGCCTTGTATGCTTCTGTCGGACCCTGAGCAAACTGAGAGATCTTGTTCCTGAGCTCCTCGGATCTCGCAGCATCATAGAAATTGCACAGGAATGCTCTCTTCGTCTCTTCCCAAGTAGTAAGTGAATCAGGAGCTAGCTGCTTCAGCCAATAAGCAGCATCCCCACCAAGAGAGTATGGGAAGAGTTTGCAGAACAGGAACTCGTTGGGCACTCCATTGTACTTCATGCTGGTGACCAAGTCCTCGAACCTTTCAATGTGATCCATGGGATGTTCGTGAGGCAGACCATGGAATGGGTTTTGACTTACGAGAGCGTAGTATGCTGGCTTCAGCTCGAAGTCATTCCTCTGAAAAGTCGGTATGCGAATCGCAGCTCGATTGGCAAAGAACTGATCAGGCCTGTTATGCTCGCCAAGTGTTCTAGCTCGATCACCTGCAGCATTCTCAGCGTTGGCGCGCCCAGCTGGCGCGACATTCTCAGCAACAGGAGCAGGGATGATGATGTTCCCAGCCTCATCAAGTCGCTGCCCTCCTTCATTGCACACATGACCCTGTTGGTCCCTCAAGACACCCGCTTCATCAGTTCTTAAAACCACTGGGTTGTTCATCTCTGATGTCTGCCTTGTCTTTCTGTTTGTGCGCTCTAAACGTGCTAGTCCTTCTAACGAAAGATTGATCAGCTGGCTGCTCTTGTTTCTTCTGGTTTCACGAACAGGCATGCACCTGAAACACTAAGATCAAGAACGTTAGTAACCAAAATCACGATAAGTATCGACCGATACTGATGGTATCGATCGATATCAACAAAAAAATCGCCTCGGTATCGACCGATACTAGGTAGTGCGATCGATACTGGCGGGCTTAGTCGAAACTCGACAGCTACAATCTAATGGTGAAATTGGATCCCCGGCAACGGCGCCAAAATTGATATGCTCAATTTAATACCCTAACAGTACTAAAGCAGTTGTCGTAGTCTAGCTAGGGGTCGAACACAAGGATCCACAGAAATCACTCAATAAATTATAATATCAAGCTAAGCTAAACAATTCAGGTTTATCAGATATCAGAAAGCAGTAAACGATGTGTATTCAATGGGAAAAAGTAGGCTCAGGGATATATCTCAGGAAATCAATGAATGTGAAATAAACTAACTAGTCAGGGTTCAGTTTAAGCACGGTTCTAGAACTCAATCACTAATGCATAGTTGACCAACTGTCGTTGCGAAAACTATCTAAATCTAAACTTCAGAATCCCAAATCTCTTTGCAAATCCCTCAGAATAAATCAGCCTTAATTTCAAGTTTGATATGTTCACAAATCGATTAAGCCAAATTTCTTTGCAAATAATCAATTTGCTCACCCTAGTTCTATCAGGTAATTAATCGCACTGTCGTGCCTAATCAATTATCCTAAGATCTAAGTTCTAGGTGATCAATCTAGAATTAGCTTTGAGAACAACTTAAGGTGAAGAACTAATTCAGATTTAGAACCCTAAATAACTAATCAACCTAACATTCAAAGAAATCCCTAATGAGAATCCCCAAACCTAACAAGAGATCTACTCAGACATGGAGATTAAATCAATAAACATGTTTGAGTAAATACTTTTCATAAATCAGAAAGAGAAACAAAGGTTTTGAGATCTAATCTCGGACGAAGGGAAATTAGACTTGTATCTCTCACCAAAATCTCTCTTAAACTCAAGCAAAATCAAGCATAGCCTAAACAATGGCTGTAAAATCCTATTTATAACCTAAATCACGACTTGGGGTCTTCTTGTAATTATCAGAGACTTCTGGGCACTTTCGCAATTCTCCAAAACTTCATAAAAAGTCGCGGCCCATGATATCTCCGATGGGTGTCGATCGATACCAGGGGGTATCGATCGATGCTTGTCGTAGAAATCGGACACATAGTCATCAGACTTTACTTTCGCTCCAGAGTGTTCCAAAGAACTCCAATAATTCCAATTGTGCTCTAATTCGTGCTAAGACCTGTAAAAGACTCTAAAAGACTCCAAAATGCTATAAAAGACTCTATAAAAGGACTTATATCATGGCTTAAACAGGGTAAAAACCATGATATATCACTTTGCTGGAAACATGAGTGTCTTCTGGTCAGCCTTTGTATTTTTCATTAGTCGATCTAGAACTGATTCTGTAACAATGGTCACTTAGAAGCAAGGTCAGATCAAAAGATTCAAGAAAAAGATCATAGTCTCAGACAAAGTTTTGACTCAATAAAACAACGAATGACTCAAAAACGGACTGACTCTAAGAAAAAATAGAAACAAAGTCAGCGACTACCTCCCCCAGACTTAAACAACGCTGTCCCCAGTGTTATCTAGCCGAGAGTTGGTGAAAGAAAAAAAATGAATCAAATGGAAATATGAGAATCAAGAAGTTACCGTGCTGGAACATTGAGTATCGACCGACACACAGCTTGGTATCGGGCGATACCATGCTTAAGTCGATACATGTTCTTTCTTTTGCGGAGGGTGTCGACCGATACCCGAGGGTATCGATCGACACTCAGACTATTCCGTATTTGCTCCTTGTTTATCCTGAAATAGACCCAAAAATGAAAAATAAAAAGAAAAAGACTCAAAAGCAAACTCACCAGTGGGTTACGTCCCACCAAGCGCTCGTTTAATGTCATTAGCTTGACTGTACCGCCGTTCAGGCAGTGGGTGCATCATCCAGAGGCATTATGTGGCCTTCTGGAATCTCGGCTTTCGCCCAATAGTGTTTCACCCTTTGTCCGTTGACAGTGAACTCCTCTCCTGAAGGACTTGTCAGGACAATCGCACCATGTGGTCGAACTTCCTTGGCTGTGAAAGGACCTGACCAACGAGAACGCAGTTTACCAGGAAACAATTGCAAACAAGAGTTATATAGAAGTACCTGATCATTTGGTTCAAAATGCCTGGAGATAATCTTCTTGTCATGGTAAGCCTTAGTCCTCTCCTTGTACAGCTTGGAGTTCTCATAGGCAAGATGCCTAATCTCATCGAGCTCATTCAGCTTGATCAATCGCTTCTCAGCAGCAGACTTGATGTCGAAATTCAACAACTTTTTAGCCCATGCTGCCTTGTGCTCGATTTCCACTGGTAGATGGCATGATTTTCCATACAGCAAGTGAAACGGTGTAGTCCCAAGTGGTGTCTTGTAAGCAGTCATGTAAGCCCAAAGTGCGTCATCCAGCTTTACAGACCAATCATTCCTTGTAACATTCACTGTTTTCTCCATAATTTCTTTGATCTGCCTGTTGGAGACCTCAACTTGTCCACTTGTCTGAGGGTGATACGGAGTAGCAACACGATGGTTCACACCATACTTCTTCAGCAACCTCTCGAAAATTTTGTTGATAAAGTGAGAACCACCATCACTTATCACAATTCGAGGCACTCCAAATCGAGGGAAAATGATGGTCTTAAACAGCTTAAGGACCACCGAAGAATCATTTGTTCTGCTAGCAATGGCTTCAACCCATTTAGACACATAATCCACAGCAACCAAGATGTATTTGTGTCCGTATGACGAGGGAAAGGGACCCATAAAATCAATGCCCCAACAATCAAAAATCTCAACCTCAAGGATGAAATTATGTGGCATCTCATGTCTCTTACTGATCTTCCCTCTCCTACATCGCACTACGAAACGAAAGCATGTGCATCCTTAAACATAGTAGGCCACCAGAAGACTGCTTGAAGAACCTTGGACACTGTATTGAAAGTGGTAAAGTGTCCAACATAGTCGGATCCATGGCAATGAAACAACACATTTGACACCTCTGATTCAGCGATGCATCTCCTGTAGATACTATCAGAACATTGCTTGTACAAGTAGGGTTCATCCCAGAAGTATCGCCTTATGTCCCACAAGAATTTCTTCTTGTGATAGCTCTTGAGGTGCTTTGGTTCTGCATCTGCAGCAAGGTAGTTGGCGATATCAGCATACCATGGTTGATCAGAATCGGCTGCAGCTACTTGATACTCCTCTGAAGCACCAAGGTGTTCAACAGTCAGAACTGGTTCAGAAATAGCCTGGTATCGATCGATGGTATCGACCGATACCATAGGAGTGTCGATCGATACCAAGACCTGCAATTCGTGGGAATTGCTAAGTTTATGCAAAACCCATCCGAAATTCAGTCTCAATGAAGTAAACGGATTCTTCTGGTAGTTGGTCATCAATGGGGACGTCTGCATTGATCCGAATCCTCGAAAGATGGTCAGCAACCCTGTTCTCTATGCCCTTCTTGTTCTTAATCTCGATGTCGAAACCCTGCAGCAAAAGAACCCAACAACAAAGACGAGGCTTAAGGTCCTTGTTCTGCATCAGATAATTGAGAGCAGCATGATCAGTATGGACAATCACTTTGCTCCCAATCAAGTAGGATCGAAACTTCTCAAAAGAGAAAACGACTGCAAGTAGTTCCTTCTCTGTAATGCTATAGTTCCTCTGAGCATCATCCAAAGTCCTGCTGGCATAATAACTGACGTGTAGCTTCTTATCCTTCCTCTGACCCAGCACAAATCTAACAGCAATGTCACTAGCATCACACATGATCTCAAAAGGCAGAGTCCAATCAGGAGGTTGCACAATAGGAGCACTCACTAAAGCCTTTTTATCTCCTCAAAGGCTGCAAGACAATCAGATGTGAAATCGAATTTGATCTCTTTGCATATTAAAGCAGTGAGTGGACGTGCTATCTTGGAGAAATCCTTGATAAACCTCCTGTAAAACCCAGCATGACCAAGGAAACTTCAAATATCCTTCACAGAATTTGGTGGTTGGAGGCTCGTCATAACCTGAATCTTTGCCTTGTCAACTTCGATCCCAGCCTCAGAAACCTTGTGCCCAAGTACGATGTCATCCTGAACCATAAAGTGACACTTTTCCCAATTAAGGACCAAGTGCTTCTCTTCGCACCTTTGTAGTACTTTGCACAAGTTAGCCAAACAGTCCTTGAACGATGATCCATACACTGAAATATCATCCATGAACACCTCCATGAAATCCTCAATCATGTCTGTGAAGATAGACATCATTCATCTCTGAAAAGTGGCTGGAGCGTTACACAATCCAAATGGCATTCTCCTGTATGCGAATGTGCCATATGGACATGTAAAGGTCGTCTTCCCTTGGTCATCTGGATGTATTGGAATCTGGAAGAAACCTTAATATCCATCGAGAAAACAATAGTAGGGATGACTAGCCAACCTCTCTAACATCTGGTCAATGAATGGCAGTGGGAAATGATCCTTTCGTGTAGCTGCATTCAACTTCATGTAGTCGATGCACATTCGATGTCCAGTGATAGTTCTAGTAGGAATCATCTCATCCTTATCATTCTTCACCACGGTTATTCCTCCTTTCTTAGGAACAACGTGCACTGCATTGACCCAAGAGCTATCTGAAATAGCATAGATAACACCAGCTTTCAAAAGCTTCATCACCTCCTTTTTGACCACTTCCATTAGATTCGGATTCAGCCTCCTCTGATGCTCAATTGAAGTCTTTGACTCGTCCTCAAGGTGATTCCTATGCATGCATAGGTCCGGTGATATACCTGAAATGTCATCAAGAGAATAGCCAAGAGCTTTGCGATACTTGCGCAGCTTGCTCAGCAGTAAGGCAATCTCTGTGTTGTTCAAAGAAGCATTGACAATTACTGGGTATGTAGAATTAGGACCAAGAAAACTATACCTCAGATTTGGTGGGAGTTGCTTTAGTTCCACTTTGGGAGCGTTCTCTGCACTCCAATATCCAAGCCCAGCAGCTTGCTTAGAACCTTTGGTCATCTCTCCCTCGATTCGCAGGGTATCGACCGATACCAAGGAGGTATCGATCGATAATGGCGATGCTGAATCGAGCATCCTCGAGTATCCAGCTGTATCGCCACACGAATGCACCTCTGAAGTAGCAGAACAGACCAATGCTCTCTCTAGCGGGTCCTCAGGATGCATCTCCAGGAAGTACTCTTCAGCTATGTCACTGAAGGTGTCGACAAAGAAAGTCTGCCCATCGATGGTTGGTTTCTTCATCATCTTATCCATGTGGAAAGTCATGACCAAGTCACCAATGTTGAGAGCGATCTTCCATATCTTGCAATGAATCAAAGCACCAGCTGTTACAAGGAAAGGTCTGCCTAGGATAAGAGGATCCTTAGGCTCAGCATCATACTTCAGGACGATGAAATCAGTTGGGATCAAGCAATTCCCAATCTTAATTGGGACGTCTTCGAGTAGTCCTTCTGGAAGTCTAACTGAACGATCAACAAGTATCTGGGATATCCTCGTGGTTGTGATGTCTGTCATCCCCATCCTTTTGGCAACTGAATATGGCATGAGGTTGACACTTGAGCCAAGATCACAAAGAGAACGCTCAAACCTGTCTGTGAAAATCGTACAATCCAACACAAAACTCCATGGGTCTGGCAGCTTCTTTGGCAGCATCAATCAGGACATAGGCTTCATCAGGATACTTGGTGTTGAAGTTTCCATTGCTCGAAGCATCCAAAGTCATTTGGTACCTCCAATCAAGTCCACTAAAGAAAAACCCCATCAACTAAACATCAGAGTATCCATGATGTGGACAGTCTCTCTGGTATGATTTGAACCTCGTCCAAGCAGCCTTGAACTCCTCAGTAGGTCCTTGAGAAAATTGAGAGATCTTGTTCCTAAAATCCTCAGATCTTGCGTCATCATAGAAATTGGTCAGAAAAGCAGTCTTAGGTTCCTCCCAGTTAGTCAGCGATCCAGGAGGTAGCTGCTTCAGCCAGTAGGTTGCTTCCCCACCAAGAGAGTATGGGAAAAGCTTGCAGAAGAGGTAGTCATAAGAGACTCCATTGCTCTTGATGCTAGTGACCAAATCCTTGAATCTCTCAACATGATACATGGGATGCTTGCTGGAAAGACCAAGAAAAGGGCTGTCCCACAAGAGTGTAGTATGCAAGTTTCAGCTCAAAGTCATTCCTTGGAAACGCATGAGGACGGATCGCAGAGCGATTTGCGTAAAACTGGTCAGGTCAGTTGCATTCACCAATCGTCCTACCACGATTAACCACAGTGTTCACTGCGTTTGCTTTCCCATCGGCATTCCCAGCGACAGCAGGAGCAGGGGGAATGATGTTCCCCTCTCCATCCAGACGTTGTCCTCTCTCATTGCACAAACGACCCTCTAGTTCCCTGTAGGCACCAGCCTCATCCCGAACCAACTCTACTTGATTGTTGTTCATCTTTGCTGGTTTCTTTGCTCTTCAATTTGTGCGTTCCAAAAATGCTAGTTGCTCGAGTGACATATCAACTAGCTGAGTGCTCTTGTTCTTTCTGGTTTCACGATGAGGCATGCACCTGAAAACAAGAGACGAAAACGTTAGTAACTTTGTTACACGATGAGTATCGATCAATACCAAGAGGTGTCGATCGATATCAACAAATAGAAAGCGGCGAGTATCGACTGATACTAGATAGTATCGACCGATACCGACGAACTTAGTCGAAATTCACAAACGTAATCTAATGGCGAATTGAGGCCCCAACAACGGCGCCAAATTTGATATGCTCAAATTAATACCCTATTTAGATACTAAAGCAGTAGTTATAGTATAGCTAGGGGTCGAACCACAAAGACTCACAGAGACGCACAATAGATTATATGGATGAGAATTACGCTAAGCAATCAATGGTATTGAAAACAGAATGCAAATTAAAACCGTTGTAAATTCAATTGGAGAAAGATAGGTTCATGGTATTTCTCAGGAAATCAATGAATGCAGGTAAACTAACTAACATGATTCAGATTTAGCGCGGTTCTTGAACTCAAATCACTAAAGTATAGCTAACCAACTCTCGTTGCGAAAACTATCTAAATCTAAATCCTAGGAATTCCAAATCTCTTTGCGAATCCTAAAGTCTAAATCAGCTTTTAAATGAAGTTTGATTTGTTCACAAAACAACTAGACCAAATCTCTTTGCGAATAGTTATTTTGCTCACCTTAGGTTCTATCAGGTAATTAATCGCACTCTCGCGCCTAATCAATTATCCTAAGATCTAAGTTCTAGGTGATCAATCCAGAATTAGCTTTGCAAACAACCTATGGTAAATAACTAATTCAGATAATGAATCCTAATAACTAATCAACCTAGCATTCAGAGAAAACCCTTGTGAGAACCCTGAACCTAACAAGAGATCTACTCAGACATGGAGAATGAAACAATCAACATAACTGACTAAATCATCAATAGAATAAATAAGAGTAGAGTAAAAACAGGGGTTCGAAATCTTCTCTCAGACGAACAGAGTTCTGACTTGTCTCCCCTCTCAAAAGCTCTCTCAGAAATCCTAAAATCAAAGTAATCAAAATCACACAGCCAAAGTGGCTGTAAAACCTAATTTAATAGTCTAAACACGAATTGGAGCCTTCTTGTAAATATTAAAGTCTTCTGGGCAAGTTCTCAAATAGTCTAAACACGAAGTGGCTGTTTGACGCTTCAATCGGACACTTAGTCACCAGACTTCAGTTTTGCTCCAGAATGCTCCATAAAACTCCATTATCTCCAATAATGCTCCAAATGTGCTAAAACCTGTAAAATACTCTAAAAGACTCTATAATAGAATAAAGACTCGATAAAATGGACTTATATCATGGCTTAAACGGGGTAAAAACCTTGATATATCAGATACCATAAGTGTATCGATCGATACTCAGGCATCAAATCGGTGTCTCAGCTAGATGATCTCTGCTTGGCTCCAAAATGCTTAAGTATTTCCGCTAATGCTCCAAACGTACCTAAAACATGAAAAGACTCTAAAAAATCCAAAATACTAGAAATACTCTATAAAAAGGACTTATATCATGGCTTAAAACGGGTAAAAACCATGATATATCAACTTCCCCAGACTTAGCCTTTGCTTGCCCTCAAGCAAAACAGAAAACTAAACCAGAGAAAGAGGTTTGAAAAACACGGAGACTCACATGTTCTTGAAACATTGCATTGACCCTTTTCCTTAGTGCTCCACACATCACGTAACCAGTTCCAAATCTAACCACTATGTACTTCTCCGTAGACATTCGCAGCTTCCGACACTACACACATTATTTCGCAGCATCGTGCAATTAAGCTCATCATCGCTAGTTTTGTTGTTGTGATTCATACCAAGAACCTTCTAGATTCTTTCCCTTACAATATCATGACAAGGAACCATCCATTTTCACTTTTCTGGTATTATTTTCTCTCCCCCAAACTTATTTCTTATTATCTTATTTCTCACATATGCTTGTTAAAGGTAACGCGAGTATTGATGGTGTTTGCCACCGAATCCCCGGTTCTTCCTTCAAATGTAATCAAAGGTGTAGGCGAATAATGGTATCACAGGAAAGAATCTAAAGTAGAATAATGGGATCGCTGGAAATTTTCCTAACCCTCTACTCAGAAGAAAATCATTTCATCTTTTAATGCATTTTATTTATTATTTTGTAACAGGGGAGAGAAGTACCATCACTTTAAACACGTGGGTTCCTTTGTCAGATACGAATGAGGAATCAAGCTCTATGGACATCAATCACATCAACGAAGTGCAAAAAATTTGGCTCAGACTTTAGAGAACTTTGCTGGAAACATGGGTGTCTTCTAGTTAACTGGACAGCCTTTGGATTATTCATTAGTCGATCTAAAACTAATTCTATAACAATGGTCACTTAAAAGCAAGGTCAGAACAATAGAGCAAGAAAAAGATCATAGTCTCCAACATGTTTTGACTCAATAAAACAAATTTTGACTCAAAAACGACTGACTCTAAGAAAAACAAAAACAATGTCAGCAACTACCTCCCCCAGACTTTAACAACATTGTCCCCAGTGTTATCTAGCTTAAGGTTGGTGAAAGAAACAAAAGAACAGAGTGAATTCATGAAGAACAAGATGTTACTGTAACGGGACGTGGGTATCGATCGATACCACGCGTCAGTCGATACAGGGAATTCTTCTTAACGACAAATGACACGATATTGCTCTTAAGATTTGCCCTATGATCTGAAAGTGGTATTGTTAGCACTAATTGATCACTCAAACACAGGTTAAAAACAACAAGATATCATAATGCATAATCCACAAAGTTCAAAATTAAAAGAAAATGCAGACATAATGACGCAAAAGTTCAAAAGAAAATAAAAAGAAAAAGAAAAAGAAAAAGAAAAAGAAAAGTGAACCAGATAAAAGAGAGGACTAATCCTCATCAGAATCATCATCTCCAGCAGTATGAGACGGTCCTTCGCCTGAAGGTGAGCGTGGGCTAGGAGGATGGATGCAGCCACAACGTGAAATATGGTTCCAGATGCTCTGGAGACTCTCCACCACAAACCTCTGAAAGGCAGCTTGCTCCATGGGAATCGCAGGTGGTGGGGGAAAAGTACTCGCAGAAGATGGAGGATGGCGTGCACGTCGAAATCGACCTCTAGCAAGGTCAGGTACTGGCTCATCCTCAGCAGCAGCAGGTACGCTAATAGAATAGCCTCGGCCCCGGCGAGTGCGAGGTGCAGCAATCAATAGGCTCGGATCAGGCTCACAACGCAGCTGATCAAGATCGTCACCAATGTCTGTCAGCCCTCTGTTGGGGAGCTGAATTATAAAATCCCCATCTGTGTTGGAGAAACACCAACGTCGCTCAGATTTCAACCACCTAAGGTTCTGCAGATGTCTCTCATCCATGACAGTGCTTGTGGTGACTATCGAACAGCTCGCTGTGTTAATACTGAAGTGCTGGAAGATAAGGGTAAGAAAAATACCCACTGTCTCGCTCTTCCGGGCTGCACCGCGACTGGCACCCAAGAATGGTTTGGTCTTTAGAGAGACCAGGTGATGTGCAAAGATTGCCCCTAGGTTGACCTCGAGATAAAGCTCAGGTCACTCATAGTTCTCGTCATCAATGATATCTCCAATAGCCATGGAGAACTGAATAAGCTCAGACAGACGCATCTTGATGTAAGATGGAATCCACCAAACTTACGGACACATGATAATCAAGAGATTATAGGCTTTGTTGCGGAAGTGGTGACGATGGTGAGATGGAAGGTGGTGGTTTTGATTGACTCTCTCAATCGATGGTGATTGACTCTCTCAATCTATGAACGAAATAGGATGTTTGAATCACACAAACAAGCTAAGTCGCAGTCTCTAAAGAGTTAAGTGAATCGCACACTTAAAACTAAAGAAAAGAACAATTCTTCAAAGAATGCGCTTTGAAAGAAAATAAGAAACTTCTGTATTAATTTGATTAAAAGGTAATTTACAAATGAAGGATAAGCTGAACTTATATACTGCTCATATACGAATTTAAACAAGAAGGAAATCGCAAAGTAAATGCTAAAACTAGCCGCTTGAGTCATAATGACGAGAATCGGCCAAATATGGAAAACGGAGCCTTTCTTGAGTCTTGACAACTTAGGGGGCGAATGTCAAGTGTCTAGGTACATCCTGGTTGCTGTGAAAAAGCTTCACTTCGTGGCCAAGCTTCAAATAATAGAGCCGATGGAGATGAATGGTGAGAATCTCCAAATAAGGCAAGTGTAGCTCAAACTTGATCGACTTGATCAAGTGAGGTGTGGTGCACCTTAGGTCGTGAAGGGAGGCTTTTAGAAAGCTTCTTAAGTGTCTCCTAAGCTCATAGAAACCATGCCCAAGTGGGCTTTCATGTTTGGGCTTCAAAAGATTCCACTTGACATTTTCGGGTAGGCTTGAGTCCATTAGATACGTCTCCACTGTTGGGCCGTTTATTAGCGATTGGCTGGGCTGATTGGAGAGATCTTGGATGTTCTGGAAACTAGACTCAAAGCTCTTTCGAACCATATAGATTGTTTCCTGAAGTGCTGTGATTTGGAAGCGACACTTGATTGAACTTTCGATTGAAATCGGAGCTCAACAACGGGTTTAGGTTCCAACCTTCATACTGATCAAGCCTGATCGACACTCCTATGGTATCGGTCGATACCATCGATCGATACCAGGCATTTCTGAACCAGTTCTGACTGTTGAACACCTTGGTGCTTCAGAGGAGTATCTAGTAGCAGCAGCCGATTCTGATCAACCATGGTATGCTGATATCGCCAACTACCTTGCTGCAGATGCAGAACCCAAAGCACCTCAACAGCTATCACAAGAAGAAATTCTTGCGGGACATAAGGCGATACTTCTGGGATGAACCCTACTTGTACAAAATTTCTTGGACGGGTGTCGATCGATACAAGAGGGTATCGGTCGACACAGAGGTGATTTCTGAAATCTCTTCATCATCCTTGGCAAGATTAACCAAAATCTTTGCAGTTGAGCTCCTCTGCACTCCTGGGTGTACATCACTTCCACTCCTCGAGGGGATTGTGATATATCATGGTTTTTACCCCTTTTAGGCAATGATATAAATCCGTTTTATAGAGTCTTTCTACTATTAGGTAGTGTTTTAGAGTCTTTTACAGGTTTTAGCATGTTTGGAGCATAATTGGAGATATTGGAGCTTTCTGGAGCATTTTGGAGCAAACCTGAAATTCGTGTTGCTGAGTATCCGATTTCACGTCAAGCATCAATCGATACCTCCTTGGTATTGATTGACACCCATCGCATCAGACACGACCCGCGACTTTTCCAAGAGTTGAAGAATTGTAGAATTACCCCAGAAGACTTTATTATTTACAAGAAGCCCCAAAACGTGATTTAGCTTATAAATTAGGTTTTCAGCCACATGTTTAGGCTATGCTTTTATTCTACTTTGATTGTACTTTTAGTTTTTGGAGAGACAACTCTGAATTCCTGTTTTCTATTGATTTCTTTGATGATCTATTCAATCATGTTGTTTTCAATCTCCATGTCTGAGTAGATCCACTTTAGGTTCAGGGTTCTCATAAGGGTTTTCTCTGAATGCTAGGTTGATTAGTTTATTAGGATTCACCATCTGAATTAGTTCTTCGCTTAGGTTGTGTTCAAAGCTTGTTCTAGATTAGCTACCTAGAATATAGATCTTAGGATAATTGATTAGGCACGACAATGCGATTAAGTACCTGATAGAACCTTAGGTGAGCAAATTGATTATTCGCAAAGAGATTTGGTTTAATTGATTTGTGAACATATCAAACCTGAAATTAAAGCTGATTTATTCTTAGGAATTTGCAAAGAGATTTGGGATTATGAGGTTTAGATTTAGATAATCCTCGCAACGACAGTTGGTTAATTATACTTCAGCGATTTGAGTTCAAGAACCGCGCTAAATCTGAATCATGTTAATTAGTTTATCTGCATTCATTGATTTCCTGAGAAATACCCTGAATCTATATTTCTTCCATCGAATTTACAACTCTTTACTGTTCATTGGTTTTGTTTCATCTGATTTGCTTAGCTTGATTCGATACTATACAATCTATTGTGTGATTTCTGTGAGTCCTTGTGTTCGACCCCTACACTTACTACAACAACTACTTTAGTAATTTTAGGGTATTAATTTGAGTAAATCAAATTTGGCGCCGTTGCCAGGGACTCAATTTCGCCATTAGACTTTAGCTGTCGAGTTTCGACTAAGCTCGTCGGTATCGATCGATACTACCTAGTATCGGTCGATAATCGTCATTTCTTTTTTTTGATATCGATAGACACCATCCAGTGTCGATCGATACTCGTCGTGTTTTTTGTTACTCTTGTTCTTGACTTTTGTGTTTCAGGTGCATGCCTAATCGTGAAACCAGAAAGAACAAGAGCGCTCCGCTAGTTAATCTATCATTAGAGAAGCTAGCACGTTTAGAACGCGCAAACAGAAAGACAAAGCAAACATCAAGGATGAACGACCCAGTGGTATTAAGAGCTGATGAAGCTAGAGTCTTGAGAGACCAAGAGGGTCAAGTGTGCAACGAGAGAGGGCAGCGACTTGATGAAGCTGGAAACGTCATTGTCCCTCCTGCTGTTGTTGGTCAGATTGTCGCGCCAGCTGCGCAAGCCAACGTTGGGAATGCTGGAGTTTATGGAGGTAGAACACTTGGTGAGCACAACATGCCTGATCAGTTCTATGCCAATCGATCTGCGATTCGCATCCCAACTTTTCAGAGGAATGACTTTGAGCTGAAGCATGCGTACTACGCTCTTGTGAGTCAGAATCCTTTCCATGGCCTATCTCATGAACATACCATGGATCATATCGAGAGGTTCGAAGATTTGGTCACTGGTATGAAGTACAATGGAGTGGCCAATGAGTTCCTTTTCTGCAAACTTTTCCATACTCTCTTAGTGGGGATGCTGCTTATTGGCTGAAGCAGTTTACTCCAGGTTCGCTAACTACATGGGATGAGACGAAGAATGCATTCATGTGCAATTTCTATGATGATGCGAGATCCGAAGAGCTCAGGAACAAAATTTCCCAGTTTTTCTCAAGGTCCAACAGAGGCACTCAAGGCTGCTTGGATTCGTTTCAAGTCATATCAGAGAGATTGTCCGCACCATGGATTCAATCAGGTTCAGCTGCTGGGTACTTTCTACAGAGGGATCGATTGGAGGTACCATATGGCTTTGGAAACTGCGAGTAATGGGAACTTCAACACCAGGTATACAGATGATGCGATTGTGCTAATTGAGAACTTGGCGTCTAGCAATAGCACCAAGAATGCTGATTTCGAGCGAAAGAAGCATGCTGCAGGAATTGATGGATCTCAGATTGCTGAAGTTCAAGCGAAGCTAGATATTCTGATTGGGAAGTCGAAGAAAGTTGTACACTTTGCTGATGGAGTCGATAATATCGGTGGAGCTGAAGTGGAGGATGTTAACTATGTTGGTGGTTCTGGATTTCAGGATCAGCAATTTGGGTACAACAACAAACGTAACTTCAACAACAACACTTGCAATTACGGGAACTCTTCGTACCAGCCCATCTCTCCAAAATCCACAGAGAATAAGATGGAATCCATGCTTGAGCAGATTCTTCAAGGACAACAAAAACTGAAAGTGGATTTCAATGGGAAGATTGACCATCTGTACACTGATCTGAATGGGAAGATTGACTATATGAATGGGAAAATTGAAACTGTCAATCTTTCTCCGAGGAAGCTGGAAACTCAGGTTGCTCAGACCGCCGCAGCTGTGAAGAGGCAGGAAGGATTTCTTCAAGGGAAAACTGAGAATCCAAGAGTACACGTCAATGCAATCACCTTAGGAGTTCCTAAAGAAGGCACTGCAGTGGTAGAAAAGGGTTTCGATGCAGGAATTTTTGACGATGTTGTTGAAGATGACGATTGGGATTCTGAAATCACCCAGGTATCGATCGATAGCAGCCAGTATCGATCGATACCGGTCCAGACACCTGCACGAGTGGATGGAAAATCACATGTATCGATCGATACTCCTACAGTATCGATCGATGCTCAGACGCATGTCGAGAAGAAGGCTGAGATTGTCAAAGAGAGGGTGTACAAACCCATAATACCTTATCCTATGCCTCGTATTATGACAAAGAAGGAATGGGAGGATGCCAGATGCAAAGCTATGTTGGATAAGTTGGTTGTGGAGTTTCCTATGGTTGACGATTTATCTGACGATGAGAATTCGAACATCACCCATGCATCGATCGATACCCTACTTGTATCGATCGATACCCACCCAGATAATGCGGAGGAGCCGCGTATGAGTGTTGACAGACTTCGCAAGCCCAAGAAGCTGAATCCTATTCCTCAACACCTCCGAGCACCCATCACTCCAAAGCAGCTGCGTGGCTTTGAGAAGAGGGTACGAAGGATTCCCCACTCGTTCACTTTTGAAGTAGCTCTAGAGGGCTGGCCTCTGCTAAGCCACTTCAAAGATTGCAGAGAAACTCTGGAAGAGATCGAAGCACTCTTCATCACGGCCAGAAGTCCATCACTACCGCTGAGGCAGTTGAGCCAGAAGGAAGACCCAGGGAAATTCGCAGTTCCATGCTCCATATATGGAGTTGAATTCGATGCGTCTCTCGTTGACTCAGGGTCTAGCGTCAATGTAATATCAAGGCAAATTGCTGAACGATTGAGGGCTGATATAAGACCCCCTACGGTGCTTCTCATGTTTGCGAACTCCTCGATAACACCTCCATACGGTACTATCCATGCTTTGCTTGTTAAAGTAGGAGATTGTCTGGTGCCCACTAATTTTCAGGTTGTGGAGATGAGCGAAGGATCTGAGGTTTCTTTGCTCCTGGGACGACCGTTTATGCCTACTGCTGGCACGATCATAGACACACCTAATAAGAGACTCTCTTTCTCTTACATTGACGGAGAGGTCTACTATGATGCCATTCCCTCTAGAGGTGCTCCCACACATGTCTCGTGCTTCACTGTTCTCACAAGAGAGACATTGGTAGTTGATCTTTTGGAAGAACCTCCTAACGACCCAACTGTCATAGACGTTTTGGTTGAACCGCCCAGCACCCCAAGAAAGTTGTCAGGAAGGATAAGGCAACAAAGAAGAAGGCGAAAAGCAAAAGCGTCGAGAGTGCTCCCTATATGACCTTAATCCCTCAAAAGTTTGATGGGGATTCGATTGAGTACAAGGTGAAGTGCAAAGGAACTTCGAAGCCATTCTCTAAGGTTCGAATTCTTCTTACTTCGGAGCTGAAAGAGAAAGGAAAGGAATTTATGGAGAGCATGTTGAGCAGAACTCTTAGTCTGCAAGTATCTATCTGTGGAACTTGCATGGGAGTAAGCTCTCAATCTTCTCCTGACTGATCACCTGAGCCAAAGTCAAGCTACTGACTTTAAACGAGCGCTTGGTGGGAGGCAACCCACTGGTGAGTCTGCTTCTGAGTCATTTTTCTTTTTATTTTTCGTTATGTGTTTGTGTCAGGATAAACAAGGAGCAAAACTCGAAATCGCCTGAGTATCGATCGATACCATATTGGTATCGGTCTACACCAATCGCGAATGTACGGTTCATCATGTTGATTTAAGCCAGGTATCGATCGATACAAGGCCGTGTGTCGATCGATACCAGATGTTCGAGCACGGTAACTTCTTGTTTTTCTTAATTCTATTCTGTTCTTTGTTTTCTTTTAGCTACTCTAGGCTAGATAACACTAGGGACATTGTTGTTCAAGTCTGGGGGAGGTGTCTGCTGACATTGTGTTTGTTTTTCTTAGAGTCAGTTGTTTTATCAAGTCAAAAACGTTTTATTGCGTCAAAATGCCTGGAGATGATGATCATGTGCTTGAATTGTTGTTTTGATTTTGTTTTTTGAGTGACCAGTGTTGCAGAATCAGCTCTAGATCGACTAATGAAAAATCCAAAGACTGACCAGTTCACTAGAAAACATACATGTCTCCAGCAGAGTTCTTCTAAAGCCTGAGCCAAATTTTTGCACCTCATCGATGTGGTTAGTGTTTACAGATCTTGATTCATCATTCATATCTGACAAAGGAACCCATATGTTTAAAATAATGGTATTTCTCTCCCTGTTAAAAGTTAATAAATAAGAGCATAAAAGATGAAATGATTTTCTTCTGAGTAGAGGGCTAGGAAAATTTCCAGCGATCCCATTATTCTACTTAAGAGGAAATGATCACACAAAGGTTGAAAGCGAGGTTAGGAAAATTTCCCGTGATACCACTATTCGCCTAAACCTTTGATACATAGAGAGGGAAGAACCGGGGATTCAGTGGCAAACACCATCAATACTCGCGTTTCGGACCTTGATGTGTATATGCAGATATAAAAAAAAGAACATAATAAGAAATAAGTATGGGGGAGAGAAAGTGATACAAAGAGTGTGAAAAGGGTGGTTCCTTGTCATGATATTGTATGGTAAAGAATTTAGAAAGTTCTTGAACATTGGCTGCAGCGATGAAACTGGCGATGAGGGTTTTATTTGAACAATGCTACGAGATATTGTGTGGAGTCTTGAAAAGCTGTGAATGTCTACGGAGAAGTACATGGTGGTTAGATCAAAAGCTGGTTAGGTGACATTTGGGTGCTCGGGAAAAGGATCTTTGCGATGGTTCCTGAACAAGTGAGTCTCTATGTTTTCAAACCTCTTTCTCTGGTTTAGTCTTCTATTTGCATGAGGGCAAGCAAAGGCTAAGTCTGGGGGAGTTGATATATCATGGTTTTTACCCCTTTTAGGCCATGATATAAGTCCGTTTTATAGAGTCTTTCTACTATTTTGTAGTGTTTTAGAGTCTTTTACATGTTTTAGCACGTTTGGAACATAATTGGAGACATTGGAGCTTTCTGGAGCATTTTGGAGCAAAGATGAAATTCGTGTTGCTGAGTATCCGATTTCACGTCAAGCATCGATCGATACCTCCTTGGTATCGACCGACACCCATCGCAGCAGACACGACCCGCGACTTTTCCAAGAGTTGAAGAATTGCAGAATTACCCCAGAAGACTTTATTATTTACAAGAAGCCCCAAAACATGATTTAGCTTATAAATTAGGTTTTCAGCCACCTGTTTAGGCTATGCTTTTATTCTACTTTGATTCTACTTTTGGTTTTTGGAGAGACAACTCTGAATTTCTGTTTTCTATTGATTTCCTTGATGATCTATTCAATCATGTTGTTTTCATTCTCCATGTCTGAGTAGATCCACTTTAGGTTCAGGGTTCTCATAAGGGTTTTCTCTGAATGCTAGGTTGATTGGTTTATTAGGATTCACCATCTGAATTAGTTCTTCGCTTAGGTTGTGTTCAATATAGATCTTAGGATAAATGATTAGACACGACAGTGCGATTAATTACCTGATAGAACCTTAGGTGAGAAAATTGATTATTCGCAAAGAGATTTGGTTTAGTTGATTTGTGAACATATCAAACCTGAAATTAAAGCTGATTTATTTTTAGGAATTTGCAAAGAGATTTGAGATTCTGAGGTTTAGATTTAGATAATTCTCGCAACGACAGTTGGTTAATTATACTTTAGTGATTTGAGTTCAAGAACCGCGCTAAATCTGAATCCTGTTAATTAGTTTATCTGCATTCATTGATTTCCTGAGAAATACCCTGAATCTATATTTCTTCCATCGAATTTATAACTCTTTATTGTTCATTGCTTTTGTTTCATCTGATTTGCTTAGCTTGATTCGATACTATACAATCTATTGTGTGATATCTGTGAGTCCTTGTGTTCGACCCCTACACTTACTACAACAACTGCTTTAGTACTTTTAGGGTATTAATTTGAGCATATCAGATAGCAGACGTATTCGTTCTGTGAATGACCCACCAGTTCCTTGACAGTTGCTGCAGTCTGAGCTACCTGAGTTTCCAGCATCTTCTGCTGAATATTAATAGCGTTGATCCTACCACTCATATCATTGTGCATGACATCAATCCTCCCATTAAATTCCACAGTTAGCTTTTGCTGTCCTTGAAGGAGCTGTTCAAACATATATTCAATCTTGCTCTCAGAAGTTCTGGCTTGTGTGGGTGGGCATTGGTACCTTTGATCTTGAAATCCAACTCCATCAATGTGGTTAACATATTCCGCTTCATCTTTTTCAGCAAGATGAACAGCCTTCTGTTGCTTGCCCATCAACAAATTGTGCATTGAATCTAACTTAGCATTCACCTCAACAATCTGACTGCAATCCAAGTTACCGGCTTGCTTCTTGCGCTCCATGTCTGCATTCTTAGTACTATTGCTAGAAACCAAATTCTCAATAAGCACATAGGCATCGTCGGGATATATGGTGTTGAAATTCCCATTACTTGCAGCATCTAAGGACATATGATACCTCCAATCGACTCCTCTGTAGAAAGTACCCAGCAGCTGAACCTGAGTGAAACCATGGTGCGGACAATATCTTTGATATGACCTGAAACGAATCCAAGCAGCCTTGAGTGCCTCAGTCGGTCCTTGAGAAAACTGAGAAATCTTGTTCCTGAGATCCTCGGATCGTGCATCATCATAGAAGTTGTTCAGGAACGCATTCTTCGTCTCATTCCATGTAGTCAGCGAACCAGGAGACAACTGCTTCAGCCAATAAACTGCATCCCCACCAAGAGACTATGGAAAGAGCTTACAAAAGAGGTAATCATAGGATACTCCATGGCACTTGATGCTTGTAACCAAATCCTCAAACCTCTCCATGTGATCCATAGGATGTTCGTGAGAAAGACCATGAAAAAGATGCTGACCCACAAGAGTGTAGTATGCAGGTTTCAGCTCAAAGTCATTCCTCTAAAATGGTGGAGGGCGAATCGCTGATCGATTGGCATAAAATTGATCAGGCATGTTGTATTCACCAATCGTCCTACCGCGATTAATCACAGCGTTCCCTGTATTCACAACAATTGCAGGGACAATGATATTTCCAGCTTCATCAAGTCGCTGCCCTCTCTCATTTCACAATTAACCCTCTTAGTCTCTCAAAACTCCAACAGCATCCTGAATCAAAATCATTGGATTGTTCATCTCTGCTGGTTTCTTTGCTTTCTTGTTTGCACGTTCCAAAGTTGCTAACTGCTCGTTTGACATATCAACTAGCGGAGTGTTCTTGTTCCTTCTAGTTTCACGAAGAGGCATGCACCTGAAACATAAAAGTCAAGAACGTAAGTAACTGAAATACACGACCGGTATCGACCGATACCACAAGGGTGTCGATCGATACTAAACGATTTAGACGAAATTCTAAGCTAAAATCTAATGGCGAAATTGAGTCCCCGGCAACGGCGCCAAATTTGATATGCTCAAATTAATACCCTAAAAGTACTAGTAGTTGCAGTAAAGTAGGGGTCGAACACAAGGACTCACAGAAACCACACAATCGATTAAATAGATTCGAATTAAGCTAAACCAAAGGATGTAATTGAAATCAATGCGTAAATTAAACAAGTTGAAATTCGATTGGGAGAAAGATAGGTTCAAGGTATTTCTCAGGAAATCAATGAATGCAGATAAACTAACTAACATGATTCAGATTTAGCGCGATTCTTGAACTCAAAGCACTACGATATAGCTAACCAACTCTCGTTGCGAAAACTATCTAAATCTAAATCCTAGAATTCCAAATCTCTTTGCGAATCCTAAAGTCTAAACCAGCTTTTAGTTCAAGTTTGATTTGTTCACAAAAAAACTAAACCAAATCTCTTTGTGAATAGTTGTTTTGCTCACCTAAGGTTCTATCAGGTAATCAATCGCACTCTCGTGCCTAATCAATTATCCTAAGATCTAAGTTCCGGATTCGTCAACCTAGAATTAGCTTTGAACACAACCTAAGGTGAAGAACTAATTCAGATGGTGAATCCTAATCAACTAATCAATCTAGCATTCAGAGAAAACCTATGAGAACCCTGAACCTAAAGTGGATATACTCAGACATGAAGAATGAAAACAATATGATTGAATAGATCATCAAAGAAAGCAATAATAAACAGGAGTTCAGAGTTGTCTCTCCAAAAACCAAAGTAGAATCAAGAGTAATGAAAAGCTTAGCCATCCAAGTGGCTGAAAAACCTAATTATATTGCTAAAACACGTTCTGGGGCTTATTGTAATAATTAAAGACTTCTGGGCAATTTTGCAATTCCTCAATTCTTCATTTAAGTCGCGACTCGTGTCTGCTGCAGTGGGTATCGACCGATATTAGCCAGTATCGGTCGACATTGAGACTTCAAATCGGGTACTCAGCTACACGAACGTTGCTTTGCTCCAAAATGCTCCAGAAAACTCCAATATCTCCAATTATGCTCCAAACGTGGTAAAACCTGTAAAAGACTCTAAAACACTACAAAATAGTAGAAAGACTCTATAAAACGGACTTATATCATGGCTTAAACGGGGTAAAAACCATGATATATCAAGTAGTCAATGCACATTCGATGCCCAGTGATAGTCCTAGTAGGAATCATCTCATCCTTATCATTTTTCCCCACAGTTATCCCTCCTTTCTTAGGAACAACGTGCACAGGGCTGACCCAAGAACTGTCCGAGATGGCATAGATAACCCCTACATCCAAGAGTTTCATGACATCTTTCTTAACCACTTCTTTCAGGTTTGGATTCAGCTTCCTCCTATGCTCAATTGAAGCCTTTGACTCGTCCTCAAGATGAATCCTATGCATGCACAGGTCCGGTGATATACCTGAAATGTCATCAAGAGAATAGCCAAGAGCTTTGCGATACTTGCGCAGCTTGCTCAGCAGTAAGGTAATCTCTGCGTTGTTCAAAGAAGCATTGATAATCACTGGGTATGTGGAATTAGGACCAAGAAAACCATACCTCATATTCGTAGGAAGTGGCTTGAGTTCCACTTTAGGAGCTTTCTCCTCATTCCAATCTCCAACTCCAGTAGCTTGCTTAGAAATTTCGGCCAACTCCCTTTCTGGTCACAGGGTATCGACCGATACTAGTGGAGTATCGATCGATATTGGTGGTGTTGTATCGAGCATCTTCGAGTATCCAGCAGCAACATCACCCAAGTGAATCTCTGACTCAGCTGAACATACCAATGCTCGTTCTAGAGGATCTTCAGGATGCATCTCCAGGAAGTACTCTTCAGCAATGTCACTAAAGGTATCTACAAAGAAAGTCTGACCATCGATGGTTGGTTTCTTCATCATCTTCTCCATGTGGAAAGTCATGACCAAATCACTGATGTTAAGAGCGATCTTCCCATTCCTGCAATCAATTAAAGCACCAGCTGTTGCTAGAAATGGCCTTCCCAAGATAAGAGGGTCTCTGGGCTCTGCATCGTACTCCAGGACAATGAAATCAGACGGGATTAAACAATTTCCAATCTTAATCGGGACGTCTTCAAGTATTCCTTCTGGAAGTCGAACAGAGCGATCAACAAGTATCATGGAGATCCTTGTGGCTGTGAAGTCTGTCATCCCCATCCTTTTAGCAACCGAGTATGGCATGAGATTCACACTTGAACCAAGGTCGTAAATAGACATTTGAACCTTTCTGTAAAGATTGTACAATCAAACACAAAACTCCCTGGATCTGATAGCTTCTTTGGGATCATGTTTGTCAATATTGAGCTATACTCGTGAGAGATCATCAGAACACCATCCTCAAGGTTCACATTGCTCGATACCATCCTCTTAACATATCTCCTGAAAGCTGGAGAAGTCTTAATAGCATCGATAAAAGGAAGTTCAACAATCAACTTATCCATAATTATCTTGCATATATAGTCTTCTACCTCCTTCTTAGTCCTCCCAATAGCTCTGGGATAAGGTATCCGCGGTGTGTAAACTCTCTCTGCAACTACATCAGGTACTTCCTCCGAAACCTTAGGTGTTGTATCGACTGCAGGATCAATGTCGATCGATACAAGAGTGGTATCGATCGATACACAGGGTTTTGATTTGTCCCATGAACGTATCTTGAATGGTGATGATCGATGCTGGGTAGTGTCGATTGATACTGGGAGATTTCAAAATTCTCATCGTCCAGATCGACGAAAATATATATATTTTGGCCAATTTTCACTTCTGGATTGACCTCTTTTCCATTCCTCAAGGTGATTGCATTGATGTGTGCCATTGGGTTTTCTCCTTTCCCTAGAAGAAAACCTTCTTGCCTTTTCACAGCCTCTGAAGTCTGAGCAATCTGATTTTCCAACTTCTTCTGATGAATATTAAGAGCTTCGATCTTTCCTTTCAGATCATTGTACATGACATCAAACTTCCAATTGAAATCCACAGTTAGCTTCTGCTGTCCTTGAACAAGCTGTTCGAACATAGACTCAGTCTTGCTATCTGGGGTCTTAGCAGGTATAAGTTGATAAAATGAATTCCCATAGTTCTTGGTATAACCACTGTTCTGGAATGGTTTCTAGACAAACTGATTCGATCCTACTTGATGAGCATTGTTGTTGAAGTTTCTGTTGTTACTCTGTTATTTATTTCTCTGACCTTGAAAACCAGATCCACCAATGTAGTTAACATCTTCCACTTCATCTTCATTGAATACCTCCACATCATCTGCAAAGTGAACAGCTTTCATCATCTTGCCCATCAACAGATTGTGCATAGAATCTAACTTGGCCTTGAACCTCAGTAATCTGCGAACCTTCCATGCCACCAGCTAGCTTCTTGCGCTCCATGTCTGCATTCTTGGTACTATTGCTAGATGCCAAGTTCTCAATCAGCACATAAGCGTCCTTAGGATACCTGGTGTTGAAATTTCCATTGCTTGCAGCATCCAAAGCCACCTGGTACCTCCAATCAATCCCTCTGAAGAAAAGACCCAGCAGTTGAACATTAGTGAACCCATGACGGGGACAATCCCTCTGATATGACCTGAATCTGAGCCAAGCAGCTTTAAATGCCTCAGCCGGTCCCTGAGAAAACAGAGAAATCTTATTCCTGAGCTCCTCGGATCGTGCATCATCATAAAAATTGTACATGAATGCATTCTTAGTCTCTTCCCAAGTAGTCAGTGATCCAGCTGGCAACTGCTTCAGCCAATAAGCTGCATCCCCACCAAGAGAGTATGGGAAGAGCTTACAGAAGATGTAATCATAGGATACTCCATCGCATTTGATGCTTGTAACCAAATCCTCAAACCTCTCAATGTGATCCATAGGGTGTTCATTGGAAAGACCATGGAAAGGGTACTGACCCACAAGAGTGTAGTAAGCATGCTTCAGCTCAAAGTTGTTTCTCTGAAAAGTAGGAGGGCGAATCGCAGAACAATTGGCGTAGAACTGATCAGGCCGGTTGTACTCACCAATTGTCCTTCCACGATTAATCACAGCATTCCCTGCGACAATCTCCTTGACAACAGCAGGAGGTGGAATGATGTTCCCCTCTCCATCCAATCATTGCCCTCTCTCATTGCACAATTGACCCTCTTGGTCTCTGTAAGCACCAGCTCCATCTTGAACCAAAACCACTGGATTGTTGTTCATCTCTGCTGGTTTCTTTGCTTTTCTGTTTGCGCGTTCCAAAAGTGCTAGATGATCGTTTGACAGACTAACTACCAGAGTGTTCTTGTTCCTCCTGGTTTCACGAATATGCATGCACCTGAAACACAGAAGTCAAGAACGTAAGTAACACAAAAATTCACGACAGGTATCGACCAATACCAGTAGGGTGTCGATTGATACTGGTCGAACTTAGTCGAAATTCTCAAACTAAAATCTAATGGCGAATTGAATCCCCGGCAACGGCGCCAAATTTGATAAGCTCAAATTAATACCCTATAAGTACTAAAGCTTTGTCGATTGTAATACTTAGGGGTCGAATACACAGAGACTCAAGAAATCAGTCAATAGATTGTATAGATGAAAATTAAGCTAAGTGATCAATGGAATTGAAAGCAAATACGTAAATTAAACAAGTTGTGATTCAATTGGGAGAAAGATAGGTTCAGGGTATTTCTCAGGAAATCAATGAATACAGATAAACTAACAAATAAGGGTTCAGGTTACGCACGGTTCTTGAACTCAAATCAGTGAAGTATAATTAACCAACTCTCGTTGCGAGAATTATCTAAGTCTAAATCCTAGAATTCCAAATCTCTTTGTGAATCCTAAAGTCTAAACCAGCTTTTAGTTCAAGTTTGATTTGTTCACAAAACAACTAAACCAAATCTCTTTGCGAATAGTTATTTTGCTCACTCTATGTTCTATCAGGTTTCTCAATTGCACTCTCGTGCCTAATAGATTAACCTAAGATCTAAGTTCCATGTGATCAATCTAGAATTAGCTTTGAGAACAACCTAAGGCGAAGAATTAATTCAGATTATGAACCCTAATCAACAATTCAGCCTAGCATTCAAAGAAATCCCTTATGAGAACCCTAAACCTAACAGGAGATCTACTCAGACAGAGATATTGCAAAAATAAACTTGGAATAATAATAAAGAAGAGAGTAAAACAAGGGTTCGAAATCTTCTCTCGGACGAACAGAGTTTCAGACTTGTCTCCCTCCAAAACCGCTCTCACAAAACCAAAGTAAAATAAAGCATAGCTAACAAAAGTGGCTGAAAAACCTAATAAATAACCTAAGTCACGTTATGGGGCTTTTTGTAAATAATATAGTCTTATGGGGAAATTTGCAGTTTCTCAATTCTTTATAAAAGTCGCGATCCTTCTGTTTCTTCGACGGGTATCGATCGATACTCAGGCATCAAATCGGTGTCTCAGCTACAGGATCTCTGCTTAGCTCCAAAATGCTTCAGTTTTTCCGATAATGCTCCAAACGTACCTAAAACTTGAAAAGACTCTAAAAGACTCCAAAATACTAGAAAGACTCTATAAAAAGGACTTATATCATGGCTTAAAACGGGTAAAAACCATGATATATCACATGCTGGTACCTGGGCGGTATGCGCGTCTTCGTTGGGAGGTTCTATGCCAGGCCGATTGGAGCCGGTACGTGCACCCGGCATTTCTCCTGTCCGGGGTAAAGTCTGGTACCGGACTATAGTAGTGTCTTGTGCCGGGCCGGTACGAGCGTCTGTGAGGATGAATATGCTTCTTGATGCCGGGCCATTTGGAGCCGGTATGCATGGCCGGTGCAGGGGTTGGTCTCTCGGCCAGGCGGATACGTCTTCAGTAACACCTCGATAACTCCCTAACCAGATGTCCTAATTATCTGATTCAAACTCCTTTGGATAGCTAACTCACTCCTCTACAACTTCTATGATGGTCAACGAAGCTGATTCAGATCGGAATGGACTTTTTGGCGTCCAGCCACATATTTCTGGCGTCTCGGATGGACTTTGCACTCTATTTTGGTCCATTTCTCCAAATATGCCCAAATTGCCTCCAATCACCTAGAAAGTACTCCAAAACATGCAAGAACTCACTAGACATAATGCAAACACCTAATACTCTAATTTAGACCAAAATGCTATAAAAACTATGAAAGACACATGCATGAGATCCGAAACACTAAACAATATGCATGCTAAAACGGGTAAAATATGGGAATATCAATTTCTAGAGCTCTTTCTTATGGATTGTTGTTAATGCATGAATCTAGTGGGAACAAGAGGCTGATTCTAGGTGTTTAGAACTACAAGATTTCTGAATCTAAACATCCAAAAAGTGCATCCATAAGAGTGTGTGCGTCGTAAGTGTTTCGACCAACCTGGACTCTTTTTAGGCTTTTATTTCACGAGATAAAACCGTAGCCGATTTCTAGAGCTCTTTCATATGGATAGGTTGGTAATGCTACGTCTAGCGTCATGTACTAGAGGTGATTCATAGGTGTTAAGTACCACTAATAGTGCTGGATCTAAAAACACCCAATTCGTTCATCCATAAGAGCGTGTGCGTCTTAAGATCTCAAAAGTATACTTACGGATTGCCGTGAATTAAGAAGAACCAGTGCGAACATCACGATCTTCCATGCGGCCAGAGACGAAATCTACTGGTCTAGTGTATAGATTGTTAGTGCGTAGGATGTACGAAAGTAGGCTACGCCGTTTATTCTATTCAGTTCGTGGAGTTGAAATCTAGTACAATTACTATATAAGAGCTTATGGACCGTGATTGAATCGAGCATACCCCTAGATAATCATGTCGACTCAACACCATTTTATTATTGATTACAAGTCGTTTTCTCCTCTTACTTTCAAGCCATCGATTTTCACCATCTCTTTACAAGCAATTATATGTTTTACGTTCTTTACATTTTCGTAACAAAAACCCTTATAAGAACTTATTCCCATCTTAGACTTCCTCGCTATTTTCTGTCTAAGGTCTCGCAGAACAAGCTCTCTCTCCCTGTGGATCGATACCTAAAGTACTACAACGCTCGTTTGTGCACTTGCAGATTCTTTAGGTTTATAAATTTAAAACTTACAGTTTCAGAGAAAAATCCGAAGCGTGTCAAGTTTTTGGCGCCGTTGCCAGGGGAGTTAATCGCTACAGTTTCTGCCACACCTTAGAGGTTAGTAAATCAACTCTAAGACAAACTTTTTTCTTTTTAATTTTTGGTTTTGTTTTTCTTTGTTTCAGCTTTGAAACATGGACTCGCCTCTGGTGCGAGATGACTACTACGAGCAGGGGTTGCTATGACCCATCTTGTGCTCACTACTCTCATGATTTACCCGTCAACTGTGACTCGTTCTACATGGATCAGAAACTGGCACTAACCATCTACTCTCACGGACGCCACACGCCTACTTACTACAGAGACGAGCCTTTTGCGTCTCAATTCGTCAACTCTCGACAACACTCATACCGTCTTCTTCATCAAATCTTGAACCAGCATGAAGACAACTCGGAACTTAGTGCTCGTTTGAGCGACTCAAAGCAATGATCAACAAAAATATCGACTTGCAAGTTAAGTCCAAAGCCGCTTTGAACGAGAAAGTAAGCTCTATGTCCATTGAATTCAACAAGAAGTTTGATGATCTTGCTGCCCACAACAAAGTCCTTGAAGAGCAGACCCTCAAAGATGCTGCAACACTCAACGGGAGGATGAAACTCGTTGAAGACGAACAAGGAAAACAAAAGTTCGATATCCGAAGAGCTAATGACGGGGTACGTACTTTGAATTACAAGCTTGATGATTAGGATAACTCTGTTAATGACAACAACAACACTACCTATGACTACGCCCTCGAGCTGTGGGAAGGCGTAGGAGAAGTTAAAGACAAGATGATAGAGCTCAATCTTACGTTAGATCGACTCATTTATGCCATTGATGAAGTGGAAGAGAAAGTGGAGAAACTTTCTAAGAATCATGAGGAGTGATAAGCTCAAATGTAATACCCTAAAGTACTAACAGCTTTGTCGATTGTAGTATTTAGGGGTCGAATCCACAAAGACTCAAGAATCACACAATATATTAAATAGGTTCGAATCAAGCTAAGTTATTCAATGAAATATGAAGCAATAATGTAAAACAAGGGTTGTAATTCAATGGAGAAAAGATAGGCTCAGGATATTTCTCAGGAAATCAGAGAATGTAAATAAACTAATTATCTAGGGTTCATGTTAAGCCTAGTTCTTGAACTCAAATCACTAAGCTATAATTAACCAACTGTCGTTGCGAGAATTATCTAAATCTAGATCTCAGAATCCCAAATCTCTTTGCAAATCCTAAAAACTAAACCCGCATTAAGTTCAAGTTCGATTTCTTCACAAAACAACTAAACCAAATCTCTTTGCAGATAGTTATATTGCTCACCCTAGGTTCTATCAGATTAACAATTGCACTGTCGTGCCTAATCGATTACTGTCGTGCCTAATCGATTAACCTAAGATCTAAGTTCCAGGTGATCAATCTAGAATTAGCTTTAAGAACAACCTATGGTGAAGAACTAATTCAGATTATGAACCCTAACCAATTAATCAACCTAACATTCAAGAGATCCTTTATTGAGAACCCTGAACCTAACAGGAGATCTACTCAGACATGGAGACTGAAACAAACAACAAGATTGAATAAATCTCTGAAATTAATAATAAAGGAGAAAGAAAACAAGGGTTCGAAATCTTCTCTATGACGAATAGAGTTTCAGACTTGTCTCCCTCAAAAGCTTCTCTCTCAAAACCAAAGTAGAATAAAGCGTAGCCAAAACAAGTGGCTAAAAACCCTAAATATAATGCTAAACATGTTATGGGGCTTCTTGTAATTATTGAGGTCTTCTGGGCCAAAGTGTAGAATCCATAGACTTGTAAGAAGTCACGATCCTTCTCTTCATGTGGTCAGTATCGACCGATACCATAAGTGGTATCGATCGATACACAGCGTTTGTGTCGGCTATTCAGGACATCAACTTGATCCTTCAGCTGCATGATTTTCCTTATCTCCAAAAAGCTCCAATATCTCCAATTTAGCTTCAAACGTACCTAAACCTGTAAAGACTCGAAAAGACACTACAAATACTAGAAAGACTCTATAAATAAGACTTATATCATGGTTAAAAGCGGGTAAAAACCATGATATATCAACTCCCCCAGACTTAGCATTTGCTTGCCCTCAAGCAAACAGAAAGCTAAACAAGAGAAAGAGGTTTGAAAAACACGGAGACTCACCTGTTCTTGAAACATTGCAATCTAACCACATATCACCTAACCAATTGAAAAATACTTAGGAATCCACATATCAACTAACCAGTTCCAGATCTAACCACCATGTACTTCTCCGTAGACGTTCACAGCTCCCCAGAATCCACACATAATTTCGCAACATTGTCCAATAAAGCCTTCATCGCTAGTTTCACAGCTGTGATCAATGCAAAGAACCTTCTAGATTCTTTCCCATACGAAATCATGACAAAAGAACCACCAAATTTTCATATTTTTGGTATTGTTTCCTATCCCCAGACTTATTTCACAACATGTTCTCTTGCATATACATAGTAAGGTCTGAGACTCGAGTACTGATGGTGTTTGCCACCGAATCCCCGGTTCTTTCCTCAAAATGTATCAAAGGTGTAAGCGAATTTGGTATCACAAGAAATTTTCCTAACCTCGCTTCCAACCTCTGTGTGATTATTTCTTTTCAAGTAGAATAATGGGATCGTTAGAAACTTTTCTAGCCCTCTATTGAAAAGAAAATCATTTCATCTTTTCATGCTCTTATTTATTAGCTTATAACAGGGGAGAGGGATACCTTTACTTTCTACACATGGGTTCCTTTGTCAGATATGCTCGGGCTTTAAAGGATTCTGCTAGAAACATGGGCGTCTTCTAGTTAACTGGTCAGCCTTTGGATTTTTCATTAGTCCGACTAGAACTGATTCTATAACAATGGTCACTTAGAAGCAAGGTCAGAACAATAGATTCAAGAAAACGATCATAGTCTCCAACAGGTTTTGACTCAATAAAACGATTTTTGACTCAAAAACGACTGACTCTAAAAAAACAAAAACAATGTCAGCAACTACCTCCCCAGACTTAAACAACACTATCTCCAGTGTTATCTAGACTAAAATCGGTAAAAGAAAACAAAAGAGCTGAGTGGAGAGATGAAAAGCGAAGGAGTTACCGGATTGGGGTCGTGGTGTCGACCAACACACAGCAGTGGTATCGATCGATACCAGGCCTAGGTCGACACATGTGACTTCTTTTCATCGATAGTGACTCAAGGTTGTTCCAGAATGTGACATAGGACCCAAACGTGAAATGGATAACATTGTTAGATCACTCAAGCACAAGTTAGAAACAACCAGATATCATAATCGCATAAATCCATAAAGGTTCAGAATCATAAAATGCTGACATAACAGACTCAAAAGAACAAAAGAAAAAGAAAAAGAAAAGAAAAGTGTAACCATATAGAAGAAGGAACTAATCCTCGTCAGAGTCAGCGTCGACTCCAGCAGTGTGAGATGGGCCTGCGTCTGATGGTGAACGTGGGTGAGATGGTGCAATGCAACCGCACCGAGAGAGCGTGGAAATGGCATTCCAAATACTCTGGAAACTCTCAACCACATACCTCAGAAAGGTGTCTGTATCCATAGGAATTGCCGGTGGTGTAGGGAGAGCAGTCGTAGAAGAGGATGGGTCTCGATCTCATCGTGCCTGACCTCCAGCAAGGTCAGGGTCAGGTGCGTCCTCAGCAGCAGCATGTGAACTTTTAGAAGAGCCTCGGCCTCGGCGAGTGCGAGGTGATACAAGACTTTTTGCAAGTCTCTAGAGTCAATTCTCTAAATGCAATTGTAGCATAAGAGGTATCGAACCTTATTGGGAAATCTCCTAATCACTAAAAATACAAGATTCTAGAGTAATTTAAGCTAAAAGAGTTTGTTGTTAAGTAACCGATTTAGAACTAAACAAAACACTAAGCAAGATTGTAAATTCAATAAGCAAAAGCGAATCTAGAGATAGGGTTATTGATATAAGAAGTCCCAAGTTCAACTCATGATGTTCATTTACTCAATTAAGCTAACCCCTAGGCAAGAGATCCTAGACTTGACTAACTCTCTTTCAAGCAATTAATCACTTCACTAATCATTAATCCCATTAGCAAAATGGTCATTTGTGGAACAATGATTAATGAGCATTAAGTTTAAATCAACAAGATCAACCAAAAATGCACCCTAGACAACTATTGTCATAGGCTAGGAATGTAAATCTCTTGTTTAATTCATCTTGGCATTTCATCAAACACTTGGTGTTCATGAAATGCCTCATAATCTAAATCTACTTTTTCAAGCTAGGTTTAGCATTAAGAACATTAAACAAGAAGGGATATAAGAAGATCTAGCCCTAAACATCATGAATCAAACCTAGGAACATCCTAATCTACCCAATCTCAAGATCCTAAAAGACTACTCAAGATCCATGGAAAGCCTCTCAAAATCGATGGGGATTGAGATTGAATCCATGGGTGAAAGTTGAATAATCAAGATGAAAAGAAGATAGATGGAAGAGATTGATGAGAATTAATACCAAATTGCAATAAAATAAAAGATCCTCCTTACAAAGCTCAAACTCTCTCAAAGATCAAGTTTTGAGCATAATAAAAAGCATAAACTAAAAATTAGGTTTAGACAAGTATTTATAGGAAAAAGTAGAAAACAGGAAACACATCAACGAGTTGCATCAATGAGTGACCCTTGTCTTGGTCGATGTGAATTTCCTGGAGCTCACATCGATGTGTGACATCGATGTTGGAGAGGTCTTGGGCGAGGCTAAGCTCCCTGGTCCAGCATCCATCAGTTGCATCGATGAGTGACCTCCTTCTGGTCGATGTTGGGGCTTCACATCGATGAGTGACATCGATGTTGAGAGTGTCTGGGGCGAGGCTAAGCTCCCTGGTCCAGCATCCATCAGTTGCATCGATGAGTGACCTTCTTTTTGATCGATGTTGGAGCTGATATACTCCCAAAACATCTCTAACCGCTTCTCTTGCTCCCGAACCGAATGCCCTTAAGCCAACTCCATCACATTGCCTCCAAAGTACCTAAAAGGATTCCAAATATGCAAGACTCACTAGGACCTAATGCAAAACACCTAAGACTCTAAATGAGACAAGAACAAGCATGATAAGTTATAAAGACCTAAGTAAATGACCTAAAATCTAGATGAAATGCATGCTAAAACCATAAAGAATATGCACATATCACGAGGTCCAACAATCAACAGGCTCGGATCAGGCTCATAACGCAGCTGATCGGGATCGTCACCAATGTCGGTTATCTCGGTGTTAGGGAGCTTAACCAGAAAGTCCCTATCTGTGTTGGAGAAACACCAATGTCACTCAGGCTTCAACCACCTAAGGTTCTGCAGATGTCTCTGATCCATGATAGTGCGTGTGGTGACTATCGAACAGCTCGCTGTGCTAAAACCGAAGTGCTGGAAGATAGGGGTGAGAAGATGATAGTAGAGTTTTGCCTATATCAATTACTCATAATGCTTATTGAGCATAAGAGGATCAAATCCAAGGGTAGAGTTTCAAACACAAGGAATGCATACAACTAAATGGGGAGAAAGGCTAATTCGTGCCTCAACCAAAGCCACTGGTACCGATTAATACCCGAACTATTGACATGTGCTCAAACATATATGAACTATTGAAAATTGGAATTTCTATACCCAAACTCTTTTTTTTTTTGGCCGAAACATGCATTGACTCGTTTCCCGTTAGTCAATCCCGTTAAATTATTAACGGAGCTGAGTCAGCTGCCACGGTGGAATCCCCGTTGGAACGAAACAACAAAACGACGTCGTTTTGGATAAAAAATAAAATAAAATTTTGTCCCCACAAGGACTCGAACCGTCGGGGGGGGGGGGAATGAGTAGAGAGTGAAAGCATTACCACTAAGCTAGGGTCATTTACTGGTATTTATCACACAAAATAAATTTACGTGAACAAGCAAAGATTAAAAAAAAAATGATGCCTAGGGTTTATCATGTTCTTCTTGTTGTCCCTCGCTGCGTGAAGCAGTTTTCATCGGAGTTGATTACTCCGTGAAGCAGTTTCCCCAATTCTTCGTCTTTCCTTATCGCTAAGCAAAGATGCGTAGGGTTTATCATGTTCTTCTTGTTGTCCCTCGCTGCGTTTCCAGCGAGCTCGAGAACCTGACACCGACGAAAATCAAAAGAGAGTAGATTCGTTAGATTAGATTGAAACAGAAATGGAGACTTGATATGCTCAAATTAATACCCTAAAAGTACTAAAACTGTAGTTGTAGTAAAGTAGGGATCGAACACAATGACTCACAGAGACACACAATAGATTATATAGATGAGAATTAGGCTAAGGAATCAATGATATTGAAAGCAAATTAAAACGGTTGTAAATTCGATTGGAGAAAGATAGGTTCAGGGTATTTTTTCAGGAAATCAATGAATGCAGATAAACTAACTAGCAGGATTCAGATTTAGCGCAGTTCTTGAACTCAAATCACTAAGGTATAATTAACCAACTCTCGTTGCGAGAATTATCTAAGTCTAAATCCTAGAATTCCAAATTTCTTTGCGAATCCTAAAGTCTAAACAAACTTTTATTTCAAGTTTGAGTTGTTCACAAAACAACTAAACCAAATCTCTTTGCGAATAGTTATTTTCCTCACCCTAGGTTCTATCAGGTAATTAATCGCACTCTCGTGCCTAATCAATTATCCTAAGATCTAAGTTCTAGGTGATTAATCTAGAATTAGCTTTGAAAACAACCTATGGTGAAAAACTAATTCAGATAGTGAATCCTAACAACTAATCAACCTAGCATTCAGAGAAAAACCCTTATGAGAACCCTAAACCTAACAAGAGATCTACTCAGACATGAAAATTGAAGCAATAAACATGTTTGAATAGAGGGCAAATTACTGTTTTTACCCCAAAATTTCATTTTTATGACAAAAATACACCGTCCTTTCAATCAAATGATGCACTACACTTTCGGGGGTGAAAAATTACGGTTACCCCCTTATGACCAAACAAAAAACGCGAAATCGCTATTACTATTTTAACCTTCGCGACATGTCAGACTTCTATAGAGGTCTGACATTTAGACTCTAATAGAAGTCTGATTGATTTCTCTTACCAGACTTCTCTCAGACGTATTCGAGAAGTCTGATACAGATTAAAATAGTAAATTTAAATTTAAAAATTAAAAAAAAATTTTGTTAAAAATGTTTTCTACAATAATTAAATATAGAGATTTTGATGTATAATATTTCATAAAATTGAATCAAATTAAACAAGGTTAGTTAATTATGCCTATACCTCAATAAATATCAGACCTCTCGAAGAAGTCTGATACATATTTAATTATTAAATTTAAATTTAAAAATTGTAAAAAATTATTTTGTTAAAAATTTCTTATACATAAATTAAATATAGACGATTTCGAAGTATTAAAATTAAATTTCGTAAAATTGAATCAAATTAAAAACATGTAAGGCAAAGTAGGTTGTAAACCTCAAAACATGGTTTGTAATGGAAACATTTACATATAACTTTAGGGTTAGATTCATGGTTTACCAAATTTACATTTGAAATTTTAAATTTGCACATATGTGTTGTAATGTGCATATATTTCACGAATTTGATGCTTCCTAGAAATTATGTTTTAATATTGTCACTCATAAGTGCTAAATATTAGATTTAGGGTTACTCGGACTTATCGGAGAAGTCTGAGAGAATCGGGATTTTCAGATTTCTCAGAGACTACCAGACATCAATTTTTATCTGATTTTTTAAAAGTCAATTGCAAAACTACCCTCTCGTTGACCATATGGGTTTCATCAGACTTCTAAAGCAGTCTGAGTATACAACTCAGATCTGAAATCGACGATATGCAAAAATTCGTATCTATATTCGTTTAAAGTTTGTTTTCACCCTCGTCGAGCACCCAGAACGTCTAATATCACCGAAATCCCACAAGCCCAATCGTATTTTGCCGTTTTTATGCCATAATTTTTGATTTATGTACGTTTGAATCAGAAAATCTCTAGGAAAATAGGAGAAATCGGAGAGAGAAGTCGCGAAAAGTGTTTACGAGCTCTATTCTTGAGCTTTAATGGCGGAAAAACGGGTTAGTTACTGCATTAACTCGTCAACAATGGTGGTTGTCGTGGTTTCTCAGAATTCTCATAGAATCGGGGTTTCTCAGACGTCTCAGAGAAGTCTGAAACGCATTTAATTTGAAAATTTAAATTAAAAAATATTAAAAATTTTGTTTTTCGAAATTTTTACTACATAAATTACACATACTCATTGTTGCTGTATATAAATTAAAAGTACATAAAATTTAATCAAATTGAATCATTGGAGATGAATTTTGATCTAAACACAAGTTTGCGGTTTCTCAGACTTCTCCGAAAAGTCTAAATTGTATATAATATGAAAATTTAAATTAAAAAAATAATTAAAATTTGTTTCATACATATTTTTGATACATAAATTAAACATAATCATTGTAGATGTATATAAATTTACATTACATAAAAGTTAGTCAAAATGAGTGAGTATGAGATAAATTTGGATCTAAACACCATGTAGGTAAGAGTTTACGGTTTACAGGCTCAATATTTGTTGGATTAGGGTTCAAAGTTTGCCCTAGGAGTGTAATTAACTATAAAAGAGTGTGAATATCGAGTTATATATTGCATTGTGAAAATAACAAAGAAAACAAGTGTTTCGTCTATGTTCGACATATGAAGTTGGATATCCAGTTCTTATCTGTAGGGTTAGATTGAGAGTTTCTAAATTTTTAATTCATAATATTTTTTTTACATATACTGATTAGTTTGTGACTAAGTTACACGAGTTTGATGTTTGTTATCAGTTTTCTATATAATATGATGGTATTTAAGTAGTAATTATCATGTTTATGGTTTATCAGACTGCCGTTTCAGTCTGATCATGTCCATGGTTTATCAGACTTCTTGATGGAAACCTATGAATTAACCTAAAATAAGTTACCCTACTTGTGATTTTACCCCATATATAAACTAAAGTTACCAACCCTAATTTGTAAAAGTCAATATCGACTCTCTCTCTCTCTCTAAAACAGGAAGAATCTCTCTCTCTCTCTCTCTAAACTCTCTCAAACATCTCTCCGGAAACCCTCGTCGCCACCGCCACCGCCACCGTCACCGCCATCGTCAGCTTCTTAAGTCTGGTAATTAACTCTCCTTTTTCGCCTTCTACTATACTTTTTCTGCAAATTTTTTTAGATCTATACGAAATAAGACTATTTTCCATGTTCTTTGCATAGATATAAACAAACAGATGGGTTATTTGCCTAGATCTAATTAATTCCGTTTTAGATCTACTTGAAAATTACTATATTAGAAGTCTGAAAGTGAATTAGACCCGATGCGAAGTCTGATACTTGAACTGATCTGAATTAGACTCGATTAGAAGTCTAAAATTATACTTTCATTTAATTAGACTCTGTTAGAAGTCTAAAATTATACTTTCATTTAATTAGACTCTGTTAGAAGTCTAAAATTATACTTTCATTTAATTAGACTCTGTTAGACTCGATCTGACCCTTATCTCAATACTCACTGTGAAGTAGGGTTTGTCTCTCAGGAATCCGATTCGTTTCCGGAGCCTCTAGAAGCAGCCACCAAGAAGGTTAGGTCTTTCTCTTGCTCTCTCCTTCAAAAACCCTAGATGAGACTATTTCTAGAAAGCAGCTGATGCACTTCTCTGTCTGCAGGTTCATAATTCCGGGTTTTTGCTTTGATTCAGGATTTCATATCGGGGTAATATTTCTTAACTGATTTACTATCACATATAACTATATGGAATTCACTAGTCATTTGAAACAGATATCAAGAAGAATCTTTCTCCCTAATCTCCCAAAGGTAATTGACATATTTGTTCTTGTTTTAGTTCAATTTTTCATTATCTTCGAGATTTAATACTAATTTCAGTGTTGCTTTACGTTTTGATTCAGAAATGGAAGCAAGGAAAGGCATAATCTGCGGACTCCCGGCAAACGGAATCATACCACATCTTGATTCAAAAATGGAAGCAAGGAAAGGCATAATCTACGGACTCCCGGCAAACGGAATCATACCGCAGCTCCACCCACATCCACCACAAGAAGCATATGATGATCGAGGAAGTGATGTGGTGGAGCTCACACGAGTAGATTACCGGAGAGCTATGGGATACTTGGTATGGGTTGAGGAAGACGAAGAAGACATCGAACCTGAGTTTCGAAGACTTGTCCAAAACCTCAGAAATGAAGAACAAAGGCTCAGAAACCAATAACTTAACTCCGCTGCAATGAAACGAACAAAACAAGAACAAGGAGAGTCCTCAAGAGGCAATGGCCGTCGTCGAGACTAATATCTTTCAGATTCTAAAGAAGTCTGATTGTGTTTTGTATTTATATTGCAGTCTGTAGATGGCGTGGATATCATGTTCTTATCTGTAGGGTTAGATTGAGAGTTTCTAATTTTTTAATTCATAATGTTTTTTTACATATACTGGTTAGTTTGTGACTAAGTTAAACGAGTTTGATGTTTGTTATAAGTTTTCTATATAATATGATGGTATTTAAGTAGTATTATCAAGGTTATGGTTTATCAGACTGCCATTTCAGTTTGATCATGTCCATGGTTTATCAGACTTCTTGATGGAAACCTGTGAATTAACCTGAAATAAGTTACCATACTTGTGATTTTACCCCATATATTAACTAAAGTTACCAACCCTAATCTGTAAAAGTCATTATCGACTCGCTCTCTTTAAAACATGAAGAATCTCTCTCTCTCTCTAAACTCTCTCAAATATCTCCGGAAACCCTCGCCGCCACCGCCACTGCCGTCGTCAGCTTCTTCAGTCTGGTAATTACCTCTCTTTTTTCGCCTTCCACTCTACTTTTTCTGCAAAATTGTTTTAGATCTATACGAAATAAGACCATTTTCCATGTTTTTGCATAGATCTAAACAAACAGATGGGTTATTTGCCTAGATCTAATTAATTCCGTTTTAGATCTAACTGAAAATTACTATATTAGAAGTCTGAAAGTGAATTAGACTCGATACGAAGTCTGATACTTGAACTGATCTGATTTAGACTCTATTAGAAGTCTGAAATTATACTTTCATTTTATTAGACTCTGTTAGAAGTCTGAAATTTGACTTTGTACGAATTAGACTTGAGAAGAAGTCTGAAATTAGACTTTTCCAAATTAGACTCTTATAGAAGTCTGAATTTCGACTTGATTTTAAATTAGACTTTATTAGAAATCTGGCTTTAGACTTGTTTTATTTTTTACAACTGTTTTCTGGTACACAAGATGGGGCGATTCAGTCACCTTCCAACGTCGAGTAGTTCATGTTCAACAGGTCGACGTCGATCCGGATCATCCTACGGATTCCCCAAGAAATGCTTCTACGGTCTGGAGCCCGTCATACGAACATCCACTACTGCCGATAACCCGGGAAGAAGATTCTTCGGATGTCGTAACTATGATGTAATGGCCTCTATATGTCATGTGGTTTGTTTGTTTTTTTTCTGCATTATTATAATTTGGGATCTTAATATGATTGTATAAATGTGGCTGTGTAGGATGGTGGTTACCATATAATGAAGTGGTGGGATGAGGCTATGACTGAGGAGTTTAACGATGTAAAGCTGTATGTTGACCAACATGGTCAACAAATTGATGGCATGTTCGTTTCTAATGCTCAAAGCGACAAGTATTTGTCCACGTTGCTCGATGACGCCAAGGTAATGAAGGCAAAGATAGCTCAATTGAAGGAGAGGTTGACGGAGAAGCCATGTGGCCAGATAATGCGTGGCGTCGAGTTGAAGAGAATGACGTTCGCTGGTGCTATTATTATCGTCCTGATCATGTTTATCTTTTTTGGTTTCTTGTAATATGTGACAATTTGTAACCAAAATTTGTATTTTTTCCATGGAACGACATATTTGATTATGAAGTCGGTTTAATTTATCTGTGTCTTTCTTTACTATGTCAGACTGTTTATGTAGTCTGAATTTATTAGACTTCTTTCGAAGTCTGAAAAACTTAAACTTTTGAAAACTTTCACAAGTCTGGTCCTGAAAATATCACCATTTCCTGAAAATATCACCATTTCAGACTGCAAAACGAGTCTGGCAGTAGAAGTATACTTCTAAGATTAGAAAAAACCGCAGAAAAAGGTGGGAATTTTGCCGCCCAAAATTTTCAGACTTCTCGCTCAATTATCTCATCACTATCAGACTGCTAAAAGAGTCTGATATCAGACTGCATTAAGAAGTCTGACATCAGATTGCGAAAGCGGTATTTTTCTGTGGTAAAACCATTTTTTTAACCGCCGCTTAGGACACATATAAAAGGTTTTTTTTATCCCCTCATTTTTACAGTTACCGAAGAAAATAACAAAAAAAAATCACTGATTCTCTCTCGGAGAAACTGAACCGACATCTTCGTTGTCGCTGCTGGAATTCGTCGCTTACATCGTCTCATGTGCCTTCGACGGTAAAATTCTTCTACTCCTCTCTTCGCCGCAAACCGTCACCTTCTCGATACTGATTTCTAGAACTCAGCGCTGAACTCTTGTCTTTTTTTATTTCCAGATCTGGTTTCTCTCTCCTCGCCGTTGTCACCGCTCCTTCAAGTCTTCCATAGAGGGTAAAAGATTCAAATTGAGCAATAATGTTTAGATCTTTGGGTTTGAGTTGTATTGTGTTCTGTGGATTTTTGGGATTCGTCCTTAAGCGTCAGACTGCAAATAGAGTCTGAGTATATTTCGTCAGAATGCAAATAGAGTCTGAATTTGAGTAGTCAGACTGCATATGACGTCTGACTTTAAGTTTTCAGACTTGTAATGGAGTCTGGTTGTGGTTGATGAAGATTTTAGACATAATGGCAGAATGTGAATTCCCTCCAAGGATGTTCCCAACCGGGTATGAGCCTCAACCAGACAAAAGCATACACTACTTCAGCGGTAAGAGAGATCTCATGGACGCTCTCCAAGAAGCGTTGGATGATGATGAGTGGGAAGAGCTTCGCAACTCAGCCTTTGGGGTTTTTGTGAAGTGGCATGAGTTGAACTTCGTATGGTGTTCAAGGATGGTGCACTACATGCTTACTATGCAACTAGAGGTAGATCAGAAGCATGAGGTTTGGTGTCTTGTTGGCCTTCAACCGGTGAGGTTTTCCCTCCATGATTTTCAACATATAACCGGACTCAATTACGACTATGTTGAGAATATGGAGTACCCGGAGGTTGAGTATACAGCCGATATGAGAGCAATGTGAGAGCTTCTTGGGCTGGATTTCGAGGTAGGGCAAAGTTATTTTCAGTTACTGGACGCTTGCAACAGATGTCAAGGCTGGGAACGGCAAGATAGGATTTGGTTGGGCTACCTAGCCATCTACACGAGCTTCATTGAGGCTCAACACTGGTCAGTTTCCGCAAGGGCTGACATGACTAAGCTACTGTTGTTTCCAGGGGCGTTAGAAGCATACCCATGGGGAAGACTGACCTTCAAAATCTTGGTAGACTCTGTCAAAACAGAGGCAAACAAAAAACTCCAAGATGACAAAAACTATCAGGTTGAGGGCTTCGCTGAGGTCTTGAACGTCTGGGTATATTGGGTCTGTCATGGGATTGCTACGCTTTATGGAATGCACTTGCAAGATAACCCAGCCCCACCGCTCTTGGCTTACAAAGGATCAAGGAATCGGAAGAAAGTCGATTTAGAGTTGCGCAAGCAGGTATTTTACTGACCTTTTTTCCTTAAAATTCACCTTTGATTGCTCTATGTCAGACAGTAAATTCAGTCTAATAATTTATCACACTAATTTTGAAGTCTGAAGTTTTACCAGACCTAATTTGCATTCTGAAAGTTGTTGCCAGACTGAATTTGCAGTCTGAAATATTGAAGTCATACTTTTTTTTAAGTCTGAAACTTTGTACCATACGAGATATGCAGTCTGGTAGATTTTATTTATTTTTTACATACTAATATACATTTTGCTCGTTGCCTTGTACTTGCAGACCCACATCAACAACTTCGTCGTCAAGGAGTTTGAGGACATGTTCCCCCGGTGGGACGATGGTGAGGATGATCAGAAAGTTGAACATTGTGAAAGCAATGTTGGGTGAGTTTGAGCGCCCTTGGAGGTGGAGTTTTAAACACTGAAAGTCTGAAGGTGTGTTGGCCATTGTCAAGAAAGATATGCCCCTTATTAAGTCCGCGGTGGTTAAGTCTGAGGGTGGTCTGAAGAAGGCCAAGGGAAAGGGTGTTAAGAGGAAGGTTATTGATGATGATGGTGAGGATGTTGATGATGATAAGAAGCGAGCAAAATCAGGCGGTGATGATAGTGGTGAGGTTGTTTACTTGATCAAGTCGGTGGGTGAGAAGATGAATGAACTTTTTCGTCTTGTTAAAGAAGGTTTTGAGCAGGTGAATGAAAGGATGATTGAACTTGGGAAGGAAGTTAGGTTGTTAAGGGGAGAAAAGAGGAGGAAATCTGGTGTTGAGAAGTCTGGTGGTGGTGTTGAGAAGAAGTGTGATGGTGGTGTTGAGAAGAAGTCTGATGATGGTGGTATGGTTGATGATGGTGGTGAGGCTGGGGCGGGGAAACGCAAAAAGGCTCCGTGGAAGAATATTACACCCAAAAAAAATTATTGTGAAGCCTCCTAAGCCTGCCGCGGTTGTTGAGGCTGCAGACTAAAAAGGACCTGAAAAAGAAGCTTCAGCGGTAGAGGATGCAAAGGAAGCCCTGGCTTAAGACAACCCTGCCCAACCGTCTGAGGCCAAGATTCAGACTTTGGTGGTTGTTGGGGTTAGTGTCCCAAACCCTCTACCAAAAAATGTTCAAGAAAGGGGAAGTAGTCGAAGACTTAAGGACAAAGCCGTTGCTTAATATGCAGTATAAGTGTGATAGTTGTTTGTAAAAACCTGAACCTATGTGCAATTAAAAACTAGTTATTTTGCTTTGTTGTTGTATTTGATGTGAACATGGTTATCTGGTATTAGACTGAGATTTATGTCTGATTTTGGTGTTATTTTAATATCTGTCAGACTTCTTTAGAAGTCTGATTGTGTTTTGGATTTATATTGCAGTCTGTAGGTGTCGTAGATAGTGTTAGATTATTTGTCTTAGACTTTTATTCCAGTCTAACGGAGGTGGATTTTTTTATTTTGTAAATGCAGAGTAGTGTCGTGGGCAGCAAACAGAGTGTTCTTATCGTCGATAAGGCGGCCAAGAGCGTAAATTTTGATGCTGCATATATGCCGAAACAAGATACTAAGCAGGCAGCTGCTGGAGCTTATGTAAAGGCGAACGCTCAAGAACTCAAACAGAAAGAGCAGGATAAGAAGGAGAGAAAGAGCTCAACCCAAGTGCAGACCACATCGACATATGATCCTTGTGCTCTGATAAATCATGGTTTTTACCCCGTTTAAGCCATGATATAAGTCCGTTTTATCGAGTCTTTATTCTATTAGAGAGTCTTTTAGAGACTTTTACAGGTTTTAGCACATTTGGAGCATTATTTGAGATATTGGAGTTTTATGGAGCATTCTGGAGCAAAACTGAAGTCTGGTGACAAAGTACCCGATTAAAGCGTCAAGCATCGATCGATACCCCCTGGTATCGATCGACACCCATCGAAGCAGATTACAAGTCGCGACTTTAATGAAGTTTGAAGAATTGCAGAACTTGCCCAGAAGATTTTAATATTTACAAAAGGCCCCAATTCGTGTTTAGACTATTAAACTAGGTTTTATAGCCACTTTGGCTGAGTGCTTTTCATTATTTTGATTTTAGGGTTTCTGAGAGAGCTTGAGAGAAGGGGAGACAAGTCAGAACTTTGTTCGTCTGAGAGAAGATTTTGAACCCCTGTTTTTACTCTACTCTTATTTATTCTATTGATGATTTATTCAGTTATGTTGATTGTTTCATTCTCCATGTCTGAGTAGATCTCTTGTTAGGTTCAGGATTCTCATAAGGGTTTTCTCTGAATGCTAGGTTGATTAGTTATTAGGATTCATTATCTGAAGTAGTTCTTCACCATAGGTTGTTTGCAAAGCTAATTCTGGATTGATCACCTAGAACTTAGATCTTAGGATAATTGATTAGGCGCGAGAGTGCAATTAATTTCATGATAGAACCTAAGGTGAGCAAAATAACTATTCGCAAAGAGATTTGGTCTAGTTGTTTTGTGAACAAATCAAACTTGATTTAAAAGCTGATTTAGACTTTAGGATTCGCAAAGAGATTTGGAATTCCTAGGATTTAGATTTAGATAGTTTTCACAACGAGAGTTGGTTAGTTATACCTTAGTGATTTGAGTTCCGCTAAATCTGAATCATGTTAGTTAGTTTACCTGCATTCATTGATTTCCTGAGAAATACCCTGAACATATCTTTCTCCAGTTGAATTTACAACCGTTTTAATTTGCACTATGTTTTCAATACCATTGATAGCTTAGCGTAATTCTCTACCATATAATCTATTGTGCGTCTCTGTGAGTCTTTGTGGTTTGACCCCTAGCTATACTATAACTACTGCTTTAGTATCTAAATAGGGTATTAATTTGAGCATATCAAATTTGGCGCCGTTGCCGGGGACTCAATTCACCATTAGATTACGTATAAGAATTTTGACTAAGTTTGTTGGTATCGATCGATACTCACTAGTATCGGTCGATACTCGTCGTTCTCCTTTTATTGATATCGATCGACACCACTTGGTATCGATCGATACTCTTCGTGTTACAAGTTACTAACGCTTTTGACTCTTGTTTTCAGGTGCATGCCTAATCGTAAAACCAGAAAGAACAAGAGCACTCAGCTAGTTGATCTGTCACTCGAGCAACTAGCACTTTTGGAACGCACAAATCGAAGAGCAAAGAAACCAGCAAGGATGAACAACAATCAAGTTAGTTGGTTCAGCTAGTTGGTTCGAGATGGGGCTGGTGCTTACAGAGACCCAGAGGGTCGTTTGTGCAATGAGAGAGGACAACGTCTGGATGGAGAGGAGAACATCATTCCACCTGCTCCTGTTGTCGCTGGGAATACCGCTGGGAACGCGAACGCAGTGAACGCTGTGGTTAATCGTGGTAGGACGATTGGTGAATGCAACAGACCTGACCAGTTCTACGCAAATCGCTCTGCGATCCGTCTTCCTGCGTTTCCAAGGAATGACTTTGAGCTGAAACCTGCATACTACACTCTTGTGGGACAGCACCCTTTTCATGGTCTTTCCAGCGAGCATCCCATGGATCATGTTGAGTGATTTGAGGATTTGGTCACTAGCATCAAGAGCAATGGAGTGTCTTACGACTATCTCTTCTGCAAGCTTTTCCCATACTCTCTTGGTGGGGAAGCAACCTACTGGCTCAAGCAGTTACCTCCTGGATCGCTGACTAACTGGGAGGAAACTAATACTGCTTTCCTGACCAATTTCTAAGATGACGCAAGATCCGAGGACTTTAGGAACAAGATCTCTCAATTCTCTCAAGGACCTGATAAGGCGTTCAAGGCTGCTTGGACAAGGTTCAAATCATATCAGAGAGAATGTCCACATCATGGATACTCTGATGTTCAGCTGATGGGATTTTTCTTTAGAGGACTTGATTGGAGGTACCAAATGACTTTGGATGCTTCGAGCAATGGAAACTTCAACACCAAGTATCCTGATGAAGCCTATGTCCTGATTGAGAACTTGGTGTCTAGCAATAGCACCAAGAATGCTGATTTTGAGAGGAAGAAGCTAGCTGGTGACATGAATGGTTCACATATCGCTGACTTTCAAGCTAAGTTGGATTCCATGCATAGTCTTCTGATGAGCAAGACACATAAAGTTGTTCACTTTGCTGAAAAAGTTGAGGTATTCAACGAGGATGAAGTAGAGGATGTTAACTACATTGGTGGTTCTGGCTTTCAGGGTCAGAGAAATCAATTCAATAACAACCGCAACTTCAACAACAACTCGCACCAAGGAGGGTCGAATCAGTTTGGCCAAAAACCATCTCAGAACAGTTGGTATGTCAGGAATTATGGAAACTCGTTCTATCAGCATGTACCTGCTAAGCTCCCAGATAGCAAGATCGAGGCTATGTTTGAACAGCTGGTTCAAGGACAGCAGCAGCTCACAGTGAATCTAAATGGAAAGATAGATGATGTGTACAAGGATCTGAGTCGAAGGATCGACGCCCTCGATACTCATCAGAAGATGCTGGAAACACAAGTGGCTCAAACTGCAGCTGCTGTGAAAGGAAAAGGCGACTCAGGCACATAACGAATATGTCAATACCATCACCTCTCCCAGTACAGGAAATATCGAACACCTTTCAGACGGTGATTCCGACCTTGATTCGACAGTATCGATCGACACCACTGCTGATATCGATCGATACCAATCTGAAGAACCGATACATGAGCCTTGTGTCGATCGACACCATCCCTGTATCGATCGACACCTCTCGCAGGCTGAACCAGAGGCCGTGAAGGAACCATAGATGATCGAGGAACGTGTCTACAAGCCGAAGGTTCCATATCCTCGATTACCCAAAGACCTCAGAGACTCCATTTCCCAAAAGCAGCTGCGTGGCTTTGAGAAGATGGTACGAAGAATTCCACTCACACATACTTTTGAAGAAGCACTAGAATGCCGCCCTCTGCTAAGTCACTTCCGGGACTGCAGAGAAACTGAAGACGAGATTAAGGCACTTTTCGCCAAAGTCAGAAGTCCACCACCTCCACTGAAGCGGTTGACTAAAACGGAAGACCCAGGGAAATTTTCAGTTCCATGCTCCATCTCTGGAGTTGAAATCAAGGAATCACTGGTTGACAGGGTCTAGCGTGAATGTGATGTCAAAGGCACTTGCAGAGAAGCTTAAGATCGATGACATACGATCTACTCAGATGCCTCTCACATTCGCGAACTCTTCCACATCTGTTCCGTACGGTACAATCCATGACTTGATGATTGAGGTAGGAGACTGTCTGGTTCCTACTGACTCTCAGGTTGTGGAGATGCATGCAAGGTCTAGCACGCCTTTGATTCTTGGACGACCATTCATGGCTACTGCTGGTTCAGTTATGGATACGCCCAATAGGAGGATTTCGTTCTCGTACATCGAGGAACATGTCTCCTACGAAGCCATCCCTTCTAAAAGAACTCCCACACAAGTATCTTGCATCTCTGTTGGTGCAGGAGAAACATTGATGGTTGATCTTTAGGACGAGCTTGATGCTGTGCCTACTGTCATAGATGCTCTGGATCATCCTCCTATCATTTCCAGGAAATTCACTAAACAGACTAAGGCAAAGAAGGAGGTGAAGAACAGAAAAGTCGAGGGTGCTACATATGTCACTTTAGCCTCTCAGAAGTACGATGGACTTTCGATCGAGTACAAGGTGAAGTGCAAGGGACGCTCGAGACCGTTCTCTAAGGCCATAATCATCCTAACTCCAGAGCTGGAAAAGAATGGCCAAGAGGTTATTGAGCATATGTTGCACAAAATTCTGAGTTTGGAAGTGTCTAGTTGTGGGACTTGCATGGGAGTGAGTTCCCTACTTCCTTCTGACTGATCGTCCGTACAGTCAAGCTCGTGACATTAAACAAGCGCTGCGTGGGAGGCAACCCACTGGTAAGTCTGTACATACGTTTTTGTTTTCATTTTGTTTTTGATTTTTCGTTTTGTGTCTTGTGTCAAACGTGAAACAGATTTGACGAGGAGTATCGTAAAAAGGAGCATAATTTTCATAAGTTTTAACCGACACCATCCAGTGTCGACCAAAAACGACAAGTGTCGATCGATACCTCTGGGTATCGATCGATGCTCCATGGCCAGGTAAGTTTCCTTAAAACCCTACGGTTTTTCATCTTTTCCCCACCGCCTCCATCGCTCGATACAAATACCGACCTATCTCTCTCAAAATCACAAATCTTCGTTTCTCAACGCATTTGAGTGATTTTTAAGCCTATTCTGCTTGGATTTTCATCCTCTATCTCATTCTCTTACTCATTCTCGCGATCTACAAGGTATAAATCACGATTTCTCATCTCTTCAATCCGTGACCCAAGGTTTGATTTTCGATTTTGGGGCTTCTAAAACTTGTTTTGCTGGACGATCACCACTTGACTTGTGTGTTCTAGACTTAGTCGAACCTTGCATTGCACCTAATTTCCCTTGGATTACACTTTTAGAGTTTTCAGATTTGTGTTCTTCGCGTGGCAATCGATACCTGTGTGATTATCGACCGATACCAAGTGGTATCGGTCGATGCTCATTGTTTTGCTTGGCCGAAATTGCTGTGTTTGAGAGAGATGTTGAATTTATGCAATTTTTCGTGTTTGTTAATGATGCATATGTCTACGCGAAAGAGCACACGCACTGATACCGCGTCCAGCTCTAACCCACCAGGGAAAGAGTACCAGTTGGGTGCTCGAGTCGAATACTTTCGCAATGGGGATTGGACGCCATGATCAGTTATAGCCTGTCTCACCCACCATCGTTACAAGGTTCAGCCCGCCAACTCTACTGACTTCACAGTGGCTTTCGGTGCCAACTTACGCGACGCACCATCCGAGGCTCCTACACTTTCATCACTTGTGCCTCCCCACGCAACTTTTTGTTTTCCATGGCCTAAGATCAGTGAGAAGGCTAGGATACGTTTGAGGGATGATTACGAGGGGTCGGCTAAGGAGATTACGAAGAGCAAGGCTTGCACGCATATGCCTATTTCCGAGGAGTGGGACGATTACGATTCGATCTTCTACAATGCCTGGCAGGAGGTGGATGTGCGCCCCACTCGGTTTATTGATACGCCCACTATGTGTCATCTTGGTTTTGACAGGGAGCTTGATGGACTGATCTGCAAGATCGGATTGGGGACGATGCCTGTGCGGCAATATGACATGTACCCTGACTTGGTTCGCCAGTTCCTTGCTTCTGTCCGCGTCTACGACAGTGGTGAACCTCCAGTGACTTTCTTTAGACTTATTTAGACTTGACGAGATGCAGCAAACACATAAGTACTACAAATTAAGTTTAAGCCAACAACGACAACCAACGATTAACATAACAAGTTCTTAGACTTAGACAACTTAAAAACCGACTTGGAAACAAAATATTGTACTGGAAAGACACCAACAGACTCCTCTCAGACTTTCTTCAGACTTCTCTCTCAGACTTCTAAATTGCATTCGTCAGACTTCTGCCAGATCTAATCCTTCTCAGGTTTGGTTACCTAACTCCACCGAAAAAGACAGCAACTTCTCATATACAGTAGATAGATGAAAACAACTATAAAACAGGTGAGTGTAAGGTGATTTAGCTTACACAACTTGGTTTTTTTTGGCCTGGTTGTTTGCAATTAGAACAAGTATATTGCTTGGGAAGCTTCCGTTGTTTATTTCCCTTTGTCTTGGCAATTTCTAGCCAAGTTTTCCACATCGACTTCTGAGGTCTTCCAAGAGGACGAGGATTATGCGGGGGAAGGACACGTACGGTGTTAGGAGCTTTCATAGTACAGTTCTTCGGAAGGATGTTCATTGCGTATGCCTGAAACAGATAGCCCTTACCGTATAATGGACATGTCATCGTATATGGGTGTAGCTCAAGTTCTGGTGCAGCGCAGATTGCATGTGAGCAAGGTATCTTTTCGTAATCCCACACACCACATTCACACGTTCGGTTGTGCAAGTCGACCACACAATCCCTATGTCTTCCCTTAACAACAAATCGATACCCATCAACGCGTTCCGCCGTCATGAAGTCCGCATAATATTCATGAATAGCCATCAAATATTCAACTCCTCAGCTAAATTTTGTTGTGAGACTCAATGCATCTAGCCCCCTTTTACAAAATCACGTCCCTATCTTCTCTTGTATGAACTCCAAAAGAAAAGAGATAGGATATGCTTTTGCCTTCTTGACTACAGAGTTTATAGTTCCGGCAATGTTGCTCGTCTTTATGTTGTACGTTTCTCCAACAAAGTGAACGCGGTTAACGCAAGTGAAAACAAGACTGCAATAGAAGTCTGATAAAGACGACTCAGACTGCACAAGAAGTCTGATAAGAAAAATGCATTTTCAGATTATACATGTCTCCATAGAAATGAACGCGTGACCATAGACTCGGATCCGCCTCCTTCAAGTACCTAGCAAGGTCAGGATTTACCGCTCACAAATATACAAAACAAAACGGTTTTAAAAAATTTGTCAATCCGGACTGCCACAGAAATCTGAAAAACAGTACGTCAGACCTCTATAGCAGTCTGCAAAAGAGGGTATTTTTGCAATTAGAATGTTACAAAGCAGACTGCGGATGCCGTCTGACGAAAAGTTATCAAAGCAGACTTCTATCGCAGTCTGACAAAAAGGGTATTTTTGCAATTGACCCAAACTTTGACTTTTTTGTCAGACTGCATTAGATGTCTGAGAAAAAGAAAAATGTATTTCTGCAATTGACCAAAAATTTGACTTTTTTTGTCAGAGTTCACGGAGAAGTCTGAAATTTGTCAGACTTCTCCTGCAGTTTGAAAAAATTATGGGGTAGTTTTGCAATTGACCGAAGTTTGACTTTCGTTCCCAGACTTCCAGGGTAGTATGAAGAAATCCTTCAGACTGCGATAGAAGTCTGACCGAAATTGGTGTATTTTTTGCGTTGACCAAAATCTTTGATATCAGACTTCTTTAGCAGTCTGAAAGATTTCATCATTTTCAGACTGCCATAGAAGTCTGAAAACTTTTCCCTTGTATTCAGACTGCCAAAGAAGTCTGATACTTTTTCCCTCATTTTGGTCAACTTTTGAAAAATTTCGGTCAATTACTACCAGTACCGTGTTTTTTTTAAGACTTCTGATTCCGTCTGAAAAAACAGTCAACTTCCGGTCAACGTCGCTCATTTTTCCTTCATACTGGATATGAAGTTTGAATAAAAAGTCAAGTATTCGGTCAATTGCAAAACTACCCTATGCCTCGATTAGAGGATTTTTCTTGATTTTTTTATTTCAAAGGATAGTACCAGACTTCAATTTTAATCTGAGTATTTAAAAGTCAATTGCAAAACTACCCTCTCGTTGACCATGTGGGTTTCATCAGACTTCTAAAGTAGTCTGAGTATACAACTCAGATCTGAAAATCGACGATATGCAAAAATTCGTACCTATATCCGTTTAGAGTTTGTTTTCACCCTCGTCTAGCGCCCAGAACGTCTAATATCACCGAAATCCCGCAAGCCCAGTCGTGTTTTGCCGTTTTTATGCCATAAAAAATGATTTCGGTAAGAATCGGAAAATCGAGGGGAAATGGGAGAAATCGGAGAGGAGAACTTGCGAAAAGGAATTCCGAGCTCTATTCTTGGGCTTTAATGGCGAAAAATGGGTTAGTTACTGCATTAACTCGTCGTAGTTTCTATGACCCTTTTCCCAAACACCCAAATGTTACCTAACCAGTTTTTGATCTAACCACCATGTACTTCTCCGTAGACATTCGCAGCTTCCCAGACTACACACATTATTTCACAGCATCGTTCAATCAAGCCTTCCTCGCCAGTTTCATCGCTGTGAATTAATACCAAGAACCTTCTAGATTCTTTCCCATACAATATCATGACAAGGAACCACCCTTTTCACACTTTTTGGTATTATTTCTCTCTCACAGACTTATTTCTTATTATATCTCTTGCATGTACATATTAAGGTTTGAGACGCGAGTATTGATGGTTGTTGCCACCGAATCCCCGGTTCTTGCCTCAAAAGTAATCAAAGATGTAGGCGAATAATGGTATCACAAGAAATTTTCCTAACCTCGCTTCCACCTTTGTGTGATCATCTCCTCTGAAGTAGAATAATGGGATCACTGGAAATTTTCCTAACTCTATACTCAGTAGAAAATCATTTCATATTTTAGTGCATCTTATTCATTAACTTGTAACAGGGAGATAAATACCATTATTTTAGACACGTGGGTTCCTTTGTCAGATACGAATGATGAATCAAGCTCTATGGATATCAATCACATCAATGAAGTGCAAAAAATTGACTCAGGCTTTAAAGAACTTTGCTGGAAACATAAGTGTCTTCTGGTTAACTGGTCAGCCTTTGGATTTTTCATTAGTTGATCTAGAACTGATTCTGTAACAATGGTCACATATAAGACATGTCAGATCAATAGATTCAAGAAAAAGATCACAGTCTCCAACATATTTTGACTCCATAAAACAACGAATGACTCAAAAACCGATTAAACAACGAATGACTCAATAAAACAACATATTTTGACCCTTCTGATATGTTCAAATTAATACCCAAAACAGTACTAAGCAGTAGTTGAAGTATAGCTAGGGGTCGAACCACAAAGACTCACAGAGACGCATAATAGATTATATAGATGAGAACTAAGCTAAGCCAAAAGATGTAATTGAAAGCAGTGCAGAAATTAAAAGAGTTGTAATTCAATTGGGAGAAATATAGGCTCAGGGTATTTCTCAGGAAATCAATGAATGCAGATAAACTAACTAGCAGGATTCAGATTTAGTGCAGTTCTTGAACTCAAATCACTAAGGTATAATTAACTAACTGTCGTTGCAAAAATTATCTAAATCTAAATCTTAGGAATTCCAAATTTCTTTGCGAATCCTAAAGACTAAATCAGCTTTAATATCAGGTTTGATATGTTCACAAATCAATTAAACCAAATCTCTTTGCGAATAATCAATTTGCTCACCTAAGGTTCTATCAGGTAATCAATCGCACTGTCGTGCCTAATCAATTTTCCTAAGATCTAAGTTTCAGATTCGTCAACCTAGAATTAGCTTTGAACACAACCTAAGGTGAAGAACTAATTCAGATGGTGAATCCTAATAAATTAATCAACCTAGCATTCGGAGAAAATCCTTATGAGAACCCTGAACCTAAAGTGGATCTACTCAGACATGGAGAATGAAACAATCAACATAACTGAATAAATCATCAAATAAATCAGAAAGAGTAACAAGAGGGTTCGAAGTCTTCTCTCGGACGAAGGGAGATTCAGACTTGTCTTCCTCCCAAAGTTCTCTCTCAAAACAAAGTAAAATAAAGCATAGAATAAAGCGTAGCCTACAAAGTGGTTGTAAAATCCCTATAAATAACCTAAATCACGAATTGGGGTCTTCTTGTAAATATCAGAGTCTTCTGGACAAGTTATGCAATTCTTCAAACTTCATTAAAGTCGCGACTTGTATTCTGCTCCGATGGGTCGATCGATACCAGGGGGTATCGATCGATGCTTGACGCTTCGATTGGGTACTTTGTCACCAGACTTCAGTTTTGCTCCATAAAACTCCAATATCTCCAATAATACTCCAAATGTGCTAAAACCTGTAAAAGACTCTAAAAGACTCTATAATAGAATAAAGACTCGATAAAATGGACTTATATCATGGCTTAAACAGGGTAAAAACCATGATATATCACCTTCAAAAGCTCTCTAAAAAAATCAAAGTAAAATAAAGCATGCCATGAAAGTGGCTGTAAAATCATATTAAATAACATAAATCACGTTTTGGGACTTCTTGTAAATATTAAAGTACTCTGGGCCATTTTGTAATTCTTCAACTCTTGTTAAGTTGCTACTCGTATCTTGCTACAGTGAGTATCGACCGATACCAATGTAGTCTCGATCGACACTGAGACTTCAAATCGGGTACTCAGCTACAGGAACGTCTGCTTTGCTCCAAAATGCTCCAGAAAGCTCCAAAATCTCCAATTATGCTCCAAACGTGCTAAAACGTGTAAAAGACTCTAAAACACTACAAAATAGTAGAAAGACTCGATAAAACGGACTTATATCATGGCTTAAACGGGGTAAAAACCATGATATATCAAGACTCGAAATTTAAGCACGTCCGTAGAGTAAATCACAATTTCGATTAACACGTTGCGATCAATTAGACAAGAAATCAGATGAAATTGGTTGTTTCCCTACACAAACCCCAATTCCATTTCCGAGGAGATCTAAGATTTACCTCGGTGGCGAGGTAAACCGGAGCACCGGAGCCATACCGACCCTTAGTACGGTCTGAATCGTTTTTTTTTAATCTTTGCTTGTCCACTTAAGCTTTTATGTGTGATAAATACCAATAAATGACACTGGCTTAGTGGTAATGCTTTCACTCTCTATTTGATCCCCCCCCACGGTTCAAGTCCTTGTTAGGACAATATTTCTTTTTTTACCTAAAATGACGTCGTTTTGTTGTTTTGTTCCAACGGGGATTCCATTGTGGCAGCTGACTCAGCTCCGTTAATAATTTGACGGGGTTGACTAACGAGAAACGAGTCAATGCATGTTTCGGCCAAAAAAATAGAGTTTGGGTATGGCTATTTCAATTTTCAATAGTTTGGGTATGTTTGAGCACAGATCAATAGTTCGGATATTAATCGGTACCAGTGGCCTTGGTTGAGGCACGAATTAGCTTTTCTCCCTAACTATATAAGTTAAGCAATCAAAGTGAGGTTTTATGATTAAGTATCCAATTTAAAACAAGCAAAACCAAACTAAATAAGATGCAATTCAATGAACAAAAGCGAATCCAAAGATGGGGTTATTGAAATAAGGTGACCCAAGTCTCATTTATGATGTCCAAACACTCAATCAAGCTAGTCCCTAGGCATAAGACCCTAATCTTGACTAATTCTCTTTCAAGCAATTAATCACTTTGCTAATCATTAATTCATTAGCAAACTCTCATTTGTGAATCATTGATTGGCAAGCATTAAGATTATATAAACAAGATCAACCAAAAATACACCCTAGACAACTATCATCATAGGCTAGGAGCATAAATATCTTGAATAGTTCATCAAAAACATTTCATCAAACACTTGGTGTGTATGAAATGCCTTATGATCTAGATCTACTTTCTCAAGCTAGATCAAGCATTAAGGATACTATTCAAGAAGGGATATGAGATCATCTACCCTAGGACATCACAAATCAAGCTTTGGATCACCCTAATCTACCCTATCTCTAGATCCTAAAAGACTACCCAAGACCCATTAGAACCAAGCCAAAATCGATGGAGATAGGGCTTGAATACATAGATAAATGTTGAATAATCAAGATAGAATAGAGATAGAAGGATGAGATTGATAGAAATTAATACTAGATTGCATAAAATCAAAGAGATCTTTGGGAAAAATCCCAAGAACCATAGTCTTGTTCTAGAGAAAAAAGGGAGAGAAAAAGGGGAAAAAAGGATAAAAAGTGAGATAGATCTAAAAATAAGATCTCTAAAATATAAAAAGGTGTTTGCTGACCTGGGTCGGACCCGGGTCAACCCGAGACAAACCGGGTATTGACCCGGCCGAAACTTGAATACGTTTTCAGTGAATCGGTCATAACTCCTGAACTTGACATCCGAATGACCTGAATCCAACTCCTGTAGACAGCTAACGCGTCCCTCTACAACTCTTATGCAGATCGTTTAGTTGAGTCATATCGGAATGCCTTCGTTTTTCCGGTTATTTGGACGGTGTCATCTTCTCTCGGCCAGACAGACATACCTTCAGTAAATCCATCTTAACTCCCTATCCATAAGTCTAAATAACCTGATTCAAAGTCCTGTGTAAAGCTGATTGACGCCTCTACAACTTCTATTAAGGTAGTGGAAGCTGAATCGGATTGTAAGCTCCCCGTCTAGACAAATCTTTGAGACACCGGCTGGGTGTACCGGCTGTGTCCTGGACGAGATGGGTGTTTCCTGTGTGCTGACACCGGCCCGGTACAGGTTTTGTGTCTTGGGGCGGTGATGTCCCTGCCAGAGCCAATGTTCAGCACCGGATGCATGAAGGGTCTTGTGCCGGGCCGGTGCAAGGTATTGGCTTCTCGGCCAGGCAGAGATGACTTCAGTGAAACCGCGGTAACTCTCCAACCACATGTCCAAATCGCCTGATTCAACTTCTCCTAGACATCTAACTCAACCCTCTACAACTTTCATGAAGGTCATCAAGGCTGATTCAGATCAGAGGGCCTTCTTCCAGACACATCGTTATGGCGTCTCGGATGGACTTTACACTCCACTTAGGTCCAACTCTTCAAATATGCTCAATTACGTCCAATTACCTAGGAAATACTCCAAAACATGCAAGAACTAACTAGACCTAATGCAAATGTCCTAATCTCTAAATGAGACCTAAATGCAAGACAAGACCATGATTATGCATGTAAATTACACAAAACTCTAAATGAAATGCATGCTAAAACATGCAATATATGAGTATATCAATTCTCCCAAACTTAAACATTTGCTTGTCCTCAAGCAAACAAGGATAAAGAAAGGGATAAAACTAACAATTGTTGTTCAAATCCAAAAATTCTTGAAAAGAATTAAACTCATTGTCCAAGTTACTAGCTCTAAGATGCGATCAAACAAGTCTACTCAAAAAGAGCTAGCCATATCCTTCCCTATATGAATAAAATTTGAGCATTAACCTACACAAGCATCGATATCATCCAATCCTTTAACATTCATTATTTGTTTCAAGTGAATCATGCTTATGCAAGGCAAGTGAATTCATTTGGCTAGGGTAAAGGTCTTGAGACTAAGATGATCTCAAATGTATGGTGTTTCATCTATGCAAGGGATATCTCAATGAATGAGCAAGCTTTAGCAAAATGCTAAGAGTAAAAGGTAATTTATGCATACAAGTATAGACTTACATCTACCCAATGCCCAAATCGTTTCTAACCCTAGCATATCTACCCATGAAGTCCTCATCCTAAGCTACCCTTTTCTCACTTGGCCTTTTTGCCTTCATGCCCTATACTTGAACTCCTTCTTCCACTTCATCCTTTCTCACTTGGGGAATTTCTTCTTCTTCATTGAATCTTGTGGTCTCGTGCTTCTTTTTGTTGTTTCTTTAGCTATTCTTTCTTTCTTTTTCTTTGCCTTGCCTCATCATTTACCAAATGATGCTTTAGCCAATTTTTGGCTTTTTCCTTCGTTTCTATGAGGCTATAACTATTACTAAGAGCTATTCTTGATAACTTGCACTAACCACATCACAATATTGCATTCCTCTTTCACATTCACTTCCTTCTTATCCACCATCCCATTAGTCACATCATTTCGTTCACAATCAAGCTCAAAACTTCCCTTTCCCACAAGCTTAGCCTAGTCTAGCCTTTGATGTTCGGCTAGATCTACATGCAAACCTATCCTTGTCGCCCTAAACTCAAAACTTTTTGCCAAGCTTACTCGAAAAATAGGCCTCACATACGCACACTAAAGAATTTGGCTTGAAAGGAGGGTAGGTTAAACGTATGGTAAACCGTTCCAATGATGGGAATTGGCTACTTGGACTAGCAAAGAGTGGTGAAAAGGATAAGAGAGTCCAAGTATGTATTTGGTAACCATGAATTCACTATGCAATATACAAGCATGATAATTTCAATGTCAAAATTATGATTTTCACTTAGGTAGGATTGTAATCAAATCAAAACTTGCTTTAGCTAAGACCTTAGTAATGGAACACAAGATCAAAATATGGTTCATCCTTGATTTCAACACGAGATCAAAAGCATCAAACAACAAGCAACGAGGACATTAAATCAAGCTCTAAAAATGATACTTACAAGGATAATTCTATCATTTCTCCTAATGCTCATGCAAAGCTACCTAAAATGCTATGCATCTAGACTCAATCCTATATGGAATGCACATTATTAAAAAAAATTCAAATTTATTGAAAATGCATGATATGCATGAGATTTGAGATGCAAAAGGCAAAATAAGATCACCAAAAACAAAGTTATATAACACACAAACCCTCCACCATACTTAAATAACACAGTCCCTTGTGTAATAGAAGTTTAAGAGAGAGCTAAACAATGCATGAAAGAAAGAAAGAAAATATGATTCTAAATGTTATCTACAAAGTTTGGAGTGTTACCTTGGAAATGAATGGAGGGAACGAGAGTGATCACCTCAATCCTTCACACCTTTGTCCTTAAGTTCATGACCATTAGACCATCAAGAACCTATTCACACTAAGCAAACCCATCAAAAAGAACAAGAATACATAAAAAGACATAGAAACGAAAGTATGTACAATGATAAGCTTGGGGTGTCTCCCAAGAGCACTTTGTTTAAAGTCACTAAGTTTGACTTTGGTTACCCTTTTAGGCGGGTGAGGGAGGAGTGTGAGCACTCCAAGGCGGATCTTTGAGCTCGAGCTTGAGCACCTTGCTCATTACCTCTTCAAGACCGGCTTCTCCTTTTGCTTTGAGCTCGGGTGTGAGGATTGCTTTGACTGAGGCAAAGAGCTTGGGTCGACCTTTGCATTTGATCTTGTACCCGATCACTCCATCTTTGTGTTTCCATGGAGTGAGAGTCATCATAGAAGTTTGGCTTGCTCGGACCTAAACCCATGAAGCGTGCTTGATCCGTTTCCCATTTTAGCATGGGCTTTTGTCGTCTTCTTTTCACCCTTACTACCCTCAACGCCATTCTCCATTGTGGTGGGAGGGATCGGTTCCAAACAAGTGATCATGTCAACTTCCGAAGCTTCCTTGTCATTACCATAACCCAAATCTTTTCTTTCTAGAGACTTCTCTTCCTCTTCATAGACCTTTGAGGGTGGAGCTTCTTCAACCATATCATATCTACCCACATACCTCACTTCTTCTTCTCGAAACTCATCATCTTTCATGGTGATTGAACCACAAAGTTTTTTGGAAGAAGTCCTCATTGGGTAGTACACCTTATCATCCACATTCAAGAGAACTACCCTTTGCTCTTTTAAATCCATTCTAGCACCGGTAGTGAGTAGGAATGGAGTTCCAAGGAGTAGTGGAAGCTTGTTGGTCTTCTTCATTTCCATGACCACAAAGTCCTTTGGGACTATGCAATTCCCAACCTTGAGTGGATAGTCTTCGAGGAGACAAAGTGGCTTCTTTGAAGAAGCATCTCCAGAGGTGATAGGTGATGGATGATAGGCGAGGGTTCTTATACCTAGACTCTTGAACATCTCATGGGACATTACATTCACACTTGACCCGGAGTCACACAAAGCGTCCTCAGTCTCCAAATCTCCAAGAGAGGAAGCTATAGAGAATTTACCGGGATTACCAAGCTTGGGGAGAGACTTAGGCTCGATCCTAGTTGTGCTTGGTGAATCAATGCAAGCAACACTACACTTTGGTTCTTGAACCATGGTCACGTCCTCATCTTTCTCAAGGGTCACTCCCCCACCTTGTTCCTCAATGTCCTCATTGAGTTTCAAGAGAGCTTCTCTAGGGGGAGGTGAAACGGTTTCTGATCCATAGAGTAGAAGCTCAATCTCCTTAGTGGTGGCTTTATGATCTTCAATGGGACGTGATACCTTTGAGAAGATGGCATTGCAATACTCCTTTGTTGCTTTCCCATTTGAAGAGCTTTGTTGTACTTTGTCTCCATTGTTGCCATTGGTCTCCATTTCTTGCACTTTGGAGCTCAATGCCTCAAGCTTGATGTGGAGATCATTGTATGAGCAAGCTACCTTGGTATTGATTTTCTCCATCTTCTTGCTTATATCCAATGCTCCACTTGCTTTGCCTTGAAGAAGTTGTTGAAGAACGTTTTTCACATCAAGTTCTTGAGGCATGGAGTTGTTGCCATGAGATTGTGGGACAAAGCTTTGTTGAAAACCACTTTGGTTCGTTTGGAAGTTGTTTTTGGGAGCATAGCTTTGTTGCCATAGTTGTTGTTGAAACCTCTTTGGTAGCCACCATTGTTCCCAACATAATGCACTTCTTCTTGGTTGTTCAAATCCACCATTTCTTCGCCAACAAAGTGAACCGGTTTAGTGGAAGCATTGAGGAGCTTGTCGATCATCATGGCTTGCTTATCCAACTTCTCACTTAGAGCCTTCATAGCTTTGGTTCGTTGTTGTTCCTCAAAATTACTTATGCTTCTTGTAGACCGATCATAGTCATCACCATAATTTTCATCACTCAATGCAAGGTTCTCAACCAACTCCATTGCTTCATTCACGTATTTGCCTAAGAAGTTTCCATTAGAAGCGGTATCAAGCAATATACGGATCTTAGAAAGTGCTCCGCGGTAAAGTGTGCTCAAGAGGGAAGCATCCGAGAATCCATGATGAGGGCTTTGCGATGTATTTTCCCTAAACCGCTCCCATGCTTCATTGAAGCTCTCATTTGCACGTTGAGTGAAGCTTGAGATCTCATTCCTTAGCTTAGCTGTTCTAGAGGGAGAGAAGAACTTGGCAAGGAATGATGTCTTGCATTGGTCCCAAGAAGTGATGGAACCGTGGGGAAGGTTCTTTTCCCATTTCCTTGACTTCTCTCCAAGAGAGAATGGGAACAACCTTAGCTTAAAGCTATCCTCCAAGACTCCATTAATCTTTGTCAAGCCACAAATCCAGTCAAAGTGATCCAAGTGATCAAGTGTATCCTCCACCGCCAAGCCATGGAATTTGTTGCTTTGCACTACAAGAAAACAGTCTTTTAACTACTGCAAAAACAGTAGGAAATCAGTAGCAAAACAAAGTTTTACGACTGATTAGCGACTGATATGTGTCGTAGTTAAAGGTCTCGTCGCTAAATAAATCAGTAGCAAAATTGCTACTGATTTACGACTGATGAGCGACTGATTATATCAGTCGCTATTAGGTCGCTAATCAGTAAGATAATATTACGACTGGTTAGCGACTGAATAGTGACTGAATTTTACTACTAAAAGTTCAGTCGGTATTCAGTCGTAAAATATAGCTACTAAATTGCGACTGATTACCTACGACTCGAGCTACTAATTTACGACTAAACTGATCATCGATTTAGTTGTTTTTGGCAAAGTTTAACTACTGTTTTACGACTGGTTTGTTTTTGTTGTTACTACTAATTTGCTACTAATACCTACTACTAATTATCAATTTCTTAATGTTGTTTAGTAACTAATCGGTTTATTGATTTTAATTCAATGTTGAAGCTATAAAGAAAAGAAAAAACAAATTTAAAGCAATCGAAAAGTGAAAACAAATTTAAAAACTTAGGAACAAGTTTTTAAACACAACATAATTCATGTTTTAAACATGTTTCAGACATGTTTCAAAAGGAACAAGTTTCAGACAAAAGGAACAAGTTTCAGACAAAAGGAACAAGTGTCTTAGGGATTAGCAGAAGCAGAAGAAGTTTCTTGGGCGAGGAATGCGAGGAAGTGCTCATCGGTTTTCAAGAATTTGTGGACAAGCGCAAGCGCAGCGGTCTGGGCGCTTTGAGCAGCTGAAACTCGAGCATTCTCTGCTTCTTGCTGTGCGATAAGAGCAGCTTGTTCCTTCAGCTTCTCTTCAGCCATTTGAAGCTGTTGTTGCATCTGCCGAAAAGAAGCCGAGATTTCCGGGTTTTGTACCTTTCCCTTGACCAGATTCTTGAGGCTTCCAAAACCAAACATTTCTCCTCTATCATTTGTGAATGTAGACTACAAAAAGAAAACTATCATCAATCAATTTCAGACACTATCATCAATCAATTTCCAAAACATAACAACATAAACAAAGCACTTCACCTGAATAAAGAGCTCGTTATCCTCTTCTATGGATAGCACTGGATGACGACCATCCGAAAGCTCTGTGATATCCGAGTCATGTTCAGACAACTTCTCTTCCTTTTTCTTCATATCCTCAGCAACTTGCTTCGCTTTCAGATCAACAAAGGTCCCATCTTTCTTGGTATGAGCCCTGATGAACACTTCACCGAAGCTCACTGGTCTCCCCAATTCAACAACCTGAAATGGGAAAAGGATAAGGTGAATCAGTATATCACCAAACTTAGTTAGAGTAAATGTAAAGCATTAAGAACATAAAACCATATATACAAGATTCAAGCACCAAGTAAATGTTAAAACTGACTTACCATTTCTTGTTCGATTTGTCGGTAAGACTTCTGTCCAGAGGTGTGTTTGTGAGGACCGAGACCTTTACGATCAGACATCCGAGCTGCTGAGGTTGTTGCACTCTTCGATTTTTGTTCGTCAGTGCTCCAATGTTTTTTCATCTCTGCCCAGAGCTTATCATTGATCCATTTCGGTTGCTCGTCAGAATTTCTCGCAGTGCTCACCATGTCTTTCAAGCGAAGTAGAATTATAGACTCGAAATGCTCTTGAACCAAACCTGTTAAAGATGGATCCCATCTGTGTTTTTTCTACAAAACAACAGAGAAAGATAAGTGTTAAAGCAAATACAA
>PKML01043558.1:292645-313340 GCA_002933935.1 Eutrema yunnanense | reverse complement strand
GAACTTAGATCTTAGGATAATTGATTAGGCACGAGAGTGCGATTAATTACCTGATAGAACCTTAGGTGAGCAAATTGATTATTCGCAAAGAGATTTGGTTTAATTGATTTGTGAACATATCAAACCTGATTTTAAAGCTGATTTAGACTTTAGAATTCGCAAAGAGATTTGGAATTCCTAGGATTTAGATTTAGATAGTTTTCGCAACGACAGTTGGTTAACCATGCATTAGTGATTTGAGTTCTAGAACAGTGCTTAATCTGAATCATGTTAGTTAGTTTACCTACATTCATTGATTTTCTGAGAAAAACCCTGGGCCTATATTTTTCCCAACTGAATTACATCTCATTTAATATTCTGCATCGTTTTTAATTACATCTGTTTCACTTAGCGTAATTCCGCATTTAGAATCTATTGTGTGTTTCTTTGAGTTCTTGTGTTCGACCCCTAGCTATACTACGACAACTGCTTTAGTACTGTTAGGGTATTAAATTGAGCATATCATGGTGGCAATGGAAACCATCACCGTCCCAACCACCCACCAAGAGCTAGAAACGTCGTTGGAGAGGGTGATGCCGCTAATACCCACCAAAACTGCCAAGGCATTCAAGCTCCACCGGTGGAGAATAACAACTTCGAAGTGAAGCCGGGGGTTATCAACATGGTTCAAGCCAACAAATTCCATGGCTTGTCCATGGAGGATCCCTTGGACCACATTGACCAATTTTACCGGATATGTGGTCTCACGAAGATCAATGGGGTCTCCGAAGATGGGTTCAAGCTTCGTCTCTTCCCATTCTCTTTAGGTGACAAGGCTCACCAATGGGAAAAGACCTTACCCCAAGGATCTATCACTCCGTGGGAAGATTGCAAACGCGCGTTTCTCGCCAAATTCTTCTCACCGGCTAGAACCGCCAAGCTTCGCAACGAGATCTCAAGTTTCACACAACGGTCCAATGAGTCTTTCAACGTGGCTTGGGAGATATTTAGAAGCTACACGTCGCAATGCCCACATCACAGCTTTACAAACGCCTCTCTCCTAAGCACCCTCTACCGCGGTGCTTTGCCCAAGATCCATATGCTACTTGACATGGCATCTAACGGGAACTTCTTAGCTAAAGACGTTGAGGAAGCAATGGAGCTTGTCGAGAATTTGGCCCAAAGTGACGGCACCTATGGCGACGACTATGACCGTGCAAGGAGGACCACTAGTGACTTTGATGAGAACAAGCGGGCTAAAGATATGAAAGTTCTTAACGACAAGTTGGACAAGCAAGCCAACTTGATTGATAAACTACTAGTGTCTTCCCAAAAGACGGTCAACTTTGTGGAGGCTTATGATGAAAACCAAGGTTATTATCAAGAGGAGAACGTATACATGAACACTCAAGAGGAGGTTAACTACGTGGGGAATCAAGGAAACTTCCAAAATCAAGGGAACTTCCAAAATCAAGGGAACTACCAAAGACAAGGGTTCAATCAAAACTATAGGAACCACCCAAACTTCTCTTACCGGAACACAAATGTGGAGAACCCACAAGATCAAGTCTACGCTCCACAACCTACTCAACCTCAAGGAGCCCCACAAAAACAATTCCAACCTCAAGGCCAAGCTTCCAATACCAACCCACAAGCCTTTGTCCCAAGGAACCAATTCCAAGGGAACCAAGGTGGATTTCAACCCAAAGCTCCACCCGGTTTTCAAGCAACTACGTCTAAACCGCAAGAGCTTGATTTGAGCTCCATGTTCCAACAACTACTCAAGGGACAAGCGGAGATCCATACGAAGGTGGATTGCTCTTACAACGACCTCAACACAAAGATTGAGGCTTTGAACTCCAAGGTAAAACACATGGAGAACAAAGGTGTTGCTTCTTCTTCACGACCACAATGTCAACTACCGGGCAAATCCAAAGCTAATCCTAAGGAGTATGTCAACGCCATAACCTTGCGAAGTGGCACGGTCTTGCCTACAAGAGAAGCTCCTTCTCCTCTCAATGCGGACATTGAGGACCAAAGTGGGGGGGTGGAACTTCAAGAAGATGAGGTAGTGAGGGAGCACGATAAGGTTGAAGAAGTTGAGAAGATCAAGCCTAGAGTTTTTGTTGCTCAAGAGAAGCCAAAGAAGAATGTGTTCGTCCCTAAGCCATACGTTCCTAAGCTACCTTTTCCCGGTCGTTTCAAGAAACAACTCATGGACAAGTACAAGGCTATTTTTAATAGGCAAATGGAGAAAGTGGAACTCACAATGCCTCTAGTGGATGCATTCTTACTTGTCCCTCAATATGCCAAATTTTTGAAGGATGCCGTGAATGAGAGAGCTAAAGAAATGGAATCCATTGTCATTCTAACTCATGAGTGTAGTGCCATTATACAAAAGAAGATGGTACCCAAGAAGCTAGGAGATCCGGGATCATTTACCTTACCTTGTGCTCTTGGTCCTCTAGCTTTCAATCATTGTTTATGTGATCTTGGAGCAAGTGTAAGCCTCATGCCATTTTCGGTAACTAAGAGATTAGGCTTCACACGCTACAAAGCATGCAACATCTCTCTAATATTGGCGGATAGAAGCGTGAGGGTTCCTATTGGTTTACTTAAGGATCTTCCTATTGTGGTTAAGGATTTCATTGTCCCCACGGACTTTGTGGTTCTTGAAATGGATGAGGAACCAAAAGACCCTCTTATCTTTGGTAGACCATTCCTAGCAACCGCGGGAGCGATAATCGACGTGAGGAAGGGCAAGATAGATCTCCATTTGGGTAAAGGAGAAGTACTTGAGTTTGATATCAACAAAGTGATGAAGAAGCCCACTATAGACGGCCAATGTTTCTAAATTGAGACCATGGATGAGCTAGCCGATGAATTACTTGAAGAAATGAGAGTAGAAGACGGGTTAGAAGTGGTTTTGACCAAGGAGCACGGCGATCATGGGTTTTTGAGCAAGGAAAGTCAAGGTTATGAGCTTCTCATGGATTCTCAAAAACCGGTCGACAAGGACACCACGTTTATTGAGTTGTGCATCCGGGGTACCACGGTTCAAGAAGGGTTCGTTCTAGCCGTCGAAGAGACTAGCAATGGTAAGACTAGTTTTGAGGATGACGATTGGAGCGAGCTCAAAGCCCCAAAGGTGGACCTAAAGCAACTTCCCGCGGGACTAAGGTATGCGTTCTTAGGTCCAAACGAGTCTAACCCGGTTATTGTGAATGAGAGTCTAGATGAAAACGAGCTATCCTCCCTTCTTGTAGAACTTAGGAAATATAGGAGAGCAATTGGCTACTCTTTGGATGATATCAAGGGCATTTCCCCTAGTTTGTGCATGCATAGAATCCATTTAGAGGATGAATCAAGGACCTCTATTGAACATCAAAGAAGGTTGAACCCTAATTTGAAAGATGTTGTAAAGAGAGAGATTCTTAAGCTTTTAGACGCGGGTATTATCTACTCAATATCGGATAGTACTTGGGTCTCACCGGTTTATTGTGTGCCTAAGAAAGGGGGGATAACGGTCGTTAAAAATGAAAAAGATGAAATGATACCTACTAGGACGATAACCGGGCATAGGATGTGCATCGATTATAGGAAATTGAATTCATCCACGCGTAAAGATCATTTCCATTACCATTTATAGACCAAATGCTCGAACGGCTAGCCAATCACCCTTTCTATTGTTTTTTAGATGGTTATTCGGGGTTTTTCCAAATACCCATACACCCGAATGACCAAGAAAAAACCACCTTCACATGCCCTTACAGCACCTTCGCATATCGAAGGATGCCGTTTGGGTTGTGCAATGCTCCCGCAACTTTCCAAAGATGTATGATGTCAATTTTCTCCGACCTTGAAAACATGGTAGAAGTCTTCATGGACGACTTCTCCGTGTATGGATCTTCCTTTTGTGTTTGTTTGTCCAACCTTTGCAGGGTTTTGCAACGGTGCGAAGAAGCAAACTTGGTGCTTAACTGGGAGAAATGCCACTTATGGTACGAGAAGGAATAGTGCTTGGGCATAAGATCTCCGAGAAAGGGATTGAGGTAGACAAGGCAAAGATCGAGGTTATGATTAGCTTGGAACCGCCTAATTCGGTCAATGACATCCGGTCTTTCTTAGGTCATGCGGGGTTCTACCGAAGATTCATCAAGGACTTCTCAAAGATCACGAGGCCTCTTACAAGGCTACTTTGCAAGGAAGTGGAGTTTGTGGTTGATGAGGAATGCATGGGGGCATTCCTAGAGATCAAGAAAGCATTGATTAGTGCCCCTATAGTCCAAGCACCGGATTGGGACCTACCGTTTGAAATCATGTGTGATGCTAGCGACTATGCGGTTGGAGCCATTTTGGGTCAAAAGAAAGACAAGAAGACCAATGTGATCTACTACGCTAGTAGAACTCTAGACGATGCTCAAACTCGTTATGCAACCACGGAGAAGGAGTTGTTGGCCATAGTCTTTGCCATGGAGAAGTTTAGATCCTATGTTGTGGGGTCAAAGGTGATTGTTCACACCGATCATGCGGCTTTATGATACAATCATGCAAAGAAGGACACGAAGTCGCGGTTATTACGATGGATTTTGCTACTCCAAGAGTTCGATTTGGAGATAGTAGACAAGAAAGGCATAGAGAACGGAGTAGCGGATCACTTGTCTAGGATGAGGATAGAAGACCTCGTTCCCATTAGAAACAAGCTTCCCGAAGAAAGCCTCATGGTCGTGAGGGTGTTGAGAAGAGGGATTGAAGCCGTGAACGGTATTGAGGATGCTAGTGGTCTACGAGATGAGAAGCTCCCATGGTTTGCGGATATAGTCAACTATCTAGTTTGTGGGAAGGAGCCACCTTTGGATGGGTACAAGAAGAAGAAGTTCTTCCACGATGTAACAAGATATTATTGGGATGAGCCGTTCTTGTATAAGCTTTGCTCAGATAGCTTGTATAGAAGGTGCATAGCGGTGGAAGAGATCCAAGGGATTCTATTCCATTGTCACGAGTCTAGCTACGAAGGTCATCATGCTTCTTTCAAAACGGCAACAAAGGTTCTACAATCCGGATTTTCGTGGCCAACTCTTTTCAAAGATGCACACACCTATGTCCCCTCGTGTGATGCGTGCCAAAGGAAAGGGAACATTGGGAGGAGAGACGAAATGCCCCAAAACCCGATCCTTGTGGTAGAGATGTTTGATGTATGGGAAATCGACTTCATGGGCCCTTTCCCTTCTTCATATGGAAATTCCTACATCTTGGTTGCGGTTGATTACGTATCAAAATGGGTGGAAGCTATCGTGAGTCCCACAAACGACGCAAAGGTTTTGCTCAAAATGTTCAAGTCAATCATTTTTCCAAGGTTCGGGGTTCCAAGAGTGGTCATTAGTGATGGTGGCTCCCATTTTGTGAACAAGGTCTTCGAGAGCCTGCTTAAGAAGAATGGGGTGAAACACAAGGTTGCAACGCCCTATCATACCCAAACAAGCGGGCAAGTGGAAGTCTCTAACCGCCAAATCAAGGCGATTCTTGAGAAGACGGTCGGTAGCTCGAGAAAAGATTGGGCAAACAAACTTGATGATGCTTTATGGGCATATATGACCGCTTTCAAGACACCCATTAGATCCACACCGTTCAACATGCTATATGGGAAGTCATGTCACCTTCCGGTGGAATTGGAATACAAAGCTCTTTGGGCGGTAAAGCTTCTAAATTTTGACATCAAAACCGCTCAAGGGAGACGGTTGGTTCAACTCCACGAGCTAGAGGAGACGAGGCTTGAAGCATATGAAAGCTCGAGAATCTACAAAGAGAAGTCCAAGGCATTTCACGACAAGAGGATAGTGTTTAAAGGTTTCAAAGTAGGGGATCTCGTGTTGCTATTCAACTCCCGGTTGAAACTCTTTCCCGGGAAGCTCAAATCGAGATGGTCGGGTCCCTTTAAGGTGAAGGAAGTGAGATCTTATGGAGCGGTAGTTCTTGTGAGCAAGGACGGTCGAGATTTCATCGCTAACGGTCAAAGGCTCAAACTCTACCGTGCAAATCAAATCGTCGAGGAAGGAGGTTTTATCCCTCTCGATGATGCCCCTCTAGCTTGAGGAAGGTAACAAACGTCGAACTTAGTGACGTTAAACAAAGTGCTCTTGGGAGACACCCCAAGCTTATCGTTGTACATATTTCTTCTTATGCGTTTTTTTTTCGATATTCGTTAGTTCTTTTTGATCTTTTTGTTAAGTGTCCTTAGGTAGCTCGATGTCCGAGGGAAGAACAAAAAGTTCCCCGGGAAGAAAAAGTTCCCCGGGAAGAACAAAAAGTTCCCCGGGAAGAAAAAGTTCCCTCGGCGTCGCCCCGTTGCATCGCCCCGTTGCATCGACTTGTGGCAAAGGGAATTCCTCGATATCGCCGAACCAGACGTGCACATCAACGTCACCGGGCGATGCAACACGTCGATGTAGCACCAGGGGAGAAAATTTCCTTAGCGTCGCCCCATTGCATCGCCCCGTTGCATCGACCGGGATTCAAGATCCTGTTGACCAGAATTTGAATTCTGTTGACTGGATCTATTACCCAGCGGTCCGCCCGGTTCCTCGACCTAGGTAAACCTACCCACCCACCCAGGTAAGCTTTCTCTTCCACTAAAATCGCAGCAATGCTCTTCTTCTCACTCTAGAACGTCTCAAGCTCATATCTCTCTCAATTCTCCACCAAAAATTCTGATTCAAGTTGCTAAATTCGGGATATTTCACCCTCTTTCTGGATCCACAAACAAATTTTCCATTCAAAGCTTGCATCCCCAAGGTATTTTAATCCTATTTTTCGTGAAAAATCAAGAAATTGTTCATATGTGAAAATTTTCATGGATTTATTTGGTTAAAGTTTTTACTTGCACAAATACCTTGGGATTAGGCTCGAAATTGGTTAGGATAGGTAGTTCATGTGTGGATTTGTCATGCATTGGGAAAATTTTGAATCTTTAGCCAAGAACTTCATATTGTGTGTTTGTGCTTAAAAGTTTCAAAATTTGAGATTTGAATGGGTTGTTAGAGCATAAAGTTGCCATTTTGGTTGTTGCTTATGGGAAAAGGATTGTCTTTTTGCTGATTGAGCAATCTCCCTTTATGGCTTGCTTAAAACTTATATGCTCTTTGAGACAATATAGGTACCATGAAGACAACAAAGAACCCAACTCAAACCTCAAAACTACCATCGAGAAAGAGAGAGTTAGCTCTAGAAACATGTGCCAAGGCCAATGAAAAGAGGAAAAAGGGGGCACTTGCTAATGAAGGAGGAGAAAAGGGAGAGGAAGTGGTGCGAGCGAAAGCTCAACCCAAGAACAAACAAGGGACCGTGGCTAAAAACTCCAAAACCACAACCAAAAACTCTCGACCCGTGAGTAAGAACGTGGCAAGAAACGCCAAAGGAAAAGGGGAAGCCGCGGGAGGTAGCTCAAAGGTTAACGCAAAGGAGCTTGCTAAGGCAACAATCTCCAAGACCAAAGCCAAGGGAAAGAGCGTTGTGCAAGAGGAAGAAAAAGCCCCGGTGGAAAATGAGAGAGAGCCGACGGTTGAGGAGTATTATGAGAAGTTCTCGACTATGATGTTCGAGCAAGGGCTATTTGTGGACCCGGTGGTTTTGGAGAAGATGGGTATATACGAAGATGTTGCCCTTGTCTTCGAGAACATAGGTCTCGGGAAATTCATGACAATGAAGGAAGTAGCTCACAAGGACCTCACTTGTCAATTCCTTGCATCCCTTGAAGCACGGTTCTATGGCATAGGGAACAAGAGAGCAAATGCAAGCACGAGCTTTGGAGAAATCAGATTTGATGTGAACGAGAAGACTTACCGAGTCACATTTCATGAGCTTTGTGAAATCTTTGGTTTCACGGAAGAAGGTACCTATGGTGAACAATACTTCGACTATCCCGAGCATGAGCTCCAATACTTTTGGGAGACACTTGCTTCCGACGACTATCTTCCCGGCATCGCCAAGTACTCTAGCATCCGAAGCCCGGTCCTAAAATATGTGCATATGGCTTTAACCCGCGCTTTCTACGCTAAGGTGGAGTTTAACAAGGTCCACAAAGAGGAGATGGAGTTGCTAGGCCTCGGAGTGAAACCCCTCTTAAAGACGCTACGCAATGGGAAGGAATATATGGGCAATGAGAAAATGCCTTCTTTTGCCACTACCTTGGTGAGGCACATGCTCTTTTACAAGAATTGGGCTTGGGAAACCACGGCAAAGAAGTCCGCATTGGCAATAGGTTGGATCATAACTCCCATCCTCAAGGCAAAAGGGATCAAGCTCACGATAGTTGATAAGGAATGGAAGTTGATAGATGAGAGCTACCTTGCACGGTCCAAATTCTTCAAGGGTAAAGTCGACGGCAAGTTCGCTTACAACCTTATGCTAAGCAAGACGTGTCACGCACAAGTCCTATTGCCTAACAGCGCCCTCACAAAGCTTGAAGAGCCAAGGAACATCTTGTTCTATCCCACCAAGGACAGCCTCTACAACCGAACCATTGACCCACCAATTGATGCTTTCCGCGCAAGAGCACCCACGAAGATCAATGCCGCTACTAGTGAACACCCCGAGGAAGTCCTCGACTCCGATGGTGAAGGGACCAAGGACTCACCCCCGAAGGCCATCTATGGTGGAAAACGGTATCACTTCGATCCATTTGATGGTGCTATGCCTAACACCGCCATACGCCATGCTCACCACCAATCGAGACTCCTCCAACGATGGTGCAAATGGCAAGATCAAAACATGAAGAAGATGGCAAGGGTGATAAAGGGTTTGACGAAGACGGTTAAGGTCATGGGAAGCACAATCAAGAAGCTTAAGCGGGACGGTTAGGCTAGCACATCTAGAGCCCAAGGAGAAGAAGGGGGTGGTCTCGACATGAGCCACACGCTCCATGGAGGAGAAATGATGGTGCATAGAGAGACAAGCCACTCCTTGGCACATGACGAGAAGGTAACAAAGAGGAAAGCCATGAGATTTCCTTCCCCGTGCTCAAGTAACCCGTCACTTTCTATGGGTTCTTCCTCCCCATCCCAAAGTTTCTAAGGTATGACTCCAAAACCTTGTACATAGTTTTCTTTCACATGAGTCTTGCATTTTTGTTTAATTATTTTATTTTTGGGACTCTTCATTTAAATTTATTTCATACCGAGACGGTGTGATCTAAGTTTGGGGGAGGGACCGTATCTAATACATTTTAATTTGTCTTATTTTGAGTTATGCATTTTGAGTCTCATGCATTTCCAAGAAATTTTGAATTTTTGGCATTTCATGTAGGATTAAGTCTAGATGCATAGCATATAGATATAGCATTGCATGTGCATAGGGAACCAATAACTTCTCTTTGAAACGTGTCGTTACAAGAGTTTAAGTCCTATGATCTAGATCTCATGTGCGAAATCAAGGTCGAACCATGCTTGAATCTCATGTCTCATTACTTAGGTTTTAGCCGAAGCAAGTTTCGATTTAAATCCAATCCTATCTAAGTGAAAACCTTAATTTTTACACATTAAATATTGTGCTCATGCATTGCATAACGAACTCATGGATTCCGCATATATACTTGGGTCATCTTATCCCTTTTTACCACTCTTGTTGGCCCAAGTAGCCAATTCCCACCTTTGGAATGGTTTACCCCACCTAAAAATCAACCTTCTTTCAAGCCTACATGTTTAGTGAGCGTTGTGAGGCCTTATTTTTGAATGGACTTAGCAAAACGTGTTTGGTCTAGAGCGACAAGGAAAGACTTTCATGTAGAACTAGCTCACACATCAATGAGCTAGATTAGGCTAAGTTAGATAGGTTGGGATCTTGGGGCAAGTGGAATGGATGAAAAAGAAAAAAGAAACAAAGGTGTTGGGATTGGAAAAGTGGAAAGAAATAAAGAGGATTGGGAGAATGATTAGGGGAAGCAATAAGTTTGAAATGGTTGGCATGAATGTATTTGGGTTAGCTCTAAGTGTTAAAAGATAGTCTCTAGCTTGAAAAAAAAAACAAAAAATGGCTAAGCTTAGACATGAAGAAAAATAAAGAGACTAGAGAAAGCAAAAGAAGAGCTAAGTCAAGGAAAATAATGGATGCCAAGCCATTGGTTGAAGAAGGAACCCCCTAAGTGCTTAAATAGAAGAAGGATGATGAAGAGATGTGGTGTGAGTAGGGAAAAACGCCTTGTCAAGGGTAGCTAGGATTGCTTCTTTGTGGGTTTAGAAATAGGGTCAAAATTGTGTTGGGACATTTGGGTAGATGGAAGTCTAGCCTTGTATGCATCAATTGCTTTTCACCCTTAGCATTTTGCCAAAGTCCGTTCCTCCAAAGAGAGATCCCTTGTTCGGAAACCGCCTAATGCATTGAGATCATCTTTATCTCAAAACCGTATCCTTAGCCAAATGAGTTTGTTTGCATTGCATGAGCATGATTCACTAGAAACCGCTAATTGAACGTCAAAGGATTGGATAATAGGAAGGCTTGTGTAGGTTGAGACTTAAGCTTGATTCGTGTAAGGATGGACATGGCTAGCCCCTTTTGAGTAGACATGTTCGATCGTATCTTAGAGCTTGCACTTGGACTTGGACTCTTTTAATGATGTTTTGTGCTTGAGGACAAGCAAAGAAGTAAGTTTTGGGGAGTTAATAGACTCGTATTTCACCACTTTTATGCATTCATTTAGTATAGTTTTCATCTCATTTACATATAGTTACTTGGCATTTCTTTGATTGTTTTATCTCATTTAGAGTTTTAGGGTTCTCATACTAGGTCCTAGAGTGTCTTGCATGTTTTGGAGTCCTTTTTAGGTACTTTGGAGGCATTTGACGGAGTTTGGCTCAAGACCATCCGGATCGGGAGCGAGAGAAGCGGTTAAAGACGTTTGGGAGCTTTGGAGACGCACACATCGACGTCACCGGGCGATGGGAGATCCGGGGAGAAAATCTCTTAGCATCGCCCAAGCCACCTTCCCACATCGATCAAACCGAGCGATGGAGACTCTTCAGGGCATGCACGTCGACGTCACCGGGCGATGCAACCGGGCGATGGGAGATCCGGGGAGAAAATCCCTTAGCATCGCCCAAGCCACCTTCCCACATCGATCAACCAAGCGATGGAGACTCTTCAGGGCATGCACATCGACGTCACCGGGCGATGCAACCGAGCGATGGGAGATCCGGGGAGAAAATCCCTTAGCATCGCCCAAGCCACCTTCCCACATCGACCAGCTACCGCGATGGAGACTCTTCAGGGCATGTGCGTCGATGTCACCGGGCGATGCAACCGAGCGATGGGAGATCCAGGGAGAAAATCCCTTAGCATCGCCCCGTTGCATCGCCCCATCCCCTTGATGTTAAGCCTGTCGCCCAGTTTTCCTATAAAAACCCATCAAGACCTAATTTTCATTTTATGCTTTTTCTTATGCTCAAAACCTTTACCTTTGAGAGAGTTTGAGATTTGTAAGAAGGATCTTTTGATTTATGCAATTTAGTATTTATTTCCATCTATCCTCTTTCTATCTTGATTAATCAAACATCTATCCATGGAATCATCTTCTATCATAATCGATTTTAAGGTGTTCTTGATGGATCTTGAGTAGTCCTTTTAGGATCTTGAGATGTGGTAGATTAGGGGGATCTAGGGTTTGATTAGTGGTGTTTAGGGTTAGATAATCTTATATTCCTTCTTGTCTAGAGTCCCTAATGCTAGATCTAGCTTGAAAGAGTGGATCTAGATCTCAAGGCATTTCATGAACACCAAGTGTTTGATGAAATGCCAAGACCAACTAGACAAGAGATTTATGTTCCTAACCTAAGATATTAGTTGTTTAGGGCATATCTTTGGTTGATCTTGTTATGATTCTTAATGCTTGCTAGTTGTTAATCCACAAATGATGATTTGCTAATGGACTTGATAATTAACTTAGAGATTAGTTGTTTGAAAGAGAACTAATCTAGATTAGAGATCTATTGCCTAGGAATTAGGTTCTTGAGTAAATGAACACCACTAATTGGATTTGGATCACCTTATATCATTAACCTCATCTCTAGTTCCGCTTTCGTTATTTGAATTACAACTCGTTTAGTTATTGCCTTGCTTAACTTGAACTTGAACACTTAATCACCAATTACCTTGTTTAGCTTAAATTACTTATGAACCTTGCATTCTTAGTGATTAGGATAAATCCCTTTATGGATTGATAACCTTCATACTACACGTGTTGGAGTTATTGATACCTCCTAGAGACTAAAAAGTCTTGTATCAACTGGCACCCAAGAATGGTTTGGTCTTCAGAGAGACCACATGATGTACAAAGACTGCCCCTAGGTTGACCTCAAGATCAAGCTCATGCCACTCATAGTTCTCGTCATCAATGATATCTCCAATAGCCATGGAGAACATAATAAGCTCAGACAGCCGCATCTTGTTAGGCTCCATCTTGCACAAGATAGTGTTGCTCAGAATCCTAACCAGGCAGCGTAGAGCCGAGTGGCGCACATCCATCTGAGTGGAAGTCTTGGAGTAATAGGTTCCGTTCCCTAAATGCTCCCAGAAAACATGCACGTCGTGGAATTGTGTAGGAAGAACAACCCTCCTGAAGTCTCTGCGGAAACCATAGATGTCGCAGAGATCTGGGAGTTGCAATATGTACCTCACTCCTCGAATCATGAAGGTCGTGGTACCTTCCTGTGCGTCCTTGAGAACCTCGTCCTGATAGTAGACGCGAACTGTCGCGAGGATCTGTCGTACCAAGTCAGGAAACAGATCATACTGCCTCACATGCATAGTACCCAAGCCAATCTTCTCAATCAGACGCCCGAGTTCCCTGTCGATACCCAAACGATTCATTGTGTGAGGGTCAACAAACCGAGTGGTCTGTACATCAACATTCTGCCATGCGTTATAAAACAGTGTGTTATAGTCATCCCAGGTCTCAGAGATAGACATGTAGACGCAGTCCTCACTCTCAGCAACCTCCTTGAGAGGCGCATCCCAGAATCTCGCTGGTGGAATCCTGGCCTTCTCATTCCTCCTAGGCCAAGGAGGCCTAACTGTCACGTCTGGAGTCGCAGGAGTGGAAGGAGGTGGTGAGGATGGTGGCACGTGTGGTGCAGAGATGTCACGCAGGGAAGAGTGGGGAAGGATAAAGACTTCATGCGTTCCAGTAATCTCCACTTTGTAGCGGTCATTGGCGAAGCAGCCTAGCACTTTCCCTCGATGCCAAGCCACACCATCAAACACCTCGACGGGAGTCAGCAAGCGGTACTCTGTGGGAATACGATCAGCTGGTGTGTTGGAACTCGAGACGCCATCTGTTCGTGTTCTCTTGCGTGAGGCATCTGCAATAAAAGCCAAAGAACACAGCAAACACAGAGTAAATCCCCAAATCCCATCAAAACACAGCATATACGACATAAGGTGCTTGGTATCGACCGATACCATGTGGGTATCGATCGATACCGAGGCGATTTCGAACTCCTCGAATCAAAAATCGCAATCAAGGCATAAACAAGCATAAGGGTGGTTGAAATTCCTCTAGAACAACCTAGGTAAGGTAGATTCATCTATCAATTTAAGTTCTAAGAAGCAAAAATCTCAAAAACCCAAACCTTGTGTCATGAATTGAAAAAGAGGAATTCATGTGTCATACCTTGCAGATCGAAAGAATGGATGATAGGAACAGGAAGAGCACGAAAATCTAACAAGGTTAGACCATTGAATCACTCAAATCCGTGAAGAATTAAAGGATTTGCGAATTTGAGAGTGGGAGGTTTCTTTTGTGTCGAACGATGGAGGCGGTGGAGAAGAAATAAAATCTCGAGGGTTTTAAAGAAAACTTACCTGCGCGTTGGGTATCGACCGATAACATTACTGGTATCGATCGATACAAGGACCATAGGTCGATGCAAGTCTGTTTCTCCTGGTATCGATCGATACCTGTAATGGTATTGGTCGACGCAGACCCTTTTCACCTGATGCACTCGAACACCCAAGACACAAAACCAAAAACAAAAGAAATAAAAGAGATATGTACATACTCACTAGTGGGTTGCCTCCCACCAAGCGCTTGTTTTACGTCACTAGCTTGACTTTACAGAGGATCAGGCGGTGGGCGCATCTTCCAAAGGTACCATGTGTCCTCTTGGAATATCGTCTTTCGCCCAATAATGTTTCACCCTTTGTCCATTGACAGTGAACTGTTCGCCTGATGTACTCACCCGGATAACTGCACTGTGTGGTCTGACCTCCTTGATTGTGAAAGGACCTGACCAACGAGAATGCAATTTACCATGAAACAATTGCAAACGAGAGTTATATAGAAGTACCTGGTCATTCGGCTCAAAGTGTCTAGAGAGGATCTTTTTGTCGTGATACGCCTTAGGCCTCTATGTGCCTAATCTCATCCAGCTCATTCTGCTGAATTAATCGCCTCTCAGCAGCAGGCTTGATGTTAAAGTTCATCATCTTTGTAGCCCATGCTGCCTTATACTCGGTTTCCACTGGAAGATGACTAGCTTTCCCATAAACCAAATGAAACGGTGTAGTCCCAAGTGGTGTCTTGAAAGCAGTCCTATAAGCCCACAGTGCATCATCCAGCTTTGCAGACCAATTCTACCGAATGGAACCTACTGTCTTCTCCAGGATCTCCTTGATCTGTATGTTGGAGACCTCAACCTGCCCACTAGTATGTGGGTGATAAGGAGTACCTACGCGATGATTCACACCGTGCTTCTTCAACAGCTGTTCGAAGACCTTGTTGATGAAGTGAGTGCCATCATCTTAAGTACCACCGAATAATCATTGGTTAGACTAGCAATTGCTTCCACCCATTTGGACAGATAGTCTACAGCAACCAAGATGTACTTATTCCCATATGACGAAGGAAAATGACCCATGAAATCGATGCCCCAACAATCAAAGACTTCAACCTCAAGGATGAAGTTCTGTGGAATCTCATGTCTCTTACTGATCTTCCATGTCCTCTGACAAACATCACACTGCGAGATGAATGCATGAGCATCCTTAAACATCGTAGGCCATCAGAAGCATACTTGAAGAACTTTGGACACTGTCTTGAAAGTAGCAAAGTGTCCAGCATACTCAGACCCATGAAAATGAAATAACACCTCAGGTACCTCGGTTTCTACAATACATCTCATGTACATCCCAGCAGAGCAGTGTTTGTACAGGTAAGGTTCATCCCAAAAGAATCTCCTTATGTCACGCATAAATTTCTTCCTATCATATATCTTGAGATGCTTTGGCTCGTCCTCTGCAGCAAGGTAGTTGGCGATATCAGCGTACCATGGTCGAACGGGTACAGTCACAGCAGCTAGATGCTCTTCAGAAGCACCATCCATACACAAAACTGTTCTAAATGGCGATGAGTATCGATCGACACTAGCATGGTATCGATCGATGATATATCATGGTTTTTACCCTGTTTAAGCCCTGATATAAGTCCGTTTTATAGAGTTTTTCTACTATTTTGTAGTGTCTTAGAGTCTCTTACAGGTTTTAGCACGTTTGGAGCATAATTGGAGATATTGGAGTATTTTGGAGCATTTTAGAGCAAAGCAGAAGTTCGTGTAGCTGAGTACCCGATTTTAAGTCTTAGTGTCGATCGATACTGCCTAGTACCGGTCGATAGTCATCGAGGCAGACACGACCCGCGACTTTAATGAAGAGTTGAAGAATTGCAAAATTGCCCAGAAGTCTTTATTATTTACAAGAAGCCCCAAAACGTGATTTAGGTTATTTAAGAGGATTTTACCGCCACTTTCATGGCTATGCTTATTTTTATTCTGGTTTTTGTGAGAGAGCTTTTGAAGGGAGACAAGTCTGAAACTCTGTTCGTCCGAGAGAATATTTCGAACCCTCTTGTTACTCTTTCTATTTTATTTGATGATTTATTCAAACATGTTTATTGCTTCAATTTCCATGTCTGAGTAGATCTCTTGTTAGGTTCAGGGTTCTCAATAGGGTTTTCTCTGAATGTTAGGTTGATTAGTTATTAGGATTCACTATCTGAATTAGTTCTTCACCATAGGTTGTTTGCAAAGCTAATTCTAGATTGATCACCTAGAGCTTAGATCTTAGGATAATTGATTAGGCACGAAAGTGCGATTAATTACCTGATAGAACCTAGGGTGAGCAAAATAACTATTCGCAAAGGAATTTGGTTTAGTTGTTTTGTGAACAAATCAAACCTGATTTAAAAGCTGATTTAGAATTTAGGATTCGCAAAGGAATTTGGAATTCCTAGGATTTAGATTTAGATTGTTTTCGCAGCGGAATTTGGTTAACTATATCTTAGTGATTTGAGTTCAAGAACCGTGCTAAATCTGAATCCTGACTAGTTAGTTTATCTGCATTCATTGATTCCCTGAGAAATACCCTGAACCTATCTTTCTCCAATCGAATTCACAACCGTTTTAGTTTACATTCTGTTTTCAATACCATTAATCACTTAGCGTAATTCTCACCTATATAATCTATTGTGTGTCTCTGTGAGTCCTTGTGTTCGACCCCTACTTTACTGCAACTACTGCTTAGTACTTTTAGGGTATTAATTTGAGCATATCAAATTTGGCGCCGTTGCCGGGGACTCAATTCGCCATTAGATTTTAGTCTGAGAATTTCGACTAAGCTCATCGGTATCGGTCGATACTATCTAGTGTCGGTCGATACTCGTCGTTTTCTTTTTGTTGATATCGATCGACACCACCCAGTGTCGGTCGATACTCAACCTGTTTTTTGTTACTTACGTGCCTTGCCTAGTGTGTTTCAGGTGCAAACATGAAAACAAAGAAGCCAACAGAGATGAACAATACAATGATTCTGATTCAGGATGCTGCTGGAGCTTTGAGAGACCAAGAGTGTCAATTGCGCAATCAGAGAGGGCAGCGACTTGATGAAGCTAGAAATATCATTGTCCCTGCAATTGCTGTGAATGCAGGGAACGATGTGATTAATCGCGGTAGAATGATTGGTGAGTACAACAGGACTGATCAGTTTTATGCCAATCAATCAGCGATTTGCCCTCTTGCTTTTGAGAGGGATGACTTTGAGCTGAGACCTGCATACTTCACTCTTGTGGGTCAGCATCTTTTTCATGGTCTTTCTCATGAACATCCTATGGATCACATTGAGAGGTTTGAGGATTTGGTTACAAGCATCAAGTGCAATGGAGTGTCCTATGATTACCTCTTCTGCAAGTTCTTCCCATACTCTCTTGGTGGAGATGCAACTTACTGGCTGAAGCAGTTACCTACTGGGTCGCTGAATACCTGGGAAGAGACGAAGAAAGCCTTCCTGAACAAGTTTTTTTATGATGCCAGATCCGAGGAGCTCAGGAACAAGATCTCTCAGTTTTCTCAAGGACCAACAGAAGCACTCAAAGCTGCTTGGATTCGTTTCAAGTCATATCATAGAGATTATCCGCACCATGGGTTCACTCAGGTTCAGTTGCTGGGTAATTTCTTCGGAGGGATTGATTGGAGGTATCAGATGGCTCTAGATACTGCGAGCAATGGAAATTTCTACACGAGGTATCCTGACGATGCCCATGTACTTGGTTTCTAGCAATAGTACCAAGAATGCAAACATGGAACGCAAGAAGCAAGCTGGTAACTTGGATTACAGTCAGATTGCTGAGGTGAATGCCAAGTTGGATTCAATGCACAATTTGTTGATGGGCAAGCAGCAGAAGGCTGTTCGTTTTGCTGAAAAGGATGGAGTGGAATTTGCTAACCACATTGATGGAGTTGGATTTCAAGATCAAAGGTATCAATGCCCACCCACACCACACAGAACTTCTGAGAGTAAGATTGAGGCTATGCTTGAACAGCTGGTTCAAGGACAACAGAAGATGACGGTGAATTTCAACGGGAGGTTGGATGCCATATACATTAATCTGAATGGAAAAATCGAAACTCTCATTATCCATCAGAAAATTATGGACACTCAGGTAGCCCAGAATGCAGCAAATGTCAAGGGAGTGATGAATCATTCACAGAATGAAGACGTCACTACTATCCCCTCACGGAGTGGAATTGAGGTACACCCAAGAGTGCAGAGGAGCTAAACTGCAAAGATTTTGGTCAATCTTGCCAAGGATGACGAAGAGATTTTGGAAATCACCTCTGTGTCGACCGATACCCTCTTGTTTCGATCGACATCCGTCCAAGAATCTGTCAAAGACGTCTCGAAGGAGCAAGCATCGATCGATGCCCTCCATACATCGATCGACACCCTCCCATATACTGCGAAGGAACCGCGTATGAGTGTTGACAGACTTCACAAGCCCAAGAAGCTGAATCCTATTCCTCAACACCTCTGAGCCCCCATCACTCCAAAGCAGCTGTGTGGCTTTGAGAAGATGGTACGGAGGATACCCCACTCGTTCACTTTTGAAGAAGCTCTAGAGGGCTGGCCTCTACTAAGTCACTTCAAAGATTGTAGAGAAACTCTGGAAGAGATCGAAGTACTCTTTATCAAGGGAAGCAGCAAGTCACTACCGCTGAGGCAGTTGACCAAGAAGGAAGACACAGGAATATTCTCCGTTCCATGCTCTATCTCTAGAGTTGGATTCAAAGAGTCTCTCGTTGACTCAGGGGCAAGCGTCAATGTCATGTCAAAGGCAATTGCAGAGAGATTGGGAGCTAATATTCGACCGCCCAAGTCATCTATCACATTCGAGAATTGTTCCACCTCACTCCCATATGGTACAATCTCTGATTTGATGGTTAAAGTAGGAGATTGCCTTGTTCCTACTGATTTTCAGGTTGTGGAGATGAGTGCACAATCTCGTACGCAGTTGATTCTTGGACGATCGTTCATGGCTATGGTTGGTGCCATTATGGACACACCCAGCAGGAGAATCTCTTGGAAGAGCCTCCTGACGAGCCAACTGTCATAGATCTTCTGGATAGTCCTTCTGTCATCACCAAGAAAGACGTCAAAACATCTAAGGCAAAGAAGAAGGTGAAGAGCAAAGGAGTGAAGGGTGATGTTTCTATGACTTTAATCCCTTAGAATTGTGATGGGGATTCGATTGAATACAAGGTGAAGTGCAAAGGAACCTCAAAACCATTCTCTAAGGCTAGAGTCATTCTTACTTCGGAGCTGAAAGAGAAAGGAAAGGAGGTTGTTGAGAGCATGTTGAGCAGAACTCTGAGTCTGCAAGTATCTAGCTGTGGAACTTGCATGGGAGTAAGCTCTCAATCTTCTCCTGGCTGATCACCAGAGCCAAAGTCAAGCTATTGACTTAAAACAAGCGCTTGGTGGGAGGCAACCCACTGGTGAGTCTGTACATAAGTCTTTTATTTTTCGTTTCTTTTGAACCTATGTTAGTTTATTTTTGCATTTGAACTCATGTATTTATGCTTGATTATCTTGTTGCTATTAACTTGTTTTTGAGTGTTCCTAACATTGCTAACTTCTAGCACTTTGGATCACTTTCCCTGGGTTAAGCAACTGATATATCATGGTTTTTACCCTGTTTAAGCCATGATATAAGTCCTTTTATAGAGTCTTTTATAGCATTTTGGAGTCTTTTAGAGTCTTTTACAGGTCTTAGCACGAATTGGAGCACAATTGGAATTATTGGAGTTCCTTGGAGCACTCTGGAGCGAAAGTGAAGTCTGATCACTAAGTGTCCGATTTCTACGACAAGCATCGATCGATACCCCCTGGTTTCGATCGACACCCATCGGAGATATCATGGGCCGCGACTTTTTATGAAGTTTTGGAGAATTGCAAAAGTGCCCAGAAGTCTCTGATAATTACAAGAAGACCCCAAGTCGTGAATTAGGTTATAAATAGGATTTTACAGCCATTGTTTAGGCTATGCTTGATTTTGCTTGAGTTTAAGAGAGATTTTGGTCAGAGATACAAGTCTAATTTTCCTTCGTCCGAGATTAGATCTCAAAACCTTTGTTTCTCTTTCTGATTTATATAAAGTATTTACTCAAACATGTTTATTAATTTAATCTCCATGTCTGAGTAGATCTCTTGTTAGGTTTGTGGATTCTCATTAGGGATTTCTTTGAATGTTAGGATGATTAGTTATTTAGGGTTCTTAATCTGAATTAGTTCTTCACCTTAGGTTGTTCTCAAGGCTAATTCTAGATTGATCACCTAGAACTTAGATCTTAGGATAATTGATTAGGCACGACAGTGCAATTAATTACCTGATAGAACTAGGGTGAGCAAATTGATTATTCGCAAAGAAATTTGGTTTAATTGATTTGTGAACATATCAAACTTGAAATTAAGGCTGATTTATTCTTAGGGATTTGCAAAGAAATTTGGGATTCTGAAGTTTAGATTTAAATAGTTTTCGCAACGACAGTTGGTTAACTATGCATTAGTGATTGAGTTCTAGAACCGTGCTTAAACTGAACCCTGATTAGTTAGTTTATTTTACATTCATTGATTTCCTGAGAAATATCCCTGAACCTACTTTTTCTCATTGAATACACATCGTTTACTGCTTTCTGATTTCTGCCAGACCTGAACTGCTTAGCTTAACTTGATCTTATAATTTATTGAGTGATTTCTGTGGATCTTTGTGTTCGACCCCTAGCTAGACTACGACAACTGCTTTAGTACTGTTAGGGTATTAAATTGAGCATATCAATTTTGGCGCCGTTGCCGGGGATCCAATTTCACCATTAGATTGTAGCTGTCGAGTTTCGACTAAGCC
>PKML01043558.1:199199-286325 GCA_002933935.1 Eutrema yunnanense | reverse complement strand
GGTGAGCAAATTGATTATTCGCAAAGAAATTTGGTTTAATTGATTTGTGAACATATCAAACTTGAAATTAAGGCTGATTTATTCTTAGGGATTTGCAAAGAAATTTGGGATTCTGAAGTTTAGATTTAGATAGTTTTCGCAACGACAGTTGGTTAACTATGCATTAGTGATTGAGTTCTAGAACCGTGCTTAAACTGAACCCTGATTAGTTAGTTTATTTTACATTCATTGATTTCCTGAGAAATATCCCTGAACCTACTTTTTCCCATTGAATACACATCGTTTACTGCTTTCTGATTTCTGCCAGACCTGAACTGCTTAGCTTAACTTGATCTTATAATTTATTGAGTGATTTCTGTGGATCTTTGTATTCGACCCCTAGCTAGACTACGACAACTGCTTTAGTACTGTTAGGGTATTAAATTGAGCATATCAATTTTGTAGTATCGGTCGATACTAGTGCACCATGGCAAAATTGATATGCTCAATTTAATACCCTAACAGTACTAAAGCAGCTGTCGTAGTCTAGCTAGGGGTCGAACCACAGAAGACTCACAGAAACACACAGTAGATTCTAGATGATGAATTAAGCTAAGTGAAACAGATGTAATTGAAAACAAGCAGAATATTAAATGAGATGTAATTCAGTTGGGAAGTATAGGCCCAGGGTCTTTCTCAGGAAATCGATGAATGCAGGTAAACTAACTAATAGGATTCAGATTAAGCATTGTTCTTGAACTCAAATCACTAAAGTATAATTAACCAATTCGTTGCGAGAATTATCTAAATCTAAATCCTAGGAATTCCAAATCTCTTTGCGAATCCTAAAGTCTAAATCAGCTTTAACAACAGGTTTGATATGTTCACAAATCAATTAAACCAAATCTCTTTGCGAATAATCAATTTGCTCACCTAAGGTTCTATCAGGTAATTAATCGCACTGTCGTGCCTAATCAATTATCCTAAGATCTAAGTTCCAGATTCGTCAACCTAGAATTAGTTTTAAGAACAACATATGGTGAAGAACTAATTTAGATGGTGAATCCTAACAGATAACTAACCTAGCATTCAAAGAAATCCTTTATGACACTCTAGGCTAGATAACACTGGGGACAGTGTTGTTCAAGTCTGGGGGAGGTGTCTGCTGACATTGTTTTTGTTTTTCTTAGAGTCAGTTGTTTTATCGCGTCAAAACTGTTTTATTGAGTCAAAAATTTGTTGGAGATTATGATCCTGTGCTTGAACCTATTGATTTGATTTTGTTTTTGAGTGCACAGTGTTACAGGATCAGTTCTAGATCGACTAATGAAAAATCCAAAGACTGACTAGTTGACTAGAAAACATCCATGTCTCCAGCAGAGTTCTTCTGAAACCTGAGCCAATTTTTGCACTTCATCAATGTGGTTAGTATTCATAGAGCTTGATTCATCATTCATATCTGATAAAGGAACCCATGTGTTTAGTGTTATGGTATCTCTCTCCCCTGAAATAAGTTGATAGATAAGAGCATAAAAGATTGAAATGATTTTCTTCTGAGTAGAGGGTTAGGAAAATTTCCAGCGATCCCATTATTCTACTTAAGAGGAAATGATCACACAAAGGTTTGGAAGCGAGGCTAGGATTTTCCTATGATGCCATTATTCGCCTACATCCTTTGATACATAGAGAGGGAAGAACCGGGGATTTGGTGGCAAACACCATCAATACTCGCGTCTCATACCTTGATGTGTATATGCTAAGCTGAAAATAAAAAGCTAATAATAGAACATAATAAGAAATAAGTCTGGGGGAGAGAAACTGATACAAAAAGTGTGAAAAAGGGTGGTTCCTTTGTCATGATATTGTCTGGTAAAGAGTCTAGAAAGTTCTTGAATATTAGTTGCAGAGATGAAACTGGCGATGAAGGTTTTACTTGAACAATGCTGTGGGATAATGGGTGGAGTCTGGAAAAGCTGCGAATGTCTACGGAGAAGTACATAGTGGTTAGATCGAAAGCTGATTTGGTAACATTTGGGTACTTGGAAAGAGGGTCATTTCGATGGTTCAGGAACAGGTGAGTCTCCGCGTTTTCAAACCTCTTTCTCTGTTTAGTCTTCTATTTGCTTGAGGGCAAGCAAAAGGCTAAGTCTGGGGGAGTTGATATATCATGGTTTTTACCCTGTGTAAGCCATGATATAAGTCCTTTTATAGAGTCTTTTGTAGTATTTTGGAGTCTTTTAGAGTCTTTTGCAGGTTTAAGCACATTTGGAGTATTCTTGGAGATATTGGAGTTTATGGAGCATTCTGGAGCGAAACTGAAGTCTGCTGGCTAAAGTACCCGAATTCACGACAAGTATCGATCGATACCCCCTGGTATCGATCGATACCCATCGAAGCAGATTTCAAAGTCGCGACTTAATGAAGTTTGAAGAATTGCAAAAAGTGCCCAGAAGTCTCTGATAATTACAAGAAGACCCCAAATCGTGTTTTAGGTTATAAATAGGATTTTACAGCCATTGTTTAGGCTATGCCTCTTATTCTTTGAATACTTTATTTTTACTTTGGTTTTGAGACAAGTCTGAATCTCCCTTCGTCCGAGATCAGATCTCAAGAACCTGTTGTTACTCTTATTTTCGATTGATGATTTATTCAGATATATTGATTGTTTCATTCTCAAAAAAAAAAAAAAATAATAATAATAATAATAATATAAAAAAATCGCCTCGGTATCGACCGATACTAGGTAGTATCGATCGATACTGGCGGGCTTAGTCGAAACTCGACAGCTACAATCTAATGGTGAAATTGGATCCCCGGCAACGGCGCCAAAATTGATATGCTCAATTTAATACCCTAACAGTACTAAAGCAGTTGTCGTAGTCTAGTTAGGGGTCGAACACAAAGATCCACAAAAATCACTCAATAAATTATGAAGTGTCAAATTACGCTAAGCCAGATAGATGTAATTAAAAACAGTGCATAAATTAAACGTGATGTAAATCAATTGGGAAATATAGGCTCAGGGTTTTTCTCAGGAAATCAATGAATGCAGACTAACTAACTAACAGGATTCAGATTTAGCGCAGTTCTTGAACTCAAATCACTAAAGTATAGCTAACCAACTCTCGTTGCGAAAACTATCTAAATCTAAATCCTAGGAATTCCAAATCTCTTTGCGAATCTTAAAGTCTAAATCAGCTTTAATAACAGGTTTGATATGTTCACAAATCAATTAAACCAAATCTCTTTGCGAATAATCAATTTGCTCACTTAGGTTCTATCAGGTAATTAATCGCACTGTCGTGCCCAATCAATTATCCTAAGATCTAAGTTCCAGATTCGTCAACCTAGAATTAGCTATGAACACAACCTAAGCGAAGAACTATTATTCAGATGGTGAATCCTAAACAGATAATTATCCTAGCATTCAGAGAAATCCTTTATGAGAAAACCCTAAACCTAAGGTGGATCTACTCAGACATGAAGATTAAATCAATAGACATGTTTGAATAAATCATCAATAGAATAGAAAGAAGGGTTTAGAGATCTGATCTCGGACGAAAGGAGATTCAAACTTGTCTCTCTAAAACCAAAGTAAAATCAAACACAGAAAATAAAGCATAGCCTAAACAAGTGGCTGAAAACCCTAAATATAGGCTAAAAACACGTTCTGGGCTTTCTGGTAAGTATTAAAGTCTTCTGGGCCAAGTTGCAGAGTCTTTGCCACTGATTTGAAATCGTGTGTCGACATACGACTGGTGACGATCGATACCAGTCTGTATCGATCGACACTCGTCACCTTCACAGGTAAGATGGGCGATTTTCTCATAATTCCACTTTGTTCTTTTGTTTTCTTTCACCAACTCTAGGCTAGATAACATTGGGGACAATGTTGTTCAAGTCTGGGGGAGGTAATCGCAGACTTTGTTTTTGTTTTTCTTAGAGTCAGTCGTTTTTGAGTCATTCGTTGTTTTATTGAATCAAAACTTTGTCTGAGACTGTGATCTTTTTCTTGAATCTACTGAGCTGATCTTGCTTCTAAGTGACCATTGTTACAGAATCAGTTCTAGATCGACTAATGAAAAATCCAAAGGCTGACCAGTTAACTAGAAGACACTCATGTTTCCAGCAAAGTTCCTTAAAGCCTGAGCCAAATTTTTGCACTTCATCAATGTGGTTAGTATCCATAGAGCTTGATTCATCATTCGTATCTGACAAAGGAACCCATGTGTTTGAAAGAATGGTATTTCTCTCCCTGTTACAAGTTAATAAGATGCATTAAAAGATGAGATAATTTTCTTCTGAGTAGAGGGTTAGGAAAATTTCCAGCGATCACATTATTCTACTTCAGAGGAGATGATCACACAAAGGTAAAACCGAGGTTAGGAAAATTTCCTGTGATACCATTATTCGCCTACACCTTTGATTACTTTTGAGGGAAGAACCGGGGATTCGATGGCAAACACCATCAATACTCGCGTCTCGAACCTTAATATGTACATGCAAGAGATATAATAAGAAATAAGTCTGGGGGAGAGAAATAATACCAGAAAATGTGAAAAATGGTGGTTCCTTGTCATGATATTGTATGGGAAAGAATCTAGAAGGTTCTTGGTATTAATCACAGCGATGAAACTGGCGAGGATGGTTTGATTGAACGATGCTGTGAAATAATGAGTGTAGTCTGGGAAGCTACGAATGTCTACGGAGAAGTACATGGTGGTTAGATCAAAAACTGGTTAGGTGACATTTGGGTGCTTGGGAAAAGGGTCATTGCAATGTTTCAAAAACACGTGAGTCTCTATGTTTTCGAACCTCTTTCTCTGGTTTAATCTTCTATTTGCTTGAGGGCAAGTGATAGATAGACTTTTTAGGTCTTAATCAATACCTCAAGTCCACTCATATCATTGTAGTATTTGAGGATCGAACCGAAGAGGTTAAGATCAATACACTAGGAATGCATGAAACTTCCTAAGCTAGAGCAATGTTTTTGGGTTTTTATGTTTTTTTTAAAGTAAGGAAACAAATGCAAGAAAGAAAACAAAGATATAAGTGTTGGATCATGGAATGAACTATCAACAAGATGATTAATGAGCAAACAATGATGTCTAAGATTGCATTGAACACTGTCCTAGAACATGGGATTCATAATCTTGAGTAATCCACCGTCGTACCACTAATCACTTTGTTAATCACCAAATCAAGAACAAACCGTCGTTTGTGATAAGGTGATTAACAAGCATTGACCTCCAATCCCACTTAGTTCACTAATCACCCTAGACATCAACTATCGTTGGCTAGGCAAGAAAAGCTCACAAAAGATTCGTTTTAAGCAATTCATTTAAACTCCGGCTAGGAGTGAAATGCCTAAGTTCAAGACTCGAATGAAAAAATCTAATCTAGCACTAACACCATTTACTCGAATCTCTCCCTAATGCATGGGATGAGACCAAAACTCCTAGGGTGTAGCTCTAGATTGGTTTGTCACGCCAACTAGAACTACCTAATCTAGGTGTAGTTCTAGACATTGGTTTATCTCATCAAATCTAGCATTGAGAACCAACCTAAGTGAATGACCTAACAAAGATCAAACTAAATCATCATCATATAATCATCAAGACAATTGACTAACGATGCCTACCACACAATCAATGCTAATCCTTAGGTTAAGATCACTAATTATGACTAATCCTCTCTCCAGGCACTAATCACTTTGCTAATCACTTAATCAAGATCAAACTCTCATTTGTGATAAAATGATTAGCAAGCATTTACATCAACATTCAAATCAACCAATAAACACCTTAAGCAACTACTTTCATAGGTTAAGAATGTTTATCTCTTATGAATCTCCTAGGGGAATTTCATCAAACACTTGGTGTGCATGATTTTTCCTATGATCTAGATTGACTCTCTCAAGCCCAATCTAGCACTAGGATCACTTAGAAAGAAAGGAAAGCAAGGATTAAGAACATAAGCATCAAGAATCAATCATCAAATCATCAAAATCAAGCAAAATCCAAAATCCAACAAAAAGGGGCCTAAAGCCTAAATATGAAGAACAAGATAGAACACAAGGGAAAAAGAGACATAAAGATAAAGAACAAAGATTAAATAAACATAATATATAGATAGGTTGAAGAATCCTTCACTAGAGTGACATGAATGATGTAGATCCATCCAAAATCATCTTAGAAATAGTTTGGGATAAAACCCAACTCTAGAGAAAAGGAAACTTAACATGAAAATTAGGTTTTTAGGTGTTTTATAGAGAAATGGGGCGGACCGGGTCGACCCGGGAAAAACCGGGTACCGTCCCGGTCTAAATGGGTCAAATCTGGTCTTGTGTAGAATCTTCGCTAAACCGTGATATCTCCTGGGATACATATCCGAATGGCCTCAAACCACCTCCTGTGGACAGCTAATACACATGGCTACAACTTTTGTGAAGGCCACCGAGGCTAAATCCGATTGGAGACCATTCGTCCAGCCAGATATTTCAGGCATGTCGGGTGGCTTCGTTCAGACGGACATACTCTCAATAAAGTGGCCATATCTAACGAACCACGTATCCGAATGACCCGAAACCACCTCCTGTAGTCAGATAACACACTTGGCTACAACTTTCATGATGACTTCAGATTGAATAGGGCAAGGGAAGGTCTTCATTTGGGCTGATCTTTGAGTCACTTCGGCTGGTGCCGTATCTTGGATGTCCTAACCGCCCAAAACCGACCTTGCTCCTTCGGGTCTGTTGGCTTTTCTTCTTCGGGCAGGTCGGAATCTCGGAGAATCCCTATCCCAGGACCGACCTAATTGGACATTGCCGATGGAGCGAGGTCGGATTTTTCCCGGGGGGGGGGAATTTTAGCTTCCCAGCCAGACATACACGATTTGGTAAAACTGCGATAACTTCCTATCCTGATGTTCGAATGACCTAATTCGAATTTCCCTGGATAGCTAACTCGTCCCTATACAATGTTCATGAAGACTCCAAGAGCTGGATCAAATCCGAACGCCTTCGTCTGATCGGTTCTTTGAGACGTTCCGGATGGTTCCTCTCTAGTCTTTAAGCACAAAATCTCCAAACTCCACCAAGTGTCTCCAAACACCTAGTAAACTCCTCAAAAACATGCAAAAGACTCACTAGGACCTAAAGCAGCTCCTAATACTCTAAATGGGACAAAACAAGTATGAAATGCCATGAGGATCCAAGAGAATGACCTAAAATCTATATGAAATGCATGCTAAATACATGTAGAATATGCACATATCAGCAAGCAAAGACTAAGTCTGGGGGAGTTGATATATCATGGATTTTACCCTGTTTAATCCATGATATAAGTTCGTTTTATAGAGTCTTTCTACTATTTTGTAGTGTTTTAGAGTTTTTTACAGGTTTTAGCACGTTTGGAGCATAATTGGAGATATTGGAGTTTTTTGGAGCATTTTGGAGCAAAGCAGACATTCGTGTAGCTGAGTACCCGATTTGAAGTCTTAGTGTCGATCGATACTGCCTAGTGTCGATCGATACTGCCTAGTGTCGATCGATACTGCCTAGTATCGGTCGATACTCATCGAGGCAGACACGACCCGCGACTTTAATGAAGTGTTGAAGAATTGCAAAATTGCAGCCACTTTCATGGCTATGCTTATTTTTATTCTGGTTTTTGTGAGAGAGCTTTTGAAGGGAGACAAGTCTGAAACTCTGTTCGTCCGAGAGAAGATTTCGAACCCTCTTGTTACTCTTTCTATTTTATATGATGATTTATTCAAACATGTTTATTGCTTCAATTTCCATGTCTGAGTAGATCTCTTGTTAGGTTCAGGGTTCTCAATAGGGTTTTCTCTGAATGTTAGGTTGATTAGTTATTAGGATTCAGTATCTGAATTAGTTCTTCACCATAGGTTGTTTGCAAAGCTAATTCTAGATTGATCACCTAGAACTTAGATCTTAGGATAATTGATTAGGCACGAAAGTACGATTAATTACCCGATAGAACCTAGGGTGAGCAAAATAACTATTCGCAAAGGAATTTTGTTTAGTTGTTTTGTGAACAAATCAAACCTGATTTAAAAGCTGATTTAGACTTTACGATTCGCAAAGGAATTTGGAATTCCTAGGATTTAGATTTAGATAGTTTTCGCAGTGGAAGTTGGTTAACTATATCTTAGTGATTTGAGTTCAAGAACCGTGCTTAATGTGAATCCTGACTAGTTAGTTTATCTGCATTCATTGATTCCTTGAGAAATACCCTGAACTTATCTTTCCCCAATCGAATTTACAACCGTTTTAATTTACATTCTGTTTTCAATACCATTAATCACTTAGCGTAATTCTCACCTATATAATATGTTGTGTGTCTCTGTGAGTCCTTGTGTTCGACCCTTACTTTACTGCAACTACTGCTTAGTACTTTTAGGGTATTAATTCGAGCATATCAATCGATACCAGCACTTTCAACTCGAGAGAAATGCAAGTGTTCGGCAGAAACACTGTGAAATCCTGTCTCGATGAAGTAGATGCCCTCTTCTGGTTGGAAATCATCAATATGAACGTCTTCATCGATCCTTATCCGCGAAAGATGGTCAGCAACCCCATTCTCTATGCCCTTCTTGTCCTTAACTTCAATGTCAAAGTCTTGGAGCAAAAGGACCCAACGACAAATGCGAGGTTTAAGATCCTTATTCTGCAGCAAATATTTGAGAGCAGAATGGTCCGTATGAACAATCACTTTCCTCCCAATCAAGTAAGACCAAAATTTCTCAAAGGAAAAAACCATCACAAGTAGCTCCTTCTCTGTGGTGCTGTAATTTCGCTGAGCGTCGTCCAATGTCCTGCTGGCGTAGTAGATGACATGAAGTTTCTTGTCCTTTCTCTGACCCAGAACTGATCAAACAGCAAAATCCCTAGCATCGCACATAATCTCAAAAGGCAGAGTCCAATCAGGAGGTTGTACAATAGGAGCGCTCACCAATGCCTTCTTAATCTCCTCAAAGGCTACAAGACAATCAGGGGTGAAGTCGAATTTGACCTCCTTACATAATAAGGTTGTGAGTGGGCGTGCTAGTTTTGAGAAATCCTTGATGAATCTTCTGTAAAACCCAGCATGACCAAGAAAGCTTCGAATGTCCTTCACAGAATTCGGTGGTTGAAGGCTTGTCATGACTTGAATCTTGGCTTTGTCAACTTATATCCTAGCCGCAGAAACCTTGTGCCCAAGAACGAAACCATCTTGAACCATGAAGTGACACTTTTCCCAATTAAGAACCAAGTGTTTCTCTTCACATCTCTGTAACACCTTGCACAAGTTATCAAGACAGCTCTTAAATGATGATCCATACACCAAAAAATCATCCATGAATACCTCCATAAAATCCTCAATCATGTCCATGAAGATAGACATCATGCATCTCTGAAAAGTCGCTGGAGCGTTACATAATCCAAAGGGCATTCTTCTGTAAGTGAATGTGCCATAAGGACATGTAAAGGTTGTCTTCCCTTGGTCCTCTGGATGTATCGGAATCTGAAAGAAACCTGAGTACCCATCGAGGAAACAATAGTACGGATGACTCGCCAACCTTTCGAGCATCTTGTAAATGAATGGTAATGGGAAGTGATCTTTCCTTGTGGCTGAATTCAACTTCCTGTAATCAATACACATTCGATGCCCAGTGATAGTCCTAGTAGGGATCAGCTCGTCCTTCTCATTCTTCACCACATTTATCCCTCCTTTCTTAGGGCAACGTGAACTGGACTGACCCAAGAACTGTCCGAGATGGCATAGATGATCCCTGCTTTCAGGAGCTTCATTACCTCCTTCTTAACCACTTCTTTCAAGTTCGGGTTCAACGTCCTCTGATGTTCAACTGAAGACTTCGACTCGTCCTCAAAATGAATCCTATGCATGCACAGGTCTGGAGCTATACCTCAAATGTCATCGAGAGAATAGCCAAGAGCTTTGCGATACTTGCGCAGCTTGCTCAGCAGTAAGGTGATCTCTGCGTTGTTTAAGGAAGTATTAATGATCACTGGATCTATGGAATTTGGGCCAAGAAAAATATACCTTAGATTTACGGGGAGTGGTTTGAGTTCGATCTTAGGAGCTTTCTCCACACTCCAATCACCAAGCCCAGCAGCTTTCGTAGAAGTTTCGGCCAACTCCTCGCAAAGTCGCAGGTTGTGTCGAGCGGTATCGACCGATACCAGATGAGTATCGATCGACACTGATCGATTTGTGTAGAGCATCTTAGAGTATCCATCAGCAACATCAGCTGAATTCCTCTGAATCAACTAAAAAGACCAATGCTCTCTCTAATGTAACCTCATGATGCATCTCCAGAAAATAATCTTCAGCAATATCGCTGAAAGTATCGACAAAGTACGTCTGCCCATCGATGGTTGGTCTCTTCATCATTTTCTCCATGTTGAAAGTCATAACCAAATCACCGATGTTGAGAGCTATCTTCCCATTTCTGCAGTCTATCAAAGCTCCAGCAGTTGCTAGGAATGGCCTTCCCAAAATATGAGGATCTCTGGGCTCTGAATCATACTCCAAGACAATAAAATCAGTCTGGATCAAGTTATTCCCAATCTTAATTGGAACATCTTCGAGTGATATATCATGGTTTTTACCCTGTTTAGGCCATGATATAAGTCCTTTTATAGAGTCTTTTCTAGTGTTTTGTAGTGTTTTAGAGTCTTTCACAGGTTATAGCACGTTTGGAGCATTATTGGAGATATTGGAGCATTCTGAACATTCTGGAGCAAAGCAGAGATCCGTGTTGCTGAGTACCTGATTTCACGACGAGCATCGATCGATACCCCCTGGTATCGATCGATACCCATCGCAGCATGACAAGGATCGCGACTTAATGAAGAGTTGAAGAATTGCAGAATTGGCCCAGAAGTCTCTGATAATTACAAGAAGGCCCAAAACGTGTTTTAGGTTATAAATAAGATTTTACAGCCACTTGTTTAGGCTAAGCTTTATTTTCTGTGTTTATTTTACTCTGGTTTTAGAGAGACAAGTCGGAATCTCCCTTCGTCCGAGATCAGATCTCAAAACCCCTTGTTATTCTTATTTTCTATTGATGATTTATTCAAACATATTGATTGTTTCATTCTCTATGTCTTAGTAGATCCACTTTAGGTTTAGGGTTTTCTCATAAAGGATTTCTCTGAATGCTAGGTTGATTATCTTATTAGGATTCACCATCAGAATTAATTCTTCACCTTAGGTTGTTCTCAAAGCTAATTCTAGGTTGACGAATCTGGAACTTAGATCTTAGGATAATTGATTAGGCACGAGAGTGCGATTAATTACCTGATAGAACCTAGGTGAGCAAATTGATTATTCGCAAAGAGATTTGGTTTAATTGATTTGTGAACATATCAAACCTGATTTTAAAGCTGATTTAGACTTTAGGATTCGCAAAGAGATTTGGAATTCCTAGGATTTAGATTTAGATAGTTTTCGCAACGAGAGTTGGTTAATTATATTTTAGTGATTTGAGTTCTAGAACAGTGCTTAATCTGAATCTTGTTAGTTAGTTTATCTGCATTCATTGATTTCCTGAGAAAAACCCTGGGCCTATATTTTCCCAACTGAATTACAACCCTTTTAATTTCTGTATTGTTTTCGTTTACATCTTTTGATTTAGCGTATTTCGGATCTATATAATCTACTGTGTGATCTCTCTGAGTCTTTGTGGTTCGACCCCTACACTTACTACAACAACTGCTTTAGTATCTTAGGGTATTAAATTGAGCATATCAATTTTGGCGCCGTTGCCAGGGACTCAATTTCGCCGTTAGATTTTAGCTAAGAAATTCGTCTAAATCGCCTAGTATCGATCGATACCAGGCTGGTGTCGATCGATACCTGACGTCAATTTCAGTAACTTACGTTCTTTGTTTCTGTTTTCAGGTGCATGCCTAATCGAGAAACCAGAAGCAACAAGAACGCTGAGCTAGTTGATCTATCACTGGAACAACTAGCAATTGTGGAACGCACAAAAAAGAAAGCAAAGAAATCAGCCAAGATGAACAACAATCAGTTGGTTCGTGATGCAGCTGGTGCTTACAGAGACCAAGAGGGTCGGTTGTGAAATGAGCAAGGACAACGTCTGGATGGAGAGGGGATCGTCATACACCCTGCTCCTGTTGTCGCTGAGAATGCCGTTGGGAACGCGAGGAACGCTGTGGTTAATCATGGAAGGACTATTGGTGAATGCAACAGGCCTGATCAGTTTTTCGCCAATCGTTCAGCAATTCGTCCTCCTGCGTTTGAGAGGAATGACTTTGAGCTGAAGCCTGCTTACTTCACTCTAGTGGGACAGCATCTCTTTCATGGTCTTCCTCATGAACATCCAATGGACCATGTAGAGAGGTTCGAGGACTTGGTCACTAGCATTAAGAGCAATGGAGTGTCCTACGACTATCTCTTCTGCAAGCTCTTCCCCTACTCTCTAGGTGGAGAAGCAACCTACTGGCTGAGGCAGCTACCTCCTGGTTCGCTAACTACATGGGAGGACACCAAGAGAGCATTCCTGATTAACTTCTATGACGATGCACGATCTGAGGATCTGAGGAATAAGATCTCCACCTTTTCTCAAGGACCTACTGAGGCGTTCAAGGCTGCTTGGACAAGATTCAGATCGTACCAGAGAGATTGTCCACATCATGGATACTCTGATGTGCAGCTGCTGGGTATCTTCTTTAGAGGAGTAGATTGGAGGTATCAGATGGCTCTGGACTATTCAAGCAATGGTAATTTCAACACCAACTATCCAGAGGATGCTTATGTGTTGATTGAAAACTTTGCATCTAGTAGTAGCACCAAGAGCGCAGACTTCGAGCGCAAGAAGCTGGCTGGTAACATGGATGGGTCACAGATCGCTGAAGTGAAAGCTCAGCTGGATTCTATGCACAGTCTTCTGTTGGGAAAGACAACAAAGGCGGTCCATTTTGCTGCGGAGAATGAAGTAGAAGATTGTAACTACGTTGGTGGTTATGGTTTTCAGGGACAGCGATTTGGGTACAACACCAATCGAAACTTCACCAACTATGGTCAGCAAGGAGGGTACCAATCTCCACCACCCAAAACTCCTGAGAGTAAGATTGAGGCTATGCTTGAACAGCTGGTTCAAGGGCAGGAGAAGATGACGATAACCTTCAATGGGAAAATGGATGATTTGTACACCGATTTGAGTGAAAGGATCGAGTCTCTAAAGACAAGCCATAGGATGCTGGAGACGCAAGTAGCTCAGACTGCAGCAAATTCCAAGGGAAAGACGGTTCATTCACACAATGCTCACGTCAATGCAATCACTTCCACTGCAGAAAATCTCGAAGATGATCCTGAAATCGCCAAGGCATCGATCGATACCCCCAGGTGTCGATCGATGCCGGTTACAATTCTGAAATGGGACACTTCCAAAACCCGTGTATCGATCGATACCCCACTGGTATCGGTCGATACCAAGGCGATTTCTGAGGAGACACATGATATTTCGACCAAGGAGCCTCAAGTAGCAGCAGCACGGTTCAATATCGCCGAATTTTGGGAAGACTATGAAACGAAGTGTCAGGCAGCGATAGCTAAGGAACGAGCTGAGAAAAGAGCTCGCAAGCCCAAGAAGGAGAATCCTGTACCTAAACACCTCAGAGATCCCATCTCTCCAAAGCAGCTGCGTGGCTTTGAGAAGATGGTAAGAAGGATTTCCCCTGATTCAACCTTTGAAGAAGCTCTAGAGTGCCGTCCTCTGCTAAGTTTTTTCAAAGATTGCAGAGAAACTGAGGAAGAGATTAAGGCACTCTTCATTAAGGCTAAAGGTCCACCTCCACTGAGACAGCTGACCCAAAGAGAAGATCCAGGGAAATTCGCGGTTCCATGCTCCATCGCTGGAGTTGATTTCAAAGAGTCTCTAGTCGACTCAGGGGCTAGTGTCAATGTCATCTCAAGGGCAATTGCAGAGCGGTTGGGGGCTGATATTCGATCACCAATGGTATCTATCACACTCGCGAACAACTCCACCTCACTTCCACATGGTATAATCTCTGCTCTACAGGTCAAAGTAGGAGATTGTCTGGTGCCGACTGATTTTCAGGTTGTAGAGATGGGTGCGATATCTCGTATGCCTATACTCCTGGGACGACCGTTCATGGCTACTGCTGGCGCGATCATAAACACGCCTAATAAGAGAATCTCTTTCTCTTACATAGACGGAGGAGTTTACTATGATGTCATTCCCCCTAGGAGTGCTCCCACACATGTCTCTGGCATCGAGGTTGTCACAGGAGAGTGGCTAGCAGTTGATCTTTCGGAAGAACCCACTGATGAGCCTACTGTCGCAGATGTTCCAGCTGAACCGCCCAGCACCCCCAAAGAAGTTGCCAAGAAAACTAAGGCAACAAAGAAGAAGGCCAAGAGCAACAAAGTTGAGAATCCCCATGTCACTTTGATCCCTCAGAAGAGTGATGGGAATTCGATTGAGTACAAAGTGAAGTGCAAAGGAGCTTCAAAGCCATTCTCCAAGGCTAGAGTCCTTCTTACTTCTGAGCTGAAAGAGAAGGGAAAAGAGTTTGTGGACAGCATGCTGAAGAGAACGCTGAAGATAGCAATGTCAAGTTGTGGAGCCTGTTTTGGTGCAAGCTCTCACTCTTATCCAGCCTGAAGGGCGTTACAGTCAACCTATTGACGTTAAACGAGCGCTTGGTGGGAGGCAACCCACTGGTGAGTCCGTTTTTGAGTCGTTTTTCTTTTTATTTTTCGCACTTTTTGTATCAATTTAGCTTTGCATATACCTTGACGTGTATATGCAAAGCTAAAAATAAAAAAATGGAACATAATAAGAAATAAGTCTGGGGGAGAGAAATTGATACAAAAAGTGTGAAAAAGGGTGGTTCTTTGTCATGATATTGTCTGGAAAAGAATCTAGAAGGTTCTTGAACATTAGCTGCAGCGATGAAACTGGCGATGAAGGTTTTATTTGAATAATGCTGTGAGATAATGTGTGGAGTCTGGGAAAGCTGCGAATGTCTACGGAGAAGTACATGGTGGTTAGATCGAAAGCTGGTTAGGTGACATTTGGGTACTTGGAAAGAAGGTCATTTCGATGGTTCATGAACAGGTGAGTCTCCGCGTTTTCAAACCTCTTTCTCTGTTTAGTCTTCTATTTGCTTGAGGGCAAGCAAAAGGCTAAGTCTGGGGGAGTTGATATATCATGGTTTTTACCCTGTTTAGGCCATGATATAAGTCCTTTTATAGAGTCTTTTCTAGTGTTTTGTAGTGTTTTAGAGTCTTTCACAGGTTATAGCACGTTTGGAGCATTATTGGAGATATTGGAGCATTCTGGAACATTCTGGAGCAAAGCAGAGATCCGTGTTGCTGAGTACCTGATTTCACGACGAGCATCGATCGATACCCCCTGGTATCGATCGATACCCATCGCAGCATGACAAGGATCGCGACTTAATGAAGAGTTGAAGAATTGCAGAATTGGCCCAGAAGTCTCTGATAATTACAAGAAGGCCCAAAACGTGTTTTAGGTTATAAATAGGATTTTACAGCCACTTGTTTAGGCTAAGCTTTATTTTCTGTGTTTATTTTACTCTGGTTTTAGAGAGACAAGTCGGAATCTCCCTTCGTCCGAGATCAGATCTCAAAACCCCTTGTTATTCTTATTTTCTATTGATGATTTATTCAAACATATTGATTGTTTCATTCTCTATGTCTGAGCAGATCCACTTTAGGTTTAGGGTTTTCTCATAAAGGATTTCTCTGAATGCTAGGTTGATTATCTTATTAGGATTCACCATCAGAACTAGTTCTTCACCTTAGGTTGTTCTCAAAGCTAATTCTAGGTTAACGAATCTGGAACTTAAATCTTAGGATAATTGATTAGGCACGAGAGTGCGATTAATTACCTGATAGAACCTAGGTGAGCAAATTGATTATTCGCAAAGAGATTTGATTTAATTGATTTGTGAACATATCAAACCTGATTTTAAAGCTGATTTAGACTTTAGGATTCGCAAAGAGATTTGGAATTCATAGGATTTAGATTTAGATAGTTTTCGCAACGAGAGTTGGTTAATTATATTTTAGTGATTTGAGTTCTAGAACAGTGGTTAATCTGAATCCTGTTAGTTAGTTTATCTGCATTCATTGATTTCCTGAGAAAAACCCTGGGCCTATATTTTCCCAACTGAATTACAACCCTTTTAATTTCTGCATTGTTTTCGTTTACATCTTTTGATTTAGCGTATTTCGGATCTATATAATCTATTGTGTGATCTCTCTGAGTCTTTGTGGTTCGACCCCTACACTTACTACAACAACTGCTTTAGTATCTTAGGGTATTAAATTGAGCATATCATCGAGCAATCCTTCGGGAAATTGAAGTGAGCGATCTGCAAGTATCAGTGAGATCCTAGTGGACTTGAAGTCTGTCATCCCCATCCGCTCAGCAACTGAGTATGGCATGAGGTTCACACTTGAGCCAAGATCACAAATAGAACGTTCAAATCTTTCTATGAAGATCGTACAATATAACACAAAACTCCATGGGTCTGGTAGTTTCTTTGGGATCTTGTTGAGCAGAATCGCCTGCACTCATGAGTAATCATCAAAACTCCTTCTTCTAGGTTCACATTGCTCCATACCATCCTCTGAATATATCTCCTAAAGGCTGGGAAAGTCTTGATAGAATCGAGAAAAGGAAGCTCAACAATCAGCTTATCCATTATCGTTTTGCATCTAGAGTCCTCTACCTCCTTCTTGGTCTTCCCAATAGGTCTAGGGTAAGGTATCTTTGGCTACTAAACCCTTTCTTCAATCAGCTCAGGTGCCTTCTCGACTTCAGGGTGGGTGTCGATCGATACAGGGATGGTATCGGTCGACACTCGTGGCTTTTTCAAGTCTCGAGAAAGTATATGGACCGGTGTCGATCGACACTTGGTGGTGTCGGTCGATACACGAGGATTTTATGAATCCTCATCGTCATCTTCCATAAGATCGACGAGATTTCCTGCATTTAGGCCCTTTTTCACTCCTGGATTGACCTCTTTTCCACTCCTCAAGGTGATAGCATTAATGTGTGCCCGCGGATCTTTTGTTTTCCCTGGAAGGAAACCAACTTGCCTCTTCATAGCACCTGCAGTTTGGGCAACCTGAGATTCCAGCTTCTTCTGATGAATATTGAGAGCTTCGATTTTTCCATTCAGGTCTGTGTACATGGCATCCATCTTCCCATTGAAATCCACTTTCATCTTCTACTGTCCCTGAAGAAGCTGTTCAAGCATAGACTCAACCTTGCTCTGGGGCAGAGGTTGATAAGAAGAACTCCCATAGGTGCGAGTGTATCCACTGTTCTGGGATGGTTTCTAGACAAATTGATTAGATCCAAAACCAGTTTGATTCCCTTCAAACTTGTACCCTCCTTGCTGAGCGTTGTTGGTGAAGTTTCTGTTGTTGTTATGGTAGTGTTGATTTCTCTGGCCTTGAAAACCAGAACCACCAACGTAGTTAACATCTTCCACTTCATCCTCATTGAAGGTCTCAACCTCATCAGCAAAGTGAACAGACTTCATCGTCTTTCCCATCAAGAGATTGTGCACTGAATCCAACTTAGCTTGAACCTCAACAATCTGCGACCCATCCATGCTCCCAGTCTGCTTCCTTCTCTCAAAGTCTGCATTCTTGGTACTATTGCTAGATGCCAAGTTCTCAACAAGCACATAAGCATCGTTAGGATACCTGGTGTTGAAGTTCCCATTACTTACAGCATCTAAGGCAATCTGATACCTCTAGTCAATCCCTCTGAAGAAGATACCCAGCAATTGAACATTGGTGAACCCGTGATGTGGACAATCCCTTTGATACGATCTGAATGTGGTCCAAGCGGCTTTGAAAGCCTCAGTCGCTCCCTGGGAAAATTGGGAGATCTTATCCCTAAGCTCCTCGGACCTCGCATCATCATAGAAATTGTTCAAGAACGCATTCTTGGTCTCTTCCCTGATAGTCAGAGATCCAGGCGGCAACTGCTTCAGCCAATAAGCTCCATCCCCACTAAGAGAGTATGTGAATAGCTTACAGAAGAGGAAATCATTGGACACTCCATTGTATTTGATGCTAGTGACCAAATCCTCAGATTTCTCAATGTGATCCATGGGGTGTTCATGAGAAAGACCATGAAAAAGGTGCTGACCCACAAGAGTGAAGTATGTAGGTTTCAACTCAAAGTCATTCATCTGAAAAGTAGGGGTGCGAATCGCAGAACGATTGGCATAGAACTGATCAGGCATGTTGTACTCACCAGTCGTTCTACCACGATTCACCATAGCATTCCCCTCATTCACATCAATAGTAGGGGCAATGGTGTTTCCATCACCATCAAGTCGTTGCCCCCTCTCATTGCACAATTGACCATCTTGGTCTCTCAAGACTCCAGCATCATCACGAGTCAATACCACTGGATTGTTCATCTCTGCTGGCCTCTTTGTTTTCCGGTTTGCACGTTCCAAGTTTGCTAGCTCCTTGTTGGAAAGATGAACTAGCTGAGTGCTCTTGTTCCTCCGGGTTTCTCGAGTGGGCATACACCTGAAACACAAAAGACAAGACACGTATGTAACAAAGTAACGACGAGTATCGACCGATACCAACAAGGGTGTCGATCGATACAAACGGACTTAGTCGAAATTCTTGACTAAAATCTAATGGCGAATTTAGAGTCCCCGACAACGGCGCCAAATTTGATAAGCTCAAATGTAATACCCTAAAGTACTAACGGCTTTGTCGATTGTAGTATTTAGGGGTCGAATCCACAAAGACTCAAGAATCACACAATAGATTAAATAGGTTCGAATCAAGCTAAGTTATTCAATGAAATATGAAGCAATAATGTAAAACAAGGGTTGTAATTCAATGGAGGAAAGATAGGCTCAAGGTATTTCTTAGAAAATCAGAGAATGTAAATAAACTTATTAGCTAGGGTTCAGATTAAGCCCGGTTCTTGAACTCAAATCACTAAGCTATAATTAACCAACTATCGTTGCGAGAATTATCTAAATCTAGATCTCAGAATCCCAAATCTCTTTGCAAATCCTAAAGACTAAACCATCATTAAGTTCAAGTTCGATTTGTTCACAAAACAACTAAACCAAATCTCTTTGCAGATAGTTATTTTGCTCACCCTAGGTTCTATCAGATTATCAATTGCACTGTCGTGCCTAATCGATTAACCTAAGATCTAAGTTCCAGGTGATCAATCCAAAATTAGCTTTAAGAACAACATATGGTGAAGAACTAATTCAGATTATGAACCCTAACCAACTAATTAACCTAACATTCAAAGAGATCCTTTATTGAGAACCCTAAACCTAACAAGAGATCTACTCAGACATGGAGACTAACACAAACAACATGATTGAATAAATCTGTGAAATTAATAATAAAGGAGAAAGAAAACAAGGGTTCGAAATCTTCTCTCGGACGAACAAAGTTTCAGACTTGTCTCCCTCAAAAGCTCTCTCAAATCCAGAACCAAAGTAGAATAATGCTTAGAATAAAACTTAGCCACAAAAGTGGCTGAAAACCCTAATTAATAGCTAAGACACGTTTTTGGGCTTCTTGTAATTATTAAAGTCTTCTGGGGCAAAGTGCAGAATCTTCAAACTTGTGAAAAGTCGCGATCCTTCTCTTCATGTGATCAGTATAGACCGATACCATAAGTGGTATCGATCGATACACATCTTTTGTGTCGACTCTTCTGGCTACATGACCCTTGCTTAGCTCCAAAATGCTCCAGAATGCTTCAATATCTCCAATTAAACTCCAAACGTACCTAAACCTGTAAAGACTCAAAAAGACTCCAAAAATACTAGAAAGACTCTATAAATAAGACATATATCATGGTTAAAAGCGGGTAAAAACCATGATATATCAACTCCCCCAGACTTAGCATTTGCTTGCCCTCAAGCAAACAGAAAGCTAAACAAGAGAAAGATGTTTGAAAAACACGGAGACTCACCTGTTCTTGAAACACTGCAATGACCATTTTTCTTAGCGCTCCACAGATCACCTAACCAGTCCCAAATCTAACCACCATGTACTTCTCCATGGACATTCCCAGCTCCCTAGAATCCACACATAATTTCGCAGTATTGTCCAATAAAGCCTTCATCGCCAGTTTCATTGTTGTAATCAATGCCAAGAACCTTCTAGACTCTTTCCCATACAATTTTCACACTTTTTTGGTATTGTTTCCTTTCCCCCATACTTATTTCACATCATGTTCTTTTTCATATACATATTAAGGTTTGAGACGCGAGTATTGATGGTGTTTGCCACCAAATCCCCGGTTCTTCCCTCTTTATGTATCAAAGGTGTAAGCGAATAATGATATCACAGGAAATTTTCCTAACCTCAAAACCTTGGTTTCTCTTTCTGATTTTATATAGAGTATTTATTCAAACATGTCTATTGATTTAATCTTCATGTCTGAGTAGATCTCCTGTTAGGTTTGGGGATTCTCATAAGGGATTTCATTGAATGATAGGTTGATTAGTTATTTAGGGTTCATAATCTGAATTAGTTCTTCACCTTAGGTTGTTCTCATAGCTAATTCTAGATTGATCACCTAGAACTTAGATCTTAGGTTAATTGATTAGGCACGACAGTGCAATTGATGATCTGATAGAACCTAGTGTGAGCAAAATAACTATCTGCAAAGAGATTTGGTTTAGTTGTTTTGTGAACAAATCAAACTTGAACTTAATGCTTGCTTAGACTTAGATAACTCTTGCAACGACAGTTGATTAGTTATAGTTTAGTGATTTGAGTTCAAAAACCGCGCTTAATCTGAACCCTGACTAATTGGTTTACCTGCATTCTCTGATTTCCTGAGAAATACCCTGAACCTATCTCCTCTCCATTGAATTTACAACCTTTTGATTTACTTTATTGCTTCATGTTTCATTGATTTACTTATCTTAATTTGAACCTATTTAATCTATTGTGTGATTCTTGAGTCTCTGTGGATTCGACCCCTAAATACTACAATCGACAAAGCTGTTAGTACTTTAGTGTATTGATATATCATGGGTTTTAACCCGTTTAAGCCATGATATAAGTCCGTTTTATAGAGTCTTTCTACTATTTTGTAGTGTTTTAGAGTCTTTTACAGGTTTTAGCACGTTTGGAGCATAATTGGAGATATTAGAGCTTTCTGGAGCATTTTGGAGTAAATCAGACGTTTGTGTAGCTGAGTACCCGATTTGAAGTCGGAGTGTCGATCGATACTGCCTAGTATCGGTCGATACTCATCGAAGCAGACACAACCCGCGACTTAATGAAGAGTTAAAGAATTGCGAAATTGCCCAGAAGTCTTTATTATTTGCAAGAAGCCCCAAAACTTGATTTAGGTTATTTAATAGGATTTTACAGCCACTTTCATGGCTATGCTTTATTCTATGCTTATTTTTATTCTGGTTTTTGTGAGAGAGCTTTTCAAGGGATACAAGTCTGAAACTCTGTTCGTCCGAGAGAAGATTTCGAACCCTTTTGTTACTCTTTCAGTTTTATTTTATGATTTATTCAAACATGTTTATTGCTTCAATTTCCATGTCTGAGTAGATCTCTTGTTAGGTTCAGGGTTCTCAATAGGGTTTTCTCTGAATGCTAGGTTGATTTATTATTAGGATTCATTATCTGAATTAGTTCTTTATCATAGGCTGTTTGCAAAGCTAATTCTGGATTGATCACCTAGAAATTAGATCTTAGGATAATTGATTAGGCGCGAGAGTGCGATTAATTACCTGATAAAACTTAAGGTGAGCAAAATAAATATTTGCAAAGAGATTTGGTTTAGTTGTTTTGTGAACAAATCGAACTTGAACTAAAAGTTGGTTTAGACTTTAGGATTCGCAAAGAGATTTGGAATTCCTAGGATTTAGACTTAGATAATTCTCGCAACGAGAGTTGGTTAATTATACCTTAGTGATTTGAGTTCAAGAACCGCGCTATATCTCAATCCTGCTAGTTAGTTTATCTGCATTCAGTGATTCCCTGAGAAATACCATGAACCTATCTTTCTCCCAATTGAATTTACAACCTTTTAATTTAAGTCCTGTTTTCAATACTACCGATTGCTTAGCTTAATTCTCTTCCATATAATCTATTGTGTGTCTTTGTGAGTCATTGTGTTTGACCCCTACTTTACTGCAACTACTGCTTAGTACTTGTAGGGTATTAATTTGAGCATATCAAATTTGGCGCCGTTTCCGGAGACTCAATTCGCCATTAGATTTTCGTTTGAGAATTTCGACTAAGTTCGTCGGTATCGATCGATACTCACTAGTATCGGTCGATACTCGTCGTTTTCTTTTTGTTGATATCGATCGACACCACTTGTCATCGGTCGATACTCAACGTGTTTATTTACTTACGTACCTTTCCTAGTGTGTTTTAGGTGTGAATTTGAAAAGTGCAAACAGGAAAGCAAAGAAGCCAGCAGAGATGAACAATACAATGATTCTGGAATGAGAGAGGGCAGCGACTTGATGAAGCTGGAAATATCATTGTCCACGCAATTGCTGTGAGAGAGGGCAGCGACTTGATGAAGCTGGAAATATCATTGTCCCTGCAATTGCTGTGAATGCAGGGAACGCTATGATTAATCGTGGTAGGACGATTGGTGAGTACAACAGGCACTACAAGAAATATCGGCATTAATAGCACACTGAAAACGCTACCATATGGTTTTCGTAGCGTTTCCATGAACGCTATGTCAGCCGCAGCTATAATAGACTCCCCCCCCCTATCGTAGCATTTTTAAAAATGCTACGATAGGCGGACCTATGATAGCGCGAATCAAATGCTATATAAATTAATTTCCTAGCGTCATATTCGTGCTATTATTCGATTTTTCGTATCATATTTTTAATGATGTAATTTGTTTTATTGTGATAATTTTAAAACGCCATTGAATATTTTTTAATGGCGTTTTTATCGTGCTGTAAGATAATCTATAATAGGATATTAAAAATGTCATTGATTATTGTTTCATGGCATTTTTCTCGTGCTATAACCTAAATTATGATGACAAATATAAAATGCAACGAAATATTTGTATTGTGCTATTTGCATTGCTATATATTGAGATGATATTAACTAATTACTATAATTAACACTAATTAAAGATAATTATATCATAGAATATAAGTAATCTTAAAGCTCTCAGAAGACACGGACATGAAATATTACAATTCCCAAATGTTTTTGACAGCCATTAGTTTTCGCAGCACATAGCGATAAACTAGTGAAGAGTGCCAAGTATCCTTCATTTCTTTTTCTCGGCCAGAAGTTCCTTTGGGAGCTTATCAAGTGGTGTTGATTTAAGTAAGAAGAGCCTTGCAGCTTGCTCTGGCAATGTCCCTCCACATTTCAGTCCACGTGACTGAAGCTCCCTCTTAAATCTCACCGTCCCCAAAACCTGAAGCCAACCAAAACACGGATAAAGGTTAAGTACGTGGTATTGATTGAGGCAACACATGAATCTGAGTGATGATGATACACACGTAAGAAGCTGGCAATTAGAGTCTCTAACATATGTTTATGTTCAAATTATTTGGAATCCATTACATACCTCCATATCTTTTGCTGAATCGAAGTCAGCAAAGTTAATACCACATAGGACGACAGGGTTTCCTTCATCTAAAAGGTTTGTCGAAAGCCATACCGAGCTAACAGAACGAAGTATGAATTCTGACGCGATCTGCACATCAGGCTGTGCTAACACATCAGGCTGTGCTAAGACAACAAATAAATTTGCTCCTTTAAGATAATTACATCACACAAACACACAAATCCAAACAAATCCAAGAAGAAGAAGGATCAAAAGTCATATAAAACCCCGATCCATCATCACCAACATAACTTGGCGATAAAATCAGATAAATCTCTGAATCTAAACAAAAAAATAAGCACCTGCGCTACATGATGTTGGTGGATCCTTCTGCAGATCCTTCAATTCCGTCAAGATCCGCTTCGACGCCATATCCAAAACCTACGATCTAAACCCAAAAAAAAACAAAGATTCCAAACGGATCAGAGAACCTATAAATCCGTAAGGATTATAAACAAACAGATCCAAAAGTTATACAGAAAATACATTTGGTTTCGAGTATTCGGATTGGCGAGGTTTTCGCCTATTTCTTCTCGTATTAGGAGGAGGAGGAGGCGAACCAAGAAGAAGAAGACTTGGGGAAAAGAAGAAATCGTGGTGGACGAAAGAGGAAGAAGGAATAAGAAGAGAAGAGGAGTAGATAAGACGAGTTCTTCGGAGAGACATGGGATGGATCGAGAGATAACCACCGTGAGAGGGATCGAGAGAGAAAGAAGAGAGAAGACTTACCTGGATCGACGGCGGCTGTAGAGGAGGAAGGAGACGAAAGAGTAGGAGAAGAGGAGAAAAAGAAGGAGTTGATTAATGTCCGTTGGATTGAATATCATCAACGGTTGATATTAAAACAAAAGTGAAATCTTTGTGACTATGGATTAACCACTCAGGAGCTTTCATTAGGTAATATAGTTTTTTTTATTTAATTTTGATGTTTAAATCTAAAATCTAAGATTTGTAATTCATAATTTAAGATTTGGGAATTGGGGTTTTAAGATTTAAAAATGAATATATTTGATTTTAAGATTTATATTTTTTGTAATTCACAAATAGGAAAAATATGTTTCAAACGTTAATCATAAACACTATACTCCAATACTCTAAATCCTAAACCTTATACACTAATTCAAATTTAAAGAATTATTATGTTTAGACACTAAATCTAACCCTAAACCCTATACACTAAATCAAACTCAAAAATTCTTCAATTATTTTTTATTTTAAATTTTGTGTTGTGTATTGTTACCCTAAACCTTAAACCTTAAACCTAAACCCCAAATATGTTTTTACAATATGAAACAATAATTTTATTGTATTTTCTTTTGTTAATGGAAAAATAAGTTTCAAGTGCGAATCATAAACCTTATACTCCAATGCCCTAAACCCTAAACCTCAAACCCCGAACCCCGAACCCCAAATCATATACCCTAAACCCAAACCCCAAACCCTAAATCATAAACTCTAAACCTTAAACCCAAACCCCGAACCCCAAACCCTATACCCTATACCCTAAACCTAAACCCCAAACCCTAAATCTTAAACTCTAAACCTTTAAGTTTAAACTCTTAATGATACAAATTAAATCATAAACCAAAAAACAAAACAATAATTTTAAAACCCTAAACCAATAATTTAATTATTATATATACTCAAAACTAAAATCCAACACTTATAATGTAAAATATATCAAAAATTACAAATCTTGATATTTTTAAGCCTAAATCATCAAACATAAAAAAATGAATATAATATATCAAAAAACTAAAATTGGATATATATGATGTTAAAATGATATTATGTTCTTAGTATGAAACAATAATTTTATTGTATTTTCTTTTATTAATTGACAAATATGAAAAATATGTTTCATGTGTGAATCATAAACCCTATACTCCAATGCCCTAAACCCTAAATCAAATATTCAAGATTTATACTTTTAATTTTTGTTTAAAAAACAATATTTCTAGATTATGTTATACTTTTAATTCTTGTTTTGTCCCGTATGTTGATTTTCCAAACTCTACTTTATCCAAAAAAAACAAAAACATGAACTACAAAAGAGAACATGTCAACACATATAAATACGTGATGCTTTTCCATTAAAGATAAACACAAAGTTTACACATAAAAAACATGAACTTAACCATCTTACAAAATGTGGCTAATTCTAGAATCCTACAATAGAAAAAGAACCATAAGTTGTAAGGAAGAAAAAGAATCATAGATAAGAGTCCATCTTCAACTCTTTGCATTGGTCCTCGTTCAAGATGTTTGCAGTGGTCCTCGTTCAAGATGTTTGCAGTGAAGACATCATTGTACGTAGAAGCCACTTTTTGCTTCCTCAGCTAGAACAACAACACTTGAACATCCCTATTTTACCAACTCTGTAGAAACGCTTCCCGGTTTCTACCATCTATCAAAGACAAATATGATGTTTTCCAAGAAAATTATAAGAAATCTCAAGTGTCGTAGGATAGGAATAATACCTAATTCTTTGTATCCGGTCCAGTCACTTTTCTCCCACCACTGTCAAGGATACCAATAAATCCAATTAAACACGTCCACCTGGGGTGATACTTCATGGGGTTACGAAGAATAACCTCAAGATAACTAAAGTAATGGAACACAATATTTAAGAGATAGCATAAAGCCTCAAACATTTGCTTTTTCTTAACCTCAAGAAGGTTTCTCACAATTTAAGAAGCAAGCAATTGTCAAGTATGGTTATATCAACATCCATAATAAAAAGAAAATCCAAGGCAGTCTGTCAAATTTAACTCTAGAGAAACGAATTGTACCGTTTTTGTCCACTCAGAAGAGCCACCTACATATGTACCCATTTTCCCCGAGGTCCTGTCCGCTTTCTCTAAACCAAGTACTGCCATCTTCATTACTACCAAACTCATTCACATTCTCATTCAAAAAATCGATGCCCCAATCCTTTTCATTAGCAATCCCATTGTCTACAGTAATGAAAATGACAAGGTGAAAACAAAAATATCTATTAGAGAAGACATCTCAATTATTAAACATGGTATGGGCTCTACACTCAAATAAGAATGCAGATAAACCTACTACGAAAAAAGAAGTAAATCACACCTCTTTTAGGCGGAGTATCACGGGACTAAGGGCCATTAAGCCTTGGAGTGCAACGAGGATAGAATTTCTCTTGCTTGGACACAAACAGTGACCAGCCAAAACCCACAATTAGTCTCTTATCATTTGAAAACAAAGAGACTCGCATAAACTACATCAGAAACTTCCTAAGCAGCCATTAAAAAGGAGACTAAGACCACCTTAGCACCTTTTAAATTAAAAAAACTACCAAAATCACATTGATTTTGTTTAGCAGAGAGGGTTCATGAATAAAAAATTGTTAGCCGAATTGAAATGAAGAGACCACTGCACATTTCGCAGATGAATTTTGGGAGGAAAAAAAGCAAGGCATAAGCATTAGTAAGCTCACTGATTCTTTGTTCAATTGGAATCTTCAAAAGAACGGATACCACATTAAAACCAAAGAGTAGTTCGTGCTCAGAGGAAGAATCGATTGGAAAAAAACATAATTGACCTTACAATGGAAACGAATTAGAGAGCGAAATCAAGTCCATATCTACATTGCAGAATCGAAAAATAACTTACTTGGGAGATGCAAATGGCAATCGAAGACACTGAGAATGACGAATAAAATCTAGGGTTCATAACTCGAGAAATCGTAATTGGATTACCTTTCTTGGGTTTCTTCTTCGATATTGCAGGTGGACGAGAGCGACGGAGACGACACCAACTCAAGCAGGAAGAGAGCTGATTTTCCTTTCCGAACTAGTTCTACACACCGATTACAGAGGGAAATCGAGGCTATGGAGGTTTAGAATATGACCGGAAATGGGATTCGTGGTGGCGTTTGCCTTCGTTGTTGCGATTTTGAGAGAAAAGAAGAGATTTTACAAAAGAAAAAATAAGATTTAATGAGGAACTGTCGCGATGTCGAGAGTGAGTTTGGCGCATAAACCAAAATGGCTAAGTATTTTGCCTCCAAAATGACTAAGTAGTTTGCCTCCAAAATGATTCCAGCTATAGTAATCATTTTTGGATTCCCGCATAATGAAATTCTTTCCCAACAAGAATTTAATGCTACGATAGAGTTGGGATCCGATTTTGGTATTTTTAGTAGCAGTTAGTGAATTAATGCTACAATGAACTGCTACCAATGCCCATATTTCTTGTAGTGAGGCATGATCAGTTATATGCCAATCGATCAGCGATTCGCCCATGACTTTGAGCTGAAACATGCATACTTCACTCTTGTGGGTCAGCATCTTTTCCATGGTCTCTCTCATGAACACCCTATGGATCACATTGAGAGATTTGAAGATTTGGTTACAAGCATCAAGTGCAATGGAGTGTCCTATGATTACCTCTTCTGCAAGCTTTTCCCATACTCTCTTGGTGGAGATGCAACTTACTGGCTGAAGCAGTTACCTACTGGGTCGCAGAATACCTGGGAAGAGACGAAGAAGGCATTCCTGAACAACTTCTATGATGATTCACGATCAGATGATCTAAGGAACAAGATTTCTCAGTTTTCTCAGGGTCCGACAGAGGCACTCAAGGCTGCTTGGATTCGTTTCAGGTCATATCAGAGAGATTGTCCGCACCATGGTTCACTCAGGTTCAACTGCTGGGTACTTTCTACAGAGGGATCGATTGGAGGTATCAGATGTCCTTAGATGCTGCAAGCAATGGAAATTTCTACACGAGGTATCCTGACGATGCCTATGTGCTTATTGAGAACTTGGTTTCTAGCAATAGTACCAAGAATGAAGACATGGAGCGCATGAAGCAAGCTGGTAACTTTGAGTGCAGTCAGATTGCTGAGGTGAATGCTAAGTTAGATTCAATGCACAATTTGTTGATGGGCAAACAGCAGAAGTATGTTCATCTTGCTGAAAAATATGAAGTGGAATATGATAACCACATTGATGGAGTTGGATTTCAAGATCAAAGGTATCAATGCCCACCCACACCACCCAGAACTTCTGAGAGCAAGATTGAATCTATGTTTGAACAGCTTCTTCAAGGACAGCAGAAGCGAACTGTGGAATTCAATGGGAAGATTGATGTCATGTACAACGATCTGAGTGGAAGGATCGACGCTATTAATATTCAGCAGAAGGTGCTGGAAACTCAGGTAGCTCAGACTGCAGCAACTGTCAAGGAACTGATGGGTCATTCACAGAACGAATACGTCACTGCTATCCCCTCGAGGAGTGGAAGAGATGTGCACCCAGGAGTACAGAAGAGCTCAACTGCAAAGATTTTGGTCAATCTTACCAAGAATGACGATGTGATTTCGGACACCACCCATGTGTCGACCGATACTCCCTTGTATCGATCGACACACGTCCAAAGTTCTGCCAAGGACGATTCCAGAACGAAAGCATCGATTGACACCACCCCTGTGTTGGTCGATACTAGCTCAGCTGCTGCAACGAAACCCGAGTTGAGTGCAGAACGGGCTTACAAACCCAAGGCGCCATACCCCATACCACCCATACACCTCAGAGACCCCATTTCTCCAAAGCAGCTGCTTGGCTTTGAAAAGATGGTACGAAGGATTCCCCTCACACTGACTTTTGAAGAAGCTCTAGAGTACCGCCCTCTGCTAAGTCACTTCAAAGATTGCAGAGAAACTCTGGAAGAAATTAACGCACTCTTCATCAAAGCAAGAAGCACGTCACTACCGCTGAGATAGTTGACCAAGAGGGAAGACCCATGAATATTCTCAGTTCCATGCTCTATCTCTGGAGTTGAATTCAAAGAGTCTCTCGTGGACTCGGGGGCTAGCGTCAATGTCATGTCAAGGGCAATTGCAGAGAGATTGGGAGCTGATATTCGAACTCCCAAGTCATCAATCACATTCGCGAATAGTTCCACCTCACTTCCATATGGTACAATCCCTGATTTGTTGGTTAACGTAGGAGATTGCCTGGTTCCTACTGATTTTCAAGTTGTGGAGATGAGTGCACACTATCCATAATTGCCTTGCATCTAGAGTCTTCTACCTCCTTCTTAGTTTTCCCAGCAGCTCTGGGATAAGGTATCCTCGGCGTGTAAACTCTTTCTGCAACTACATTAGGAACTGCCTTCGAAATCTTAGGAGTCGGTTCGACTGCAGGATCAGTATCGACCGACACTAAAGTGGAATCGATCGACACTAAAGTTTTGATTTATCCCGTGAAAGTATCTTGATAGGTGTCGACCGATGCTGGCTAGTGTCGATCGATACTAGAGAGATTTCGGTATCCTCCTCGTCAACATCGACGAAAAGATCTGCAGTTTGGCCAATTTTTTCTCCTGGAGTGACCTCTTTTCCACTCCTCAAGGTGATTGCATTGATGTGAGCCCTTGGGTTCTCTACTTTCCCTGGAAGAAAACCTTCTAGCCTTTTCACAGCCTCTGAAGTCTGAGCTATCTGAAGTTCCATCTTTTTCTGCTGAAGATTAATAGCGTCGATCCTTCCACTCAGATCATTGTATATGACATCAATCTTTCCATTGAAATCCACAGTAAGCTTATGCTGTCCTTGAATAAGTTGTTCGAACATAGACTCGATTTTGCTATATGGGAGCTTAGCAGGGACATGTTGATAAAATGAATTACCATAGTTCCTGGTGTACCCATTTTTCTGAGATGGTTTCTGGCCAAACTGATTCAAACCTCCTTGCTGAGAGTTGTTGTTGAAGTTTCTGTTGTTGTTGAATTGATTTCTCTGACCTTGAAAACCAGAACCACCAATGTAGTTAACATCCTCTACTTCATCCTCATTGAAAACCTCAACATCTTCAGCAAAGTGAACAGCCTTCGTTGTCTTGCCCATCAGAAGACTGTGCATAGAATCCAACTTGGCTTGAACATCAGCAATCTGTGTACCGTCCATGCTACCAACACATAAGCATCTTCAGGATACCTGGTGTTGAAGTTTCCATTGCTCGAAGTATTCAAAGTCAACATCGACGAAAATATCTGCAGTTTGGCCAATTTTTTCTCTTGGAGTGACCTCTTTTCCACTCCTCAAGGTGATTGCATTGATGTGAGCCCTTGGGTTCTCTACTTTCCCTGGAAGAAAACCTTCTTGCCTTTTCACAGCCTCTGAAGTCTGAGCTATCTGAAGTTCCATCTTCTTCTGCTGAATATTAATAGCGTCGATCCTTCCACTCAGATCATTGTATATGACATCAATCTTTCCATTGAAATCCACAGTAAGCTTATGCTGTCCTTGAATAAGCTGTTCGAACATAGACTCGATTTTGCTATATGGGAGCTTAGTAGGGACATGTTGATAAAATGAATTACCATAGTTCCTAGTGTACCCACTTTTCTGAGATGGTTTCTGGCCTAACTGATTCAAACCTCCTTGCTGAGAGTTGTTGTTGAAGTTTCTGTTGTTGTTGAATTGATTTCTCTGACCTTGAAAACCAGAACCACCAATGTAGTTAACATCCTCTACTTCATCCTCATTGAAAACCTCAACATCTTCAGCAAAGTGAACAGCCTTCGTTGTCTTGCCCATCAGAAGACTGTGCATAGAATCCAACTTGGCTTGAACATCAGCAATTTGTGTACCGTCCATGCTACCAACTTGCCTCTTGCGCTCAAAATCAGCATTCTTGGTGCTATTGCTAGACGCCAAATTCTCAATCAACACATAAGCATCTTCAGGATACCTGGTGTTGAAGTTTCCATTGCTCGAAGTATCCAAAGTCATATGATACCTCCAATCAAGTCCTCTGAAGAAGAACCCCATCAAAATGGTGCTGACCCATAAGAGTGTAGTATGCAGGTTTGAGCTCAAAGTCGTTCCTCTGAAAAGCAGGAGGACGAATCGTTGATCGATTCGCATAGAATGGATCAGGTCTGTTACACTCACCAATCGTTCTTCCACGATTAACCACAGCATTTCCTGCATTCGCATTCCCAGCGACATTCCCAGCGATAACAGGAGCAGGTGGAATGATGTTCCCCTCTCCATCCAGTCATTGCCCCTGCGCATTGCACAAACGACCCTCTTGGTCTCTGTAAGCACCAGCCTCATCTCGAACCAACTCCACTTGATTTTTGTTCATCTCTGCTGGCTTCTTTGCTCTTCTGTTTGTGCGTTCCACGAGTGCTAGTTTCTCCAATGACAGTTAAACTAGATGAGTGCTCTTGTTCCCTCTGGTTTCACGATTAGGCATACACCTGAAAACAAAAGTCAAGAACGTAAGTAACACGGTAATACGTTAAGTATCGACCGACACTGGGTGGTGTCGATCGATATCAACAAAAAGAAGACGACGAGTATCGACCGACACTGAGTAGTATCGATCGATACCGACGACCTTAGTCGAAATTCTCAAACGAAAATCTAATGGCGAATTGAGTCCCTGGCAACGGCGCCAAATTTGATATGCTCAAATTAATACCCTAAAAGTACTAAAGCAGTTGTTGTAGTAAAGTAGGGGTCGAACACAAGGACTCACGGAAACACACAATAGATTATATGGATGAGAATCAAGCTAAGTGATCAATGATATTGAAAACAGAACGTAAATTAAAAAGGTTGTAAATTCAATTGGGAGAAACACTACAAGAAAAAAGGCTTTTCTTAGCGGCTGAATAACGCTATCTAACGATACCATAGCGTTTTAACAAGCGCTATATCATCGATCGTCATAATAGGTCATGCACTCTAGATAGCGGTTTTTGACACTGCTATCGTGTCTAACGGTACGATAGCGTTAAGAAAAGCGCTCTGACATAGCCCGCGATAATAGGTCCACCACTTTCGATAGCGGTTGTTGGTATTGCTATCGTGTCTTCATTTATTCATAGCATTTTTGTAAATTTACTATAGCATTCGAAATATGTGATTAATTCATGTATTTGTTTCAGTAAATTGTATTTTCTATATCATTTATATTTTTGTAATTGCTCCAATAAATTATATTTAAATTTTGATTTAATGGGATTTTTTTTTGGTTTTAGCTAATGGTGATGGAATCACTACAAAAAAAATGCCATATTTTATTATTTTTATATGAAACCACGATACAAAGATCTATATTACAAAGTAAAAATACTAGTTAAAAAATAAGTTCATACAACTCTTGTATTTAAACTTGTGAATTCTCTCCACTCTTTCAACTCCGATCTTTGAAACTTCTTCTTCGACTAACAACATCAGCTACCTCCTGCAACAAACTAACATTTGAATTTTATCATTTTATAGATTTGGAACATCTAGAGAAGTAAAGCTCAGATATATATATATATATAGATATATATATATATATATATATAAATATATAAAACAAATGCAAAACCACGGTTACGAGTGGAATTTGTTGGGTCCTACAGGCGCCAAGAATATAATTAGTAAGGGGATTAAGCAAAGATCAACCATGGCAATCAGATTGATTCAATCTTCTTACTTTTATGAGCTCGATGCGATAATCTCCTTTAAGACCAACTAAAGATTAGTTTGTGTTCCTCCTCGGTCCAAGGAACACCTGTACTCCCAAATTTACAAGTAAACCATATCAGAATGTATGAACCCTAAACCCTTTCAACTTCAAACACATATAACCATAGACTTGATAAGTACACCAATATGATCCACAAATGAGATAATGTCAAAAAAAACTATTCCCCATTTTGATAGACCAACAAAAGAATCATACGAATCAAACACTGTAAAGATTGTTGTCCTGCATAAGCTTCATATGGTTTTTCCCCAACAGTTTCACTAACCGGTAAGACCCAATCGATTTCTCCAATAACCGATAGCAATTTCAACATCATAAAGTCTCACAAACATGGATACTATCATCTCTTGCTTCACCAAGGATTGAAATAGGTAACACTAAACCTATAGAACAATTTCAATTCCAAAGTTCAAAACTTTAGCTATCGATTTGCAACCACGAACCCAGATTTCACTAAAACAACAAATTAAATGTGAATCCCAATCAACGAAAGATGTTTCGAAACCCATTAACCCCTAAGAAGAAAACGATTTCTCTAATTAATCCAACGAAACCCTAGAGCCCAAACACCAGAAGCTTCCATAAGCAAATCCCGTGATATAATCCAAGAGAGAGAGAGAGAGAAAGAGAGAGAGAGCGAAATCAGGCGATGTGAGAGAGAAACGAATCGGAGCGGTGAGAGCGAATCGAAGTTAGTTCCCGTTGATGCTTGGATCCAAATCGCCGCCACGAGAACGTTCAACAGAGCATGGGTCTGAGAGGCGGTGGGTGATTCCTGTGAAACTTTGCTTCGCCGTCATCGTCGTTAAAGGAGATCGGAGAAAAGAGAAGTGAGACGAGGAAGGGAAGACGAGACGTTAATCTATTAGATAGAAAGAAAAAGAGAGGAAGAAAACTTTGCTCATCAATCTGATCATCAATCTGAATGATCTCTGCTCATTGGTTCTCCACCTTTATTTAATTTTAAATAAATAATGTTTTATATTTTAGAGTTTATGAGTTATTTATTTTTTAACAAACTTAAATTAATGTACGTTAATTTTTTAAAAAGATTTATAACGATAGATTTTCTAGTTTTTGTAAAAATATTAATTTATACGATTTATTAAATTTAAGAACAAAATATTTTGTAGTTTTTTGGCGGATTTATGATATATTAGTGTTTGATTCCGAACAAAATAATTTATACAAACACTAATATATCAAAAATCCGCCAAAAACCTATATCAAATGTTTTGTAGGTATCGTAAAATCACCGTAAACTCTAAAGCCTATATTTCTATTGTTAATAGAACTAGATAACATTATATTTCAAACAATATACCCTTATACTCTATACCCTTATACCATAAACCCTTATACCCTAAACTCCAAACCCTATGCCCTAAACTCTAAATCAAGGACTCACTAATTTTTCGTTTTAACTTTGTAATAGTTTTTTCAATTCTATTTTTAAGTTCTTAGTATGAAACAATTATTTCTTGTATGTTCTTTTTTTAATTGAGAAATAGAAAGAAATATTTAACAAATGTGAATCTTATGCCCTATACTCTTATACCCTAAACGGCTAAACCCCAAAAACTCATTAATCCATAAAAATTATTATATTTCTGTTGTTAATAAAACTATGAAAAAAACATAGTTCAAACCCTATACCCTAAAACCTTATACCCTAAACCCCAAACCCTATGCCATAAACTCTAAAATAAGACTCACTAACTTTTTCTTTTATTTTGTATTTTGTAATATTCTTTTGTATTCAATTTTATGTTCTTAGTATGAAACAATAATTTGTTGTATTTTCTTTTCTTAATTGAAAAATATAAAAAAATATCTTACAAGTGAATTCCTATACTCTAAATCAAATATTCATTAATCCATTAAAAATATTATATTTATACTGTTAATAAAACTAGAAAATATATATTCTGATTATGAAATAATTTTTTGTTCTGTTTTATGTTCTTATTATGAAATAATAATTTGTTATATTTTATTTTCTTAATTGAGAAATAGAAAAAATATATTTTACCATTATACCCTAAACCCTATGCCCTAAACTCTAAATCATGACTTTCTTTTTTTCTTTTGTAAAACTTAATTATTGGTTGTGTAATAATTTTTGGATAGCAATAACTGAATAACATATTTTAAAAGATTGATACGACAAAAAACACTGTTTTATTGAATTATCAAGATATAACAATCTCAACTCGATATATGGTCACAAACCGCTTGTAATACAAACTTTGCATAAATCTACAAAGACATTTCCTTCAAATTAAAGTGCAGGTCGCTGTTTATTGTTGTGTTTCTGAATTCCTTGGCATTGCAGAGAACGGTGTGGAAATATCCTTCCGGAGAAGAGAGAAAATTCGAGTACCGTACGAGGTGTATTATCCCAACCCAACATACAATAGTCGATGAAAGGCCGAGATAACGCCTTCCAAGCAGAGCCTGTTTCCAAGAATCACATGTTAGTGAAAGAGAATCTGAAATCGAAACAATGTTTATAATCAAATGACCACGGATTCTGATAAAAGTCTTCTACGCAATCAAGGCAACACACAACACCAAACTCTTTAAGATAATGTGCAGACAGTTTCGTAGCAATTGGGCCAATATGATGAAAGTNAAATATTCAGATTAAAAAAATTCTGCGGCACTAATCTACAACCAATAATCACCTTGATCCAAAGCAAAAACAAAAAGACGAAGGAGGATCAGTAGAGCGAGAGATTTTAAAGCTCTGCGCTGTGATAACGAAGAAATCGAACGTTTTGGTGGAACCCAATTCCATCGATCAATCAGTCGAGAACCACGATCTCGAGCCTTTCTCAGCACCTACTGCTACACTCATAGAAACACAAGAAAAAAACAGAAATTAAGGGTTTAACACGAACGAAGATGACGAGACTTCACATTCAATGTCAAAATCGACCACACCAATACGCTTTAAAACGATGAAGATGACGAGAAATATGGCTATTCTTTGGTAGATCGAGACAGATCTAAATCGAAAACCTAACAGGGATCGAGACTGTGAGTGAGAGTAATCGAGAGTCAGAGTAAGAGAGGGATCGAGAGTGAGAAAGAGGGTTCGAGATAGAGAGTGAGAGTGAGAGTGAGAGTGAGAGTGAGAGAGATCGAGATCTCTTAACGAGGTAAACACTGTTTGTTGTTTGAAACTGATCTGGCGGCTCGTTGCAATGGACAATTCATTATGGATTAAATGGATAAAAACAACGGTGATCCGAGTCGGGAACTTCTGGTCTTTGAGAAAGAATCAAACGTCAACCACAGGGTCTTGGATGTGGAAAAAATTGTTAAAGTACAGAAATTTGGCCAATTCTTTCTACAAGATATCTACGGGCAATGGCTTGAATACTCTGTTCTGGTATGATAACTGGACTGACCTTGGACCTTTGTTGGAGCTTACGGGAGCAAGAGGAATTATTGATCTGGGAATATCAACCTTCGCAAAGCTTTCAACGGTGCTGGAAACTCACCGCCCAAGGAGTCGCCGTTTTGAGTTACTAAACCAAATTGAAGAGGAAATTGGAAAAAAATAAATTGCAGGTCTACTGAGCAAGATATCCCCCTATGGAAAAGGAAAAATGGAAGCTACAAGCATTTGTTTAATTCGAAAGAAACATTGATGAGTCTAAGGGAGGAGAAACAAAAGGTGGAATGGAAACAAGGAATCTGGTTCCAACATAGAACTCCAAAATTTTCATTTATCTCGTGGCTTGCTGTCCTAAACCGACTATCTACAGGCGAGAGGATGAAGGTTTGGAACCCAGGCATCACAGGAAACTGTATTCTCTGCAATGTAAATCTCGAAACTCGGGATCACCTATTCTTCTCATGCGGTTACTCGCAGGAAATCTGGTGCAATCTCACGAAGGGGCTTCTTCGTCAAAACTACACATCGGATTGGTACTCTGTTTTACAGCTGATTTCTTCTACTAGGGGATCCCAAATTGAGCGATTTCTTCTCCGATATGTTTTCCAAAACGTCGTCAATTATGTATGGAGGGAACGCAACGGCCGCATACATGGGGAACCATCAAAATCTCCAAGGCATCAAATCTTGTTCATCGACAAAAACGTGAGAAACAGGATCACTACCACAAGACGTAAGGGTCTGCGTTACGAGGAAGCTATGGTCGCTTGGTTCTCAAGTAGAACCTAATCGCAAGAAAATTTTCAAAAATTGGTTGTTGTATTGTCTTTATCTTGTAAAATGAAGCTGCACTTGTTGTAAACAATGTCTTTTTTTGTCTTGAATAATAATTTAACATTCATTCAAAAAAAAAAAAAAAGAGAGATCGAGAATGAGTATTGGAGACTGGGAAAGAGGGATCGAGAAAGACGTTTTTTTGGAGCCTAATTTTTTCTTTGGAGCCTAATTTTTTCTAAGTGTCGCGGTACTTAATTTTTCGTTTACCGCCTAAGATTTCCATAGCGTTTTCAATTATGGTTTTGCTATTAAACATATGGGTTACATCTTAAAACGAGACGCGTGACTCTGATTTTAATTTCTACCACTTTATAATAGCGTTTAAAAATATACAAACGCTATGTAAAAACCAGAGGTATGTCAACCATAGCATAATTGAAAAAACGCTACACTGGCCTGCTATAAAAACTCTGATTTCTTGTAGTGAGAAACATAGGTTCAGTGTATTTCTCAGGAGATCAATGAATGCAGGTAAACTAACTAACATGATTCAGATTTAGCGCGGTTCTTGAACTCAAATCACTAAAGTATAGCTAACCAACTCTCGTTGCGAAAACTATCTAAGTCTAAATCCTAGAATTCCAAATCTCTTTGCGAATCCTAAAGTCTAAACCAGCTTTTAAATCAAGTTTGATTTGTTCACAAAATAACTAAACCAAATCTCTTTGCTAATAGTTATTTAGCTCACCCTAGGTTCTATCAGGTAATTAATCGAACTCTCGCGCCTAATCAATTATCCTAAGATCTAAGTTCTAGGTGATCAATCCAGAATTTGATTTGGAAACAACCTAAGGCGAAGAACTAATTCAGATAGTGAATCCTAACAACTAATCAATCTAGCATTCAGAGAAAACCCTTATGAGAACCCTAAACCTAACAGTAGATCTACTCAAACATGGAAATTGAAGCAATAAACATGTTTGAATAAATCATCAAATAAAATAGAAAGAGTAATAAGAGGGTTCGAAATCTTCTCTCGGACGAACAGAGTTTCAGACTTGTCTCCCTTCAAAAGCTCTCTCACAAAACCAAAGTAAAATAAAGCATAGCAATGAAAGTGGCTGTAAAATCCTATTAAATAACATAAATCATGTTTTGGGGCTTCTTGTAAATAATAAAGTCTTCTGGGCCATTTTGTAATTCTTCAATTCTTCATTAAGTCGCGAGTCGTGTCTTGCTGCAGTGAGTATCGACCGATACTAGTCAGTATCGATCGATACCGAAGCTTCAAATTGGGTACTCAGCTACACGAACTTCTGCTTTGATCCAAAATGCTCCAGAAAGCTCCAATATCTCCAATTATGCTCCAGACGTGCTAAAACCTGTAAAAGATTCTAAACCACTACAAAATAGTAGAAAGACTCTATAAAATATACTTATATCATAGCTTAAACGGGGTAAAAACTATGATATATCAACTTCCCCAGACTTAGCTTTTGCTTGCCCTCAAGCCAATAGAAGACTAAACCAGAGAAAGAGGTTTGAAAACATAGAGACTCACCTGTTCTTGAAACACTGCAATGACCCTTTTCCTTAGTGCTCCACGTATCACTGATATATCATGGTTTTTACCCTATTTAAGCCATGATATAAGTCCTTTTTATAGAGTCTTTATAGTATTTTGGAGTCTTTTAGAGTCTTTTACAGGTCTTAGCACGTTTGGAGCATTATTGGAATTATTGGAGCTTTCTGGAGCAGTTTGGAGCAGAAGCTGAAGTCGTGTTGCTGAGTAGCTGATTTCACGACAGGCATCGATCGATACCCCCTGGTATCGATCGATACTCATCGCAGCAAGACACGACCCGCGAGTTTTCCAAGACTTGAAGAATTGCAAAAGTACCCAGAAGTCTTTAATAATTACAAGAAGACCCCAAGTCGTGTTTTAGGTTATAAATAGGAGTTTTACAGCCATTGTTTAGGCTATGCTTATTTTTGCTTTAGTTTAAGAGAGATTTTGGTGAGAGACAAGTCTGATTTCTCTTCGTCCGAGATCAGATCTCAAAACCTTTGTTTCTCTTTCTGATTTTGATGTAGCCCTCCCTAGATCGAAACTCCAAGGCTGGTAAACTGAAGGATAATCCTTGCAAGCTGTTGCTCCAAGGTGTGGGGAATGATTGGTGTCGCACAGAGGTGATGGTAAGCCTCTGATATACCGTGGGAACTACTTAGGATATTACACACCTAACTAGATCACCAAGCTTAGATATCACACACTAAGCAGAATCAAAGAGATGAAGAACGTGAAGAACTCGTCTCTTAGAAACAAATAAGGTGGCTGCGCCGATTTTTAATAAAAGGTAGGGTAATGTTTTCAGCGACCTTACATGAGTTTATAAAGGGAAAAACGTGCCCTTAAGTTTAAAGAATTGCAAAAATAACCCAAAAGAAAAGAAAGGCCCAAAACAGAGGTCTTTTGCGCAATAAGAGTGAAAAAGGAAAGATAGAGAATAGATGAGGCTATGCTGGTCGAGAGTGTGCATCTTGAGCCTCGGAGTGACTAGTGAACTAGGTGTGGTGGTCTATCCTTGCCTCATTAAAAACCTATCTTTGCAAAACCCAAGTGGGACAAAAACAAAGACAGGGAAAAAGAGTGCAAAGATAGACCACAAGCTCACTAGTCATCTTGTACTTGGATTAGGACGAGTGTTGGAGTAGTTTCGTTGCTTTCTTGGTTTAAGTAGTTGGGTTGCTTCTGAATGTTGTTAAGAATGCCAGCAACAGCTTCCTTGAGCTCCTTAGTCCTTGCTCGTGTCATAGGACCATTTAAGATGATCTTAGGCTCCTCGGCTACAAGCTCCTCCTCTTCAAGTTCTTCTTGTGCTGAATCAAGCTTCTCGGCTACGAGCTCTTCATCTGTTGCTTCAATGCCATTCATGGCTACATCATCCCCTCCTTCTTGAAAAGGATTTGACCTCAAATCTGGATCGTCTGCAAGAAACGGAGCTAAATCAGAAACGTTGAAACTATTACTAATGTTATACTTACCTTGGAGATCCAGCTGGTAGGCATTGTCATTGATCCTCCTTGTGATCTTGAATGGGCCGTCTACTCTAGGCATTAGTTTGGACTTCCTTTGTTCTGGGAATCGATCCTTTCTCATGTGCACCCACACAAGGTCTCCTTCATCAAAGATCACCTCGCGTCGCCCCTTGTTCTGATATTCAGCATACTTCTTCGTTTTTGCTTCTATGTTGGTTCGAGCTTCTTCATGAATCCGCTTAACCAGGTCAGCTTTCTGTTTCCCATCTAAGCTTACTCTTTCACTCAAAGGCAGAGGGGTTAAATCCAAAGGAGATAAAGGACTAAAACCATAAACAATCTGAAATGGGGAATACTTAGAAGCAGAATGCACAGCATGGTTATATGCAAACTCTATGTGCGGTAGACAATCTTCCCAAGTTCTAATGTTCTTTTTAATTAGTGCACGCAGAAGAGTCCCTAGCGTTCTATTGACAACTTCTGTTTGTCCATCAGTTTGTGGGTGACATGTAGTAGAGAATAACAGCTTAGTTCCTAGCTTAGACCATAATGTTTTCCAGAAATAACTAAGAAACTTAGTGTCTCTATCAGATACAATGGACCTAGGCATACCATGAAGACGCACAATTTCCCTAAAGAACAGACTTGCTATATGAGATGCATCATCTGTTTTATGACAAGCAATGAAATGGGACATCTTAGAGAATCGATCTACTACTACAAAGATAGAGTCCTTCCCTGTTCTAGTCCTAGGCAGTCCTAGGCAGTCCTAGTACGAAGTCCATGGATATATCAACCCAAGGATGAGACGGAACAAGGAGAGGAGAATACAAACCGTGGGGCATAACCTTTGATTTAGCCTGTTTGCAAGTTGTGCATCTGTCACAGATCCTCTCCACGTCTCTCTTCATGTGAGGCCAATGGAAGTGATCTTGCATCACTTTCAGTGTCTTATCTCTACCAAAATGCCCCATCAAACCTCCTCCATGTGCTTCCCTAACCAGCAAGTCTCGAATAGAACAGTTAGGTACACACAAGCGATTATCATAGAAGAGAAACCCCTCACTTCTATAATAATGGCCAGCAACAAACTTTTCACAAGATTTAAATACCTCTTGAAAATCAGAATCAGAAGCATATAAGTGTTTAAGCTGCTCAAAACCCAGCAGTTTTGCATCTAGTGTATTTAGTAACACATACCTTCGGGACAATGCATCAGCAACCACATTGTCCTTACCTTTCTTGTACTTGATGACATAGGGGAATGTCTCAATGAACTCAACCCACCTGGCATGCCTCTTATTGAGCTTGTGCTGTCCCTTTAGGTGCTTTAGAGACTCGTGATCAGTGTGTATGACAAACTCTTTAGGCCATAGATAGTGCTGCCATGTTTGCAACGCTCTCACTAGTGCATACAGCTCCTTATCATACGTTGGGTAGTTAAGAGTGGCTCCTCCAAGTTTTTCACTAAAGAACGCAACGGGCTTCTTATCCTGCATTAAAACAGCTCCAATCCCTACACCAGAAGCATCACACTCAATCTCAAAGGTTTTAAGAAAGTTTGGTAAGGATAAGAGTGGAGCGTGAGTGAGCTTGTTTTTCAGGGTCTGGAATGCTTCGTCTTGTGCGGCTCCCCATTTAAACCCAACTTCCTTCTTGATCACTTCAGTAAGTGGTGCAGCAAGAGTGCTGAAGTCTTTAACAAACCGCCTATAGAACCCAGCAAGGCCATGGAAGCTTCTCACGTCGCCCACTGTCTTTGGGACAGGCCAATCTCTTATAGCTTTGACCTTCTCCTCATCAACCTGTACGCCATCTGCACTCACAACAAAGCCTAAAAAGACCACATTATCTGTACAAAACGTGCACTTCTTAAGGTTGGCATAAAGCTTCTCCTCTCGAAGTACATTTAAAACAGATTGCAAATGTCCTATATGCTCTTCTAAGTTTTTGCTATATATCAGAATATCATCAAAATACACTACGACAAAGACTCCTATGAATGATCTCAGAACATGATTCATTAATCTCATAAACGTACTAGGTGCATTCGTGAGGCCAAAAGGCATAACTAACCATTCATATAACCCATGCTTTGTTTTAAATGCAGTTTTCCATTCATCTCCTTCTTTCATCCTAATCTGGTGATACCCCACTCTTTAAATCAATTTTAGAGAACAACCTAGAGCCATGAAGTTCATCTAACATATCATCTAGTCTAGGAATAGGGTGTCGATACTTCACCGTGATATTGTTTATTGCTCTGCAATCAACGCACATGCGCCAGCTCCCATCCTTCTTAGGTACGAGTAGAACCGGTACAGCACATGGGCTCATGCTCTCTCGGATGTGCCCCTTTTCTATGAGCTCATCAACCTGTTTTTGTAACTCTTTAGTCTCCACAAGGTTGGTTCTGTACGCTGGACGGTTTGGTAGTGAAGCCCCTGGCACGAAATCAATCTGATGCTCGATGCCCCTAACTGGTGGCAGTCCCGTTGGGTTGTCTCCTGGAAACACATCTTCATAGTCCTGCAAAAGAGTTTTCATTTCACTCGGTAGCACCGGTGCAAGATTAGTCAAGCTCGTAAGAGCTTCTCTAAAAACAAACAGGAGTAGAGGTTGTTTAGAAGCTACAGCTTGTTTGATATCACCTGATTTGGCCATGAGATTGGTTCATTGCACCTGTTCTAAGCTCAGCTCTTGTTGCTGTATTCCTTGGGAACTTGCATTCTGTTTCATTCTCTGCTTGAGAGTCACCTGGTCTTGATGAACTTCGCTTGGTGTCAAAGGGACCAGAACGGTCCTCTTACCCTTGTATTCAAACGAGTGGCGATTTGTGAAACCATCATGCATCACCTTGCGATCAGATTGCCAAGGCCTTCCAAGTAGAATATGTCCAGCAGCCATGGGAAGCACATCACACAATATCTCATCTTTGTATGCTCCAATGGTGATAGGAACCAGCACTTGCTTGCTCACCTTCATCTCACCCTCTTCGTTAAGCCATTGCAGCTTGTATGGTTTTGGGTGCTTTGTCACTCTCAATCCGAGCTTACTAACCATTGTTTCACTTGCCACGTTAGTACAGCTTCCTCCATCTATGATGAGGCTGCAAACCTTTCCTTGGACTAAGCATCTAGTGTGGAACAGGTTCTCTCTCTGTTCTTGTTCATTAGAAGCAGTTTGCACACTTAGGGATCTCCTTGTAACTAGTAACTGTCCTTGTGCAGGCTGTTCTTCACACTCAGATAAGTAATCAAAGCCTGTTTCTTCTTCATCTTCTGTTTCTATTTCTCCACTGTCTAACAGAACCATGACTCTCTTGTTGATGCACTCATTGGCATAATGGCCTCTCCCTTGGCACTTAAAACACTTAACATCACGATTTCTGGTTGTTGGGGTTTCGACTTTTCCTTTGCCCTTGTTGTCTTGATTGATCATATACGGCCTCATTTCTGGTCTTGGTGTCACTACTTGCTTGCCATCACGCTGAGAAGTGTTTGCCCTGTCCTCCCTTTGATAGCTCGGTTTAGAAACAGCATGTCCACTCCCATAGTTAAATCGTGACGGGCCTTTGCGTTTGAGCTGTTGTTCTATTAGAATCGCCTTATGCAGCATCTCTTCTAGCTCAACATAGTGTTGCATCTCCAGTCTGTCTTGGATGTCTCGGCTTAACCCTCCTAAGAAACGTGACATGGTAGCTTCCCTATCTTCTGATATATCAGCACGAATCAGGAGTGACTCCATCTCTTGATAATAGTCCTCTACGCTGCTGCTCCCTTGAGTGAGTTTTCGTAGCTTGTTGTGTAGCTCACGATGATGATGACTTGGGACAAATCTCTTTCTCAAGACTCGCTTCATCTCTGTCCAAGTACTCACTGGATCTTCGTCATTACGTCTCCTAGAAGTAACAAGTTGATCCCACCAGCTGAGAGCATAATCACTGAATTCTGTTGCAGCTACTCTCACCTTGTTTATCTCGGTGTAGTTTTGACAATTAAAGACCAGCTCTATCTTTTTTTCCCACTCCAAGTATGCATCAGGATCACTTTTACCATTGAATGGTGGGATTCGGAGCTTAAGACCTCCAAAGCTGTCTCTAACTTCTCCACCACGTCTATGCCTCCTCTGGCTCCCTCGGGTTGAATCACTCTCTTCGCTGTAGTAGCTGGCTGTGCCATCGTCACCAGGCTGCTCTTGTTGGTGTCGGTATCCTCTACGAGCTCCCCTAGGTTGATTATTGCCTTGAACAGGCTGTTGTTGCTCTTGTCGAAGAGCATCGATCTTGGCATTCATCATCTGGTCCATACGAGCTAGTATAGCATCCATCAGCAGCTTGTTGTTTCGCATAGCACTTGTCTCCTCTCCATCTTGTGACATCTTGACCTGCGAAGGAAAACAAGGCAATAACCAGTAACTAGTTCCCTTGAAAAGATAGAACAGAAACAAAGCAATCCCACCAACTTCTCACGCAAGACTCAAGAACAAGAAAACAGGAAATAACAAGTTATATGATGAATTTAAACACGTTTTCTGGCCTTAACAATGGTAATAACTGATTCTAGGTGCTTAAACAACTAACTTGAAGCAGTTTTAACACAAAAAATTTAGACAGACCTAAGAACACAGAAAAGGAAAGTTTGATCTTCCCCTAAAAATCCTAGATGCGCCGCGAACAGCCTCTTCCTTGCTATGATATAATTTTTTTTTTTTTGATTTCTGAATGAAACTAACTATCAAAACAGGTTGCTAATGATGAACTAGCACAGAAACTACAAGAAACCAGACCTATTAAACAGAAAAAATCAAAGAAAACAGGTCTGCAAACTCGACAGGGTTGGAAAAGAAAGAAAACAAATTAAGAACAGAGTTGGAACGAGATTACCAAGTGACTTAGAGCTTAGCTCTGATACCACATGATGTAGCCCTCCCTAGATCGAAACTCCAAGGCTGGTAAACTGAAGGATAATCCTTGCAAGCTGTTGCTCCAAGGCGTGGGGAATGATTGGTGTCGCACAGAGGTGATGGTAAGCCTCTGATATACCGTGGGAACTACTTAGGATATTACACACCTAACTAGATCACCAAGCTTAGATATCACACACTAAGCAGAATCAAAGAGATGAAGAACGTGAAGAACTCGTCTCTTAGAAACAAATAAGGTGGTTGCGCCGATTTTTAATAAAAGGTAGGGTAATGTTTTCAGCGACCTTACATGAGTTTATAAAGGGAAAAACGTGCCCTTAAGTTTAAAGAATTGCAAAAATAACCCAAAAGAAAAGAAAATAAAAGAAAGGCCCAAAACAGAGGTCTTTTGCGCAATAAGAGTGAAAAAGGAAAGATAGAGAATAGATGAGGCTATGCTGGTCGAGAGTGTGCATCTTGAGCCTCGGAGTGACTAGTGAACTAGGTGTGGTGGTCTATCCTTGCCTCATTAAAAACCTATCTTTGCAAAACCCAAGTGGGACAAAAACAAAGACAGGGAAAAAGAGTGCAAAGATAGACCACAAGCTCACTAGTCATCTTGTACTTGGATTAGGACGAGTGTTGGAGTTGTTTCGTTGCTTTCTTGGTTTAAGTAGTTGGGTTGCTTCTGAATGTTGTTAAGAATGCCAGCAACAGCTTCCTTGAGCTCCTTAGTCCTTGCTCGTGTCATAGGACCAGTTAAGATGATCTTAGGCTCCTCGGCTACAAGCTCCTCCTCTTCAAGTTCTTCTTGTGCTGAATCAAGCTTCTCGGCTACAAGTTCTTCATCTGTTGCTTCAATGCCATTCATGGCTACATCAGATTTTATATAGAGTATTTATTCAAACATGTCTATTGATTTAATCTTCATGTCTGAGTAGATCTCTCGTTAGGTTTGGGGATTCTCATAAGGGTTTTCTTTGAATGCTAGGTTGATTAGTTATTTAGGGTTCATAATCTGAAATAGTTCTTCACCTTAGGTTGTTCTCAAAGCTAATTCTAGATTGATCACCTAGAACTTAGATCTTAGGATAATTGATTAGGCACGACAGTGCGATTAATTACCTGATAGAACTTAGGGTGAGCAAATTGATTATTCGCAAAGAGATTTGGTTTAATCAATTTGTGAACATATCAAACTTGAAATTAGGCTGATTTATTCTTAGGGATTTGCAAAGAAATTTGGTATTCTGAAGTTTAGATTTAGATAATTTTCGCAACGACGGTTGGTTAACTATACTCTAGTGATTTGAGTTCTAGAACCGTACGTAACATGAACCCTGATTAGTTAGTTTGTTATGCATTCATTGATTTCCTGAGAAATATCCCTGAACCTATCTTTTTCCTATTGAATACAACTCGTTTACTACTTTCTGTTTTCTGTTAAACCTGAATTGCTTAGCTTAGCTTGATACTATACAATTTATTGGGTGATTTATGTGAGTCCTTGTGTTCGACCCCTAACCATATTACAACTACTGCTTTAGTACTGTTAGGGTATTAAATTGAGCATATCAATTTTGGTGCCGTTGCCGGGGACTCAATTTCGCCTTTAGATTTTAGCTGTCGAGTTTCGACTAAGTCTGTCAGTATCGATCGATACTCACTAGTATCGGTCGATACTCCGACGATTTCTTTGTTGGTATCGATCGACACCACTTGGTATCGATCGATACTCAACGTATCTTTCTGGTTACTTACGTGCCTTGTCTAGTGTTTTGTTTGCAGGTGTATGCTTGTTCGTGAAACAAGAATCAACAAGAGCACTCAGCTAGTTGAACTGTCACTGGAATAGCTAGCGCTTGTGGAACACACTAACAGAAAGACAAAGCAAGCATCAGAGATGAACAACACTGTGAAACTCAGACCTGATGATGTTGGAGTTCTGAGAGACCGAGAGGGTCGAGTGTACAATGAGGAAGGGCAGCGACTTGATGAGGCTGGAAACGTCATTGCCCCTCCTGCTGTTGTTGGTCAGATTGTCGCACCAGCTGCGCAGGCCAACGTTGGGAATGCTGGAGCTGATCGAGGAAGAACACTTGGTGAGCATAACCGACCTGATCAGTTCTTTGCCAATCGAGCTGCGATTCGCATTCCAACTTTTCAGAGGAATGACTTCGAGCTGAAGCCAGCATACTATGCTCTTGTGAGTCAGAACCCCTTCCATGGTTTACCTCATGAGCATCCCATGGATCACATCGAAAGGTTCGAGGATTTGGTCACTGGTATGAAATACAAAGGAGTGCCCAATGAGTTCCTTTTCTGCAAGCTCTTCCCGTACTCTCTTGCTGGAGATGCTGCTTATTGGCTGAAGCAGTTAGCCCCTGATTCGCTGACTACATGGGAGGAGACGAGGAATGCATTCCTAGTAAATTTCTATGATGATGCTAGATCTGAAGAGCTGAGAAATAAAATCTCCCAATTCTCTCAGGGTCCAACAGAAGCATTCAAGGCTTCATGGATTCGTTTCAAATCTTATCAGAGAAATTGTCCGCACCATGGGTTCACTCAGGTGCTGTTGCTGGGCACTTTCTACAGAGGGGTTGATTGGAGATACCAGATGGGTATGGATGCTGCAAGTAACGGGAATTTCTTCACTAGGTATCCGGATGATGCGGTCGTCCTGATTGAGAACTTGGCGTCTAGTAATAGCACCAAGAACGCTGATTTCGAGCGAAAGAAGTTAGCTGGAGGAGTTGATGGGTCGCAGATTGCTGATGTGCAGGCCAAGCTGGATTTCCTGATCGGGAAGTCGAAGAAATCTGTGCATTTTGCTAATGAAGTGGCTAATGTGGAAGAAGAAGAGGAGGATGTTAACTACGTTGGTGGTTCTGGTTTTCAGGGTCAACGATTTGGGAACAACAACCGCAACTTCAACAACAATCAGCAAAGTGGGTACAAGTTTGAGGGGAACCAATCTGGTTTCGGAGCGAAGCAATTTACTCAGAAGCCACTTCAGAGCAGCGATTTTAATCGAAGCTATGGGAACTCTTCATACCAACCCATCTCCCCAAAACCATGGAGAACAAGATGGAGTCCATGATGGAACAGATTCTTCAGAGCCAGCAGAAGTTGCAGGGAGATTTCAATGGGAAGTTCGATTCTCTGTATATCGATCTGAATGGGAAAATCGACGCCATCAGTCTCTCCCAGAGGAAGCTGGAAACTCAGGTGGCTTAGACAGCAGCAGCAGTAAAGAGACAGGAAGGTTTTCTTCCAGGAAGAACTGAAAATCCAAGAGCACACGTCAATGCCATCTCCTCAAGTGCAGAAAATTTCGATGGGGTTCCTGAAATCGCACAAACATCGATCGATACTCCCCAGTATCGATCGATACCAGCCCAGACGTCTGCTCGATTGGATCCACAAAACCGTGTATCGATCGATATCCCATTGGTTTTGGTCGATGCTGAGGCGATTTCTGAGGAGACACATGAGATTTCGACTGAGGCGCCTCAAGTAGTAGCAGAACGATTCAATATCGCCCAATTTTGGTGGGACCAGGAAACCGAGTATCAGGCACAGAGAGCTAAGGAACGAACTGAGAAACGTGCGAATAAGCCCAAGAAGCTGAATCCTATTCCTAAACACCTCAGAGATCCTATCACTCCAAAGCAGCTGCGTGGCTTTGAGAAGAGGGTACGAAGAATTCCCGACTCGTATACTTTTGAAGAAGCTCTAGAGGGCTGGCCGCTGCTGAGTCACTTCAAAGATTGCAGAGAAACTGAGGAAGACATCAAGGCACTCTTCATTAAGGCCAGAGGTCCACCTTCACTGAGACAGTTGACTAAGAGGGAAGACCCAGGGATCTTCTCAGTTCCATGCTCTATCTCTACAGTTGAATTCAGAGAGTCTCTCGTTGACTCAGGAGCCTGCGTCAATGTCATGTCCAGGGCAATTGCAGAGAGATTGGGAGCTGACATTCAACCTCCAAAAACATCTATCACGTTCGCAACCGATTCCACCGCTCTCCCATATGGGGCGATTGCTGATTTGATGATCACAATAGGAGATTGCTTGGTTCCTACTGATTTTCAGGTTGTGGAGATGAATGCAAAATCTCGTACGCAGTTTATTCTTGGAAGACCGTTCATGGCTACAGTTGGTGCGATTATGGACACACCCAGCAAGCACATCTCATTCTCATACATTGACAAGGAGGTGTACTACAAGGCTATCCCTAGAGGAACTCCCGGACGTGTCTCTTGCATCGATGCTGTAATAGGAGCGACGTTGATATCATATCCTTTGGAAGAGCCTCCTGATGAGCCTACTGTCGCAGACGTTTCAGCTGAACAGCCCAGCATCCCCAGGGGAGTTGTCCAGAAGGTTAAGGCAACAAAGAAGAAGAAGACCAAGAGCAAAAAGGTCGAGAATCCCCACGTCACTTTGATACCTCAGAAGTGTGATGGAGATTCGATTGAGTACAAGGTAAAGTGCGAAGGAGCCTTGAAGCCATTCTCTAAGGCTAGAGTACTTCTTACTTCTGAGCTGAAAGAGAAGGGAAAAGAGTTCGTGGAAGGCATGCTGAGTAGAACTCTGAAATTAGCAATGTCAAGTTGTGGAGCCTGTTTTGGTGCAAGCTCTCACTCTTATCCAGCCTGAAGGGCGTTACAGTCAAGCTATTGACGTTAAACGAGCGCTTGGTGGGAGGCAACCCACTGGTGAGTCTGTCCTTGAGTCGTTTTCCATTTTGATTTTCGTTTGTTTTGAGTTTGTGTCAGGAAGAACAAGGAGCATCTCAAAATCGCCTCAGCATCGATCGATACCCCACTGGTATCGATCGACACAGATCGCGATTGATTGGTTCGTCAAGTCGATTTAAGCCTGGTATCGATCGATACCAGGATGTGTGTCGATCGACACTCGATGTTCCAGCAAGGTAACTTTCTGTTTCTCTTCGTTTCTTCTGTCCTTTTGTCTTCTTTTACCTACTCTAGGCTAGATAACATTGGGGACAGTGTTGTTCAAGTCTGGGGGAGGTGTCTGCTGACATTGTTTTTGTTCTTCTTAGAGTCAGTCGTTTTATCGAGTCAAAATTGTTTTATTGAGTCAAAACTTGTTGGAGATAATGATCTTGTGCTTGAACCTATTGATGTGATTTTATTTTTGAGTGCACAGTGTTACAGGACCAGTTCTAGATCGACTAATGAAAAATCCAAGGACTGACCAGTTGACTAGAAAACATCCATGTCTCCAGCAGAGTTCTTCTGAAACCTGAGCCAAATTTTTGCACTTCATCAATGTGGTTAGGCGTTTTTAGAGCTTGATTCATCATTCATATCTGATAAAGGAACCCATGTGTTTAATGTTATGGTATCACTCTCCCCTGTTATAAGTTGATAGATAAAGAGCATAAAAGATTGAAATGATTTTCTTCTGAGTAGAGGGTTAGGAAAATTTCAAGCGATCCCATTATTCTACTTAAGAGGAAATGATCACACAAAGGTTTGGAAGCGAGGCTAGGATTTTCCTATGATGCCATTATTCGCCTACATCCTTTGGTACATAGAGAGGGAAGAACCGGGGATTTGGTGGCAAACACCATCAGTACTCGCGTCTCATACCTTGATGTGTATATGCTAAGCTGAAAATAAAAAAAATGGAACATAATAAGAAATAAGTCTGGGGGAGAGAAATTGATACAAAAAGTGTGAAAAAGGGTGGTTCCTTGTCATGATATTGTCTGGTAAAGAATCTAGAAGGTTCTTGAACGTTAACTGGAGCGATGAAGGTTTTACTTGAACAAAGTTGTGGGATTATGTATGGAGTCTGGAAAAACTGCGAATGTCTACGGAGAAGTCCTTTTTATAGAGTCTTTATAGTATTTTGGAGTCTTTTAGAGTCTTTTACAGGTCTTAGCACGTTTGGAGCATTATTGGAATTATTGGAGCTTTCTGGAGCAGTTTGGAGCAGAAGCTGAAGTCGTGTTGCTGAGTAGCTGATTTCACGACAGGCATCGATCGATACCAGGGGGTATCGATCGATACTCATCGCAGCAAGACACGACCTGCGAGTTTTCCAAGACTTGAAGAATTGCAAAAGTACCCAGAAGTCTTTAATAATTACAAGAAGACCCCAAGTCGTGTTTTAGGTTATAAATAGGAGTTTTACATCCATTGTTTAGGCTATGCTTATTTTGCTTTAGTTTAAGAGAGATTTTGGTGAGAGACAAGTCTGATTTCCCTTCGTCCGAGATCAGATCTCAAAACCTTTGTTTCTCTTTCTGATTTTATATAGAGTATTTATTCAAACATGTCTATTGATTTAATCTTCATGTCTGAGTAGATCTCTCGTTAGGTTTGGGGATTCTCATAAGGGTTTTCTTTGAATGCTAGGTTGATTAGTTATTTAGGGTTCATAATCTGAATTAGTTCTTCACCTTTGGTTGTTCTCAAAGCTAATTCTAGATTGATCACCTAGAACTTAGATCTTAGGATAATTGATTAGGCACGACAATGCGATTAATTACCTGATAGAACTTAGGGTGAGCAAATTGATTATTCGCACAGAAATTTGGTTTAATCAATTTGTGAACATATCAAACTTGAAATTAAGGCTGATTTATTCTTAGAGATTTGCAAAGAAATTTGGTATTCTGAAGTTTAGATTTAGATAGTTTTCGCAACGACGGTTGGTTAACTATACTCTAGTGATTTGAGTTCTAGAACCGTACGTAACATGAACCCTGATTAGTTAGTTTGTTATGCATTCATTGATTTCCTGAGAAATATCCATGAACCTATCTTTTTCCTATTGAATACAACTCGTTTACTACTTTCTGTTTTCTGTTAAACCTGAATTGCTTAGCTTAGCTTGATACTATACAATTTATTGGGTGATTTCTGTGAGTCCTAGTGTTCGACCCCTAACCATATTACAACTACTGCTTTAGTACTGTTAGGGTATTAAATTGAGCATATCAATCACATAACCAGGTTTTGATCTAACCCCCATGTACTTCTCCGTAGACATTCACAGCTACCCAGACTACACACATTATCTCACAGCATCGTTCAATCAAGTCTTCCTCGCCAGTTTCATCGCTGTGATTAATACCTAGAACCTTCTAGATTCTTTCCCATACAATATCATGACAAGGAACCATCCAATTTCACACTTTCTGGTATTCTTTTCTCTCCCCCAGACTTATTTCTTATTATATTTTCTTCTCTTTTTTGAGATCTGCATATACACATCAAGGTATGAGACGCGAGTATTGATGGTGTTTGCCACCTAATCCCCGGTTCTTACCTGTCAATGTATCAAAGGGTGTAGGCGAATAATGGCATCATAGGAAAATCCTAGCCTCGCTTCCAATATTTTATGTGATCATTCCCTCTGAAGTAGAATAATGGGATCACTGGAAATTTTCCTAACCCTCTACTTAGAAGAAAATCATTTCATCTTTTAATGCACTTATTTATTAAATTGTAACAGGGAGAGAAATACCATTACTTTAAACACGTGGGTTCCTTTGTCAGATATGAATGAGGGATCAAGCTCTATGGACATCAATCACATCAATGAAGTGCAAAAATTTGGCTCAAGCTTTAAAGAACTTTGCCGGAAACATGAGTGTCTTCTAGTTAACTGGTCAGCCTTTGGGTTTTTCATTAGTCGATCTAGAACTGATTCTGTAACAATGGTCACTTAGAAGCAAGGTCAGATCAATAGATTCAAGAAAAAGATCACAGTCTCCAATTGATATGCTCAAATTAATACCCTAAAAGTACTAAGCTGTAGTTGCATTAAAGTAGGGGTCGAACAGAAGGACTCATAGAGACACACAATAGATTATATAGGTGAGAATTAAGCTAAACGATCAATGATATTAAAAACAGAGGGTAAATTAAAATGGTTGTAAATTCAATTGGAGAAAGATATGTTCAGGGTATTTCTCAGGGAATCAATGAATGCAGATAAACTAACTAGCAGGATTCAGATTTAGCGCGGTTCTTGAACTCAAATCACTAAGGTATAATTAACCAACTCTCGTTGCGAAAACTATCTAAATCTAAATCCTAGGAATTTCAAATCTCTTTGTGAATTATAAAGTCTAAATCAGCTTTAGATCAAGTTTGATTTGTTCACAAAACAACTAAACCAAATCTCTTTGCGAATAGTTATTTTGCTCACCTTAGGTTCTATCAGGTAATTAATCGCACTCTCGTGCCTAACCAATTATCCTAAGATCTAAGTTCTAGGTGATCAATCTAGAATTAGCTTTGCAAACAACCTATGGTGAAAAACTAATTCAGATGGTGAATCCTAATAACTAATCAACCTAGCATTCAGAGAAAACCCTTATGAGAACCGTAAACCTAACAAGAGATCTACTCAGACATGGAAATTGAAGCAATAAACATGTTTGAATAAATAATCAAATAAAACATAAAGAGTAACAAGAGGGTTCGAAATCTTCTCTCGGACGAACAGAGTTTCAGACTTGTCTCCCTTCAAAAAGCTCTCTCACAAAACCAAAGTAAAATAATGCATAGAATAAAGCATAACCATCAAAGTGGCTGTAAAATCCTATTAAATAACCCAAATCACGTTTTGGGGCTTCTTGTAAATAACAAAGTCTTCTGGGCCATTTTGCAATTCTTTAACTCTTCATTAAAGTCGCGGGTCGTGTCTGCTTCGATGAGTATCTACCGATACCAATGAGGCATCGATCGACACTGAAACTTCAAATCGGGTACTCAGCTACATGAACGTCTGCTTTGCTCCAAAATGCTCCAGAAAGCTCCAATATCTCCAATTATGTTCCAAACGTCCTAAAACCTGTAAAAGACTATAACACTACAAAATAGTAGAAAGACTCTATAAAACGGACTTATATCATGGCTTAAACGTGGTAAAAACCATGATATATCATCTCCCCCCAGACTTAGCCTTTGCTTGCCCTCAAGCAAATAGAAGACTAAACCAGAGAAAGAGGTTTGAAAACATAGAGACTCACATGTTCTTGAAACGTTGCAATGACCCTTTTTCCAAGCACCCAAATGTCACCTAACTAGCTTTTGATCTAACCACCATGTACTTCTCCGTAGACATTCGCAGCTTCTCAGACTACACACATTATTTCACAGCATTGTTCAATCAAGCCATCCTCGCCAGTTTCATCGCTGTGATTAATGCCAAGAACCTTCTAGATTCTTTCCCATAAAATATCATGACAAGGAACCACCCTTTTTCACACTTTCTGGTATTATTTCTCTCCCCCAGACTTATTTCTTATTATGTTCTCTCTTTTGTTTTTAGCTTTGCATATACACATCGAAGTATGAGACGCGAGTATTGATGGTATTAGCCACCGAATCCCCGGTTCTTCCCTCTCAACGTATCAAAGGCGTAGGCGAATAATGGCATCATAGGAAAATCCTAGCCTCGTTTCCAATCCTTTGTGTGATCATTTCCTATGAAATAGAATAATGGGATTGCTGGAAGTTTTCCTAACCCTCTACTCAGAAGAAAATTGATAGACTTGTATTTTACCCCTTTTATGCATTCATTTAATCTAAGTTTCATCTCATTTACATATAGTTACTTGGCATTTCCTTTTGCTTTGTCCCATTTAGAGTTTTAGGGTTCTCGTACTAGGTCCTAGAGTGTCTTGCATGTTTTGGAGTCCTTTTTAGGTTCTTTGGGGGCATTTGACGGAGTTGGCTTAAGGCCATTCGGTTCGGGAGCAAGAGAAGCGGTTAAAGACGTTTGGGAGCCCACAAATCGATGTAACCCATCGATGCTCAGCTTCAAGGGAATTCACATCGACCCAACTCTCCCCCACAAATCGATGTTGGTGCTTGATGCAACTTCAGGGCCTTAGCATCGATCATGCCCCCCTTTCACATCGATCAAACACATCGATGCTCAGCTTCATGCGAATTCACATCGACCCAACTCTCCCCCACAAATCGATGTTGGTGCTGGATGCAACTTCAGGGCCTTAGCATCGATCATGCCCCCCCATTCACATCGATCAAACACATCGATGCTCAGCTTCAGGGGATTTCACATCTACCTAACTCTCCCCCACAAATCGATGTTGGTGCTGGATGCAACTTCAGGGCCTTAGCATCGATCATGCCCCCCATTCACATCGATCAAACACATCGATGCTCAGCTTCAGGGGAATTACATCGACCCAGATCTTCCCACAAATCGATGTAGAAGCCGGATGCAACTCCAGAGCCTTAGCATCTATCATACACATCGATTTGTGGTGTTGATGTCGATCATGTTGCCCACTTTTCCTATAAATACTCATCTAAACCTAATTTTTAATGTATGCTTTTTCTTATGCTCAAAACCCTTACCTTTGAGAGAGTTTGAGATTTGTAAGAAGGATATTTTAATTATTGCAATTAAGTATTTGTTTTCATCAATCTCTTCCATCTATCTTCTTTCTATCTTGATTAATCAAACATATATCCATGGAATCATCCTCTATCCACATCGATTTTGAGGTGTTCTTCATGGATCTTGAGTAGTCTTTTTAGGATCTTGAGATGAGGTAGATTAGGATGTTCCTAGGCTTGATTCATGATGTTTAGGGCTAGATCTTCTTATATCCTTTCTTGTTTAATGTTCTTAAGGCTAAATCTAGCTTGAAAAAGTAGGTTTAGATCATAAGGCATTTCATGCACACCAAGTGTTTGATGAATTAAACAAGAGACTTACATTCCTAGCCTATGACAATAGTTGTCGAGGGTGTATTTTTGGTTGATCTTGTTGATTTAAACTAAATGCTTGCTAATCAATGATGCACAAATGATAATTTGTGATATGCTCAAATTAATACCCTAAAAGATACTAAAGCAGTTGTAGTAGTATAGCTAGGGGTCGAACACAAGGACTCACAGAAACACACAATAGATTATATAGGTGAGACTCACGCTAAGCAATCAATGGTATTAAAAACAGAATGTAAACTAAACGGTTTTGAAATCAATTGGATAAAGGCTAGGTTCAGGGGATTTCTCAAGGAATCACTGAATGCAGATGAACTAACTAACATGATTCGGATTTAGCGCGGTTCTTGAACTCAAATCACTATGGTATAATTAACCAACTCTCGTTGCGAGAATTATCTAAGTCTAAATCCTAGGAATTCCAAATCTCTTTGCGAATCCTAAAGTCTAAACCAGCTTTTATTTTCAAGTTTGATTTGTTCACAAAACATCTAAACCAAATCTCTTTGCGCATAGTGTTTTGCTCACCCTAGGTTCTGTCAGGTAATTAATCGCATTCTCGTGCCTAACCAATTATCCTAAGATCTAAGTTCTAGGTGATCAATCTAGAATTAGCTTTGCAAACAACCTATGGTGAAGAACTAGTTCAGATATGAATCCGAATGATAAATCAACCTAACATTCAGAGAAAACCTTATTGAGAACCCTGAACCTAACAAGGGATCTACTCAGACATGGAGAATGAAACAATCAACATAACTGAATAAATCATCAAATAGAATAAGTAAGAGTATAGTAAAACAGGGGTTCGAAATCTTCTCTCGGACGAACAAAGTTTCAGACTTGTCTCCCCTCAAAAGCTCTCTCTCAAAACCAAAGTAAAATAAGCATAGCCATAAAAGCGGTTGTAAAACATAATTAAATAGTCTAAACAAAAATTGGGGCCTTCTTGTAAATATTAAAGTCTTCTGGGCAAGTTCTGCAATTCTTCAAACTTCATTAAAGTCGCGAATTGTATTCTGCTCCGATGGGTGTCGATCGATGCCAGGGGGTATCGATCGATGCCAGGGGGTATCGATCGATGCTTGACGCTTCGATCAGGTACTTAGTCGCTAGACTTCAGTTTTGCTCATAATGCTCCATAAAACTCCAATATTTCCAATAATGCTCCAAATGTGCTAAAACCTGTAAAAGACTCTAAAAGACTCTATAATAGAATAAAGACTCGATAAATCGGACTTATATCATGGCTTAAACGAGGTAAAAACCATGATATATCAATTTGCTAATGGGTTAGGTGATTAGCATAGTGATTAATTGCTTGAAAGAGAATTAGTCAAGTTTAGGATCTTATGCCTAGGGATTAGCTTGGTTGAGTAAATGAACATCATGAATTGAACTTGGGACTTCTTATATCAATAACCCTATCTCTAGATTCGCTTTTGCTTATTGATTTACAATCTTGCTTAGTGCTTTTGCTTAATTTTAAATTGGATACTTAACAACAAACCACTTGTTTAGCTTAACTTACAATTGTTCCTTGCATTTTTAGTGTTTAGGACTACTTCCCAATATTGGATTCGATAACCTCTTACTACATCGGTTAGAGGGTATTGATACCTCCTTGGATTGCAAAATCCTAGTATCAATTTGGCGCCGTTGCCATATTGGGATTTGTTTTAACATTAAGATTTAGGTTCTTAGTGAGCTTAAGTGTTATTTTCTACAAAGTAACTAAACTCTTTTGCTTCCTATTGCTTTTAATCTCTATAGGTGTATGCATACTCGTTCCCGCGGCAATACTAATCTTGTCGAGCCTAGAGACGATATTGATCAACTTGAGAGAGGTTCTAGAGCAAGAAGAAGTAGAGTGCGGTTTCAAGAGGAAGTGATTGACGAAATGGAAGACTTGAGAGACGTTCCACTTGAAACATCAACGAGCCCATTCCCCACCAAAGGAACGGTGGGAATGGGGGTGGTCACGGCAACAATCAAGGAGGTGCTGGCAATGGAAACCATCACCGTCCGAACCATCCACAAAGAGCTAGGTGATGCCGCTAATGCTCACCAAAACCGCCAAGGCATTCAAGCGCCACCGGTGGGGAACAACAACTTTAAGGTAAGGCCGGGGGTTATCAACATGGTCCAAGCCAACAAATTTCATGGCTTGTCCATGGAGGATCCCTTGGACCACATTGACCAATTTGACCGGATATGTGGTCTCACGAAGATCAATGGGGACTCCGAAGATGGGTTCAAGCTTCGTCTCTTCCCGTTCTCTTTGGGTGACAAGGCATACCAATGGGAAAAGACCTTACCCCAAGGATCTATCACTTCGTGCGATGATTGCAAACGCGCGTTTCTCGCCAAATTCTTCTCACCGGCTAGAACCGCCAAGCTTCGCAACGAGATCTCAAGTTTTACACAATGGTCCAATGAGGCTTGGGAGAGATTTCGAAGCTATACGTCTCAATGCCCACATCACGGCTTTAGCAACGCCTCTCTTCTAAGCACCCTCTACCGCGGTGCTTTGCCTAAGATCCGTATGCTACTTGACACGGCATCTAACGGGAACTTCTTGGCTAAGGTCGTTGAGGAAGCAATGGAGCTTGTCGAGAATTTGGCCTAAAGTGACGGTACCTACGGCAACGACTATGACCGCGCCACAAGGACCACTAGTGACTTTGATGAGAACAAGCGGGCCAAATATATGAAAGCTCTTAACGACAAGTTGGACAAGCAAGCCAATTTGATTGATAAACTACTAGTGTCTTCCCAAAAGACGGTCAACTTTGTGGATGCTTATGATGAGAACCAAGGTTGTTATCAAGAGGAGAACGTAGACAAGAACACTCAAGAGGAGGTGAACTACGTGGGGAATCAAGGGAACTACCAAAACCAAGGGAACTACCAAAGACAAGGGTTCAATCAAAACTATAGGAACCACCCCAACTTCTCTTACCGGAATACGAATGTGGAGTATCCACAAGATCAAGTCTACCCTCCGCAACGTACTCAACCTCAAGGAGCCCCACAAAATCAATTCCAACCTCAAGGCCAAGCTTCTAATACCAACCAACAAGGCTTTGTCCCAAGGAATCAATTCCAAGGGAACCAAAGTGGATTTCAACCCAAAGCTCCACCCGGTTTTCAAGGCCAACAACAAGGGTTTGTGCCTCAAGGTCAAGCAACTACATCTAAACCGCAAGAGCTTGATTTGAGTTCCATGTTCCAACAACTACTCAAGGGACAAGCGGAGATCCATACGAAGGTGGATTGCTCTTACAATGACCTCAACACAAAGATTGAGGCTTTGAACTCCAAAGTAAAACACATGGAGAACAAAGGTGTTGCTTCTTCTTCACGACCACAAGGTCAACTACCGGGAAAATCCGTAGCTAATCCTAAGGAGTATGTCAACTCCATAACCTTGCGAAGTGGCACGGTCTTGCCTACAAGAGAAGCTCCTTCTCCTCTCAATGCGGACATTGAGAAGCAAAGTGGGGGGGGGGGTGGAACTTCAAGAAGATGACGATTTGGTTGAAGATGCGGTAGTGGAAGAGCAAGACAAGGTGGAAGAAGTTGAGAAGGTTAAGCCTAGGGTTGTTGTTTCTCAAGAGAAACCGAAGAAGAATGTGTTTGTCCCTAAGCCATACGTTCCTAAGCTACCTTTTCCCGGGCGGTTCAAGAAGCAACTTATGGACAAGTATAAAGCCATCTTCAATAGGAAAATGGAGAAGGTGGAACTCACAATACCTTTCGTTGATGCTTTCTTGCTTGTCCCTCAATACGCCAAATTCTTGAAAGATGCCGTGAATGACAGAGCTTAGGAAATGGAGTCCATGGTCATTCTAACTCACGAGTGTAGTACCATCATACAAAAGAAGATGGTACCCAATAAGCTAGGAGATCCGGGATCATTTACCCTACCTTGTGCACTTGGTCCTCTAGCTTTCAACCATTGTTTGTGTGATCTTGGAGCAAGTGTAAGCCTCATGCCGTTTTTGGTAGCCAAGAGACTAGGCTTCACACGCTACAAGGCATGCAACATCTCACTAATACTAGCGGATAGGAGCGTGAGGGTTCCTATTGGTTTGCTTGAGGATCTTCCTATTGTGGTGAAGGATTTCATTGTCCCCACGGACTTTGTGGTACTTGAAATGGACGAGGAACCAAAAGACCCTCTTATCTTTGGTAGGCCTTTCCTAGCAACCGCGGGAGCAATAATAAATGTGAGGAAAGGCAAGATAGATCTCCATTTGAGTAAAGGAGAAGTCCTTGAGTTTGATATCAACAAGGTGATGAAGAAGCCCACCATAGATGGCCAATGTTTCTACATAGAGACCATGGATGAACTAGCCGACGAATTGCTTGAGGAAATGAGAGTAGAAGACGGTTTGGAAGTGGTTTTGACTAAGAAGCGTGGTGATCATGGGTACTTGAGTAAAGAGAGTCAAGGGTATGAGCTACTCATGGACTTGCACAAGCCGGTCGACAAAGATACGCCGTTTGTTGAGTTGGATGTTCGTAGTATCGAGGTTCAAGATGGTTCAAGAGTTGGCACGGTCCAAGAGGAGTTTGTTCTAGCCGTTGAAGAGACTAGCAAGGGTAAGCCTAGTCTTGAGGAGGACGAATGGAGCGAACTCAAAGTCCCAAAGGTGGACCTAAAGTAACTTCCCGCGAGACTAAGGTATGCGTTCTTAGGTCCCAACGAGTCTTACCCGGTTATTGTAAATGAGATTCTAGATGAGAATGAGCTATCCTCCCTTCTTGTAGAACTTAGGAAATATAGGAGAGCAATTGGCTATTCTTTGGATGATATCAAGGGTATTTCCCTTAGTTTGTGCACGCATAGAATCCATTTAGAGGATGAATCAAGGACCTCGATTGAACATCAAAGAAGGTTGAACCCTAATTTGAAAGATGTTGTAAAGAGAGAGATTCTTAAGCTCTTAGACGCGGGTATTATCTACCCAATATCGGATAGTACTTGGGTCTCACCGGTTCATTGTGTACCTAAGAAAGGGGGGATAACGGTTGTTAAAAATGAAAATGATGAAATGATACCTACTAGGACGATAACCGGGCATAGAATGTGCATCGACTATAGGAAATTGAATTCGTCCACTCGTAAGGATCATTTTCCATTACCGTTTATAGATCAAATGCTCGAACGGCTAGCCAATCACCCTTTCTATTGTTTTCTAGATGGTTATTCGGGGTTCTTTCAAATACCCATACACCCGAATAACCAAGAAAAAACAACCTTCACGTGCCCTTACGGCACCTTCGCATATCGAAGGATGCCGTTTGGGTTGTGCAATGCTCCCGCAACTTTCCAACGTTGCATGATGTCAATTTTCTCTGATCTTCTTGAAAACATGGTAGAAGTCTTCATGGACGACTTGTCCGTGTATGGATCTTCTTTTTGTGTTTGTTTGTCCAACCTTTGCATGGTCTTGCAACGGTGCAAAGAAGCAAACTTGGTGCTTAACTGGGAGAAATGCCACTTCATGGTGCGAGAAGGAATTGTGCTTGGGCATAAGATCTCCGAGAAGGGGATTGAGGTAGACAAGGCAAAAATCAAGGTTATGGTTAACTTGGAGCCGCCTAAGTCGGTCAAAGACATCCAGTCTTTTTTGGGTCATGCGGGGTTCTACCGAAGATTCATCAAAGACTTCTCAAGGATCACGAGGCCTCTTACAAGGCTATTTTGCAAAGAGGTCGAGTTTGTGTTTGATGAGGAGTGCAAGGGGGCATTCCTAGAGATCAAGAAAGGGTTGATTAGTGCTCCTGTAGTCCAAGCACTGAATTGGGACCTCCCGTTTGAGATAATATGTGACGCTAGCGACTATGCTGTTGGAGCCGTTTTGGGTCAAAAGAAGGACAAGAAGACCAATGTGATTTACTACGCTAGTAGGACTCTAGACGATACTCAAACTCGGTATGCAACCACGGAGAAGGAGTTGTTCGCCGTAGTCTTTGCCATGGAGAAGTTTAGATCTTATGTTGTGGGGTCGAAGGTGATTGTCTACACCGATCACGCGGCTTTAAGATACATTCATGCAAAGAAGGACTCGAAACCGAGGCTATTACGTTGGATCTTGTTACTCCAAGAGTTTGATTTGGAGATAGTTTACAAGAAAGGCATAGAGAACGGAGTAGCGGATCACTTGTCTAGGATGAGTATAGAAGACCTTGTTCCCATTGAAGACAAGCTGCTCGAAGAAAGCCTCATGGTCGTGAAGGTATTGAGAAGGGGATTGAGGCCATGAATTGTATTGAGGATGCTAGTGGTTTAGAAGACGAGAGACTACCATGGTTTGCGGATCTAGTGAACTACCTAGTGTGCGGGAAGGAACCGCCTTTGGATGGGTATAAGAAGAAGAAGTTCTTCCACGACGTAACTATATACTATTGGGACGAGCCCTACTTATACAAGTTATGCTCGGATGGGTTGTATAGAAAATGCGTTGCGGAAGAAGAAATCCAAGGGATCCTACTCCATTGCCACGGCTCAAGCTATGGTGGTCATCATTCCTCCTACAAAACGGCTACAAAGGTTTTGCAATCCGGTTTTTGGTGGCCTTCATTATTCAAAGATGCGCATCTCTATGTCTCCACATGTGATGCGCATCTTTGGTGGCCTTCATTATTCAAAGAACCTTCTAGATTCTTTACCAGACAATATCATGACAAGGAACCACCCTTTTTCACACTCTTTTTTTTTATCACTTTATCTCCCCCAGACTTATTTCTTATTATGTTCTCTTTTTTTACTTCGCATATACACATCAAGGTATGAGACGCGAGTATTGATGGTGTTTGCCACCGAATCCCCGGCTCTTCCCTCTCAATGTATCAAAGAATGTATGCAAATAATGGCATCATAGGAAAATCCTAGCCTCGCTTCCAATCCTTTGTGTGATCATTCCCTCTTGAGTAGAATAATGGGATTGCTGGAAATTTTCCTAGCCCTCTACTCAGAAGAAAATCATTTCATCTTTTATGCTCTTATTTATTAACTTATAACAGGGGAGAGAGATACCATAATTCTAAACACATGGGTTCCTTTATCAGATATGAATAATGAATCAAGCTCTATGAACATTAACCGCATTGATGAAGTGCAAAAATTTGGCTCAGGCTTCAGAAGAACTCTGCTGGAGACATGGATGTTTTCTAGTTAACTGGTCAGTCCTTGGCTCAGGCTTCAGAAGAACTCTGACGGACAGTGCTGATCCTGCAACACTGGTCACTCAAGAACCAAATCAAAGCAACAATTCAAGCACAGGATCATCATCTCCAACAAGTTTTGACTCAATAAAACGTTTTTGGCTCGATAAAACAACTGACTCTAAGAAAAACAAACACAAAACACAAAACACAATGTCAGCAGACACCTCCCCCAGACTTGAACAACACTGTCCCTAGTGTTATCTAGCCCAGAGTAGGTAAAAGAAGACAAATAAATAGAATATAATTGGGAAAAACAAGAAGTTACCTTGCCGGAACATCAAGCATCGATCGACACACGGCCTGGTATCGATCGATACTAGGTTTAAATCGATATAATGAACCGTACATTTGCGATTGGTGTCGATCGATACCAGGGGGTATCGATCGATACTAGGCGATTTCGAGTTTGCTCCTTGTTTATCCTGACACAAACACAAATGAAAAATGCAAAAGAAAAAGACTCAAAAACAGACTCACCACTGGGTTGCCTCCCACCAAGCGCTCGTTGAACGTCATTAGCTTGACTGTAACGCCTTTCAGGCTGTGGGTGCATCATTCAAAGGCATTATCTGCCCTGTTGGAATTTCAGCTTTCGCCCAATAGTGTTTCACCCTCTGTCCATTGACAGTAAACTCATCACCTGCTCCAACGAGAAGGGACCTGACCAACGAGAACAGCTCCATGTGGTCTGACTTCCTTTATCATGAAGGGACCAGACCAACGAGAACGCAGTTTACCAGGAAACAATTGCAAACGAGAGTTATACAGAAGTACCTGGTCATTTGGCTCGAAATGTCTGGAGATGATCTTCTAATCATGATAGGCTTTAGTCCTCTCCTTGTACAACTTCGAGTTCTCGTAGGCGTGGTGCCTAATCTCATCCAGCTCGTTCAGCTGAATTAACCTTCTTTCTGCAACAGGCTTGATGTCAAAGTTCAGCAACTTCGTCGCCCATGCTGCCTTGTGCTCAATCTCCACTGGAAGGTGACATGCTTTCCCATACAGCAGGTGAAATGGTGTAGTACCCAGCGGTGTCTTGAAAGAAGTCCTGTAAGCCCATAGCGCATCATCCAGCTTTGTAGACCAATCCTTCGTTGAAGCACCCACTGTCTTTTCCATAATCTCATTGATTTGTCTGTTGGAGACCTCGACTTGCCCACTGGTTTGAGGGTGATATGGAGTAGCCACTCGATGGTTTACACCATACTTCTTCAGCAACCTCTCGAACATTTTGTTGATAAAGTGAGAGCCACCATCACTGATGACAATTCGAGGTACTCCGAATCGAGGGAAGATGATGGTCTTAAACAGCTTAATAACCACCGTGTAGTCATTTCTCTCACTAGCTATTGCTTCCACCCATTTGGACACATAGTCCACAGCAACCAGGATGTACATGTTCTTGTGTGACGAGGGAAAAGGACCCATAAAATCGATGCCCCAACAATCGAAAACCTCAACCTCAAGGATGAAGTTCTGTGGCATCTCATGTCTCTTGTTTATCTTCCCTTTCCTCTGACAGACATCACACTGTGAGATATAAGCATTAGCATCCTTGAACATAGTAGGCCACCAGAAGCCTGCTTGAAGAACCTTGGACACCGTCTTGAAAGTAGCAAAATGACCTGCATATTCAGACCCATGGCAATGGAAAAGGATAGCTGGCATCTCAGATTCTGCAACGCACCTACTGTAAATACCATCTGAGCAATGCTTGTAAAGGTAAGGCTCATCCCAGAAGAATCTTCTTATCTCGCGCATAAACTTCTTCCTTGCATATGTTGTGGGATACTGTGGCTCAGTCCCTACAGCAAGGTAGTTGGCAATGTCGGCGTACCATGGACGCGCAGCACTAGAGTCAGCAACGAGATAGACATCATAAGAGTTTAAGTCCTCTATAGACAAGACGGGCTCGGGTCACGACGGGTATCGATCGATACTAGGTGAGTATCGATCGATACCGAAAGTCTGCATTCGTGGAAATTGCAGATTTTCGGGATACATGTCCTGAAGTTGAGTTTCAATGAGGTAAATACCTTCCTCTGGTAAGCAATCATCAATAGGTACGACCTCATCGACCTTTAGTCGCGATAGGTGGTCAGCAACGCCATTCTCAACTCCTCTCTTGTCCTTGATCTCGATGTCAAAACCTTGGAGCAAAAGAACCCATCTGCATAGACGTGGCTTGAGATCCTTGTTCTTCAGCAGATATTTGAGTGCATCATGGTCTGTGTGAACAATGAATTTGCTCCCAATCAGGTAGGACCGAAATTTCTCAAAAGAGAAAACGACTGCAAGCAACTCCTTCTCAGTGGTGCTGTAGTTTCGCTGAGCATCGTCCAACGTCTTGCTGGCATAATAAATAGCGTGAAGCTTCTTGTCTTTCCTCTGGCCCAGCACAGCTCCTACAGCAAAATCACTTGCATCGCACATGACCTCAAATGGTAAGCTCCAATCAGGTGGTTGGACAACAGGAGCACTCACCAATGCCTTCTTGATCTCCTCGAAGGCTACAAGGCAATCAGATGTGAAATCAAACTTGACTTCCTTACATAGCAGGGCTGTGAGTGGACGTGCAAGTTTGTAGAAATCCTTGATGAACCTCCTATAAAACCCAGCAAGACCAAGGAAGCTTCGTATCTCAGGAACAGATCGTGGAGGTTGCAAGCTCGTCATGACCTGAATCTTAGCCTTGTCGACTTCGATCCCTGCCTTAGAAACCTTATGCCCAAGAACAATGCCATCTTGTACCATGAAGTGGCACTTCTCCCAATTAAGAACCAAGTGCTTCTCCTCGCATCGTTGAAGCACCTTGCACAAGTTATCCAGACAGTCCTTGAATGACGATCCATACAAATGAAAGGTCGCTGAAGCGTTACATAATCCAAATGGTATTCTTCTGTAGGCGAATGTGCCATAGGGACATGTAAAGGTCGTCTTTCTCTGGTCCTCTGGATGTATAGGAATCTGGTAAAAGCCTGAGTACCCATCGAGAAAACAGTAGTATGGGTGACTCGCTAACCTTTCCAGCATCTGGTCAATGAATGGCAATGGGAAGTGGTCCTTCCTTGTAGCTGCATTCAGCTTCCTGTAGTCAATGCACATCTTGTGACCAGTGATTGTCCTTGTAGGGATCAGCTCGTCCTTCTCATTCTTCACAACAGTTATGCATCCTTTCTTAGGCACAACGTAAACTGGACTAACCCAAGAACTATCCGAGATGGCATAGATAATCCCTGCTTCCAACAACTTCATCACCTCCTTCCTAACCACCTCCTTCAGGTTCGGATTCAGCCTCCTCTGACACTCAATTGAGGACTTTGACTCGTCCTCCAGGTGAATCCGATGCATGCACAAGTCCGGTGCTATACCTGAAATGTCAGCAAGAGAATAGCCAAGAGCTTTGCGATACTGGCGCAGCTTGCTTAGCAGTAAAGCAACCTCTGTGGTATTCAAGGAAGCGTTAATGATTACTGGGTATGTGGAATTAGGACCAAGAAAACGATACCTCAGATTCGCTGGAAGTGGCTTGAGTTCCACCTTAGGAGCGTTCTCTACACTCCAATCTCCAAGCCCAGCAGCTTGCTTAGAACCTTTGGCCAACTCTCCTTCTGGCCGTAGGGTATCGATCGATAGCAGGGGGTATCGATCGATACTGGCGATGCTGAATCAAGCATCTTCGCGTATCCAGCAGATTCGTCGCATGAACGGACCTCCGAAGTGGCCGAACAGACTAACGCTCTCTCCAGTGGATCCTCAGGGTGCATCTCCAGGAAGTACTCCTCAGCAATGTCACTGAAGCTGTCCACATAGAATGTCTGCCCATCTATGGTTGGCCTTTTCATCATCTTTTACATGTCAAAGGACATCACCAAGTCACCGATGTTGAGGGCTATCTTTCCATTCCTGCAGTCAATCAAGGCCCCAGCAGTTGCAAGGAATGGTCTGCCCAAGATAAGGGGACCTTTAGGCTCAGCGTCGTACTTCAGGACGATAAAATCTGTTGGGATCAAGCAATTCCAATCTTGATTAGGACGTCTTCGAGTAGTCCCTCCGGAAGTCGCACTGAGCGATCAGCAAGTACCCGCGAAATCCTTGTAGATTGGAAATATGTCATCCCCATTCGCTTGGCAAATGAGTGTGGCATGAGGTTAACACTCGACCCAATATCGCAGAGAGCTTGCTCAAACCTCTCTGTGAAGATAGTGCAGTCCAAAACAAAGCTCCTTGGGTCTGGTAGCTTCTTGGGAATCTTGTTGAGTAGGATCGCAGTGCACTCAGCCGTGATCATCATGACGCCTTCCTCCAGGTTCACGTTGCTAGAAACCATCTTCTTCACGTATCTCCTGAAAGCTGGAGAAGTCTTGATAGCATCAACGAATGGAAGCTCCACAACCAACTTATCCAGCATAGCTTTGCACCTGGCGTCCTCCCATTGTTTCTTTGTCATCTTAGGAAGTATAGGATAGGGCATCTTGGGTTTATACACCCTTTCCTTGACAATCTCGGGCTCCTCCTCTTGCTGTGTCTCAGCATCGATCGATACTTGAGGGGTATCGATCGATACTAGGGCTTTTAGATTCAGTCGGGCAGACGTCTGGACTGGTATCGATCGATGCTGGCTGGTATCGATCGATACCTGGGGATTTTTAGAATCTCAATCGTCATCTCCAGCAAGATCGACAAGATTTCCAGCAATCGGGTTGTTCTTCACTCCTGTAAGCACCTCCTTTCCACTCCTCAAGGTGATGGCATTGATGTGTGCCCTTGGATTCTCAGTTTTTCCAGTTAGAAATCCTTCTTGCCTCTTTACAGCTGCTGCTGTTTGAGCGACCTGAGTTTCCAGCTTCCTTTGGCTAAGAGTGATGGCTTCGATTTTTCCATTCAGATCGATGTACAGAGAGTCGAACTTCCCATTGAAATCTCCATGTAACTTCTGCTGGCCCTGAAGAATCTGTTCCATCATGGATTCCATCTTGTTCTGCATGGTTTTTGGGGAAATGGGTTGGTATGAAGAATTCCCATAATTTCGAGCGAAATCGCTGCTCTGAAGTGGTTTCTGAGTAAACTGCTTCGCTCCGAAACCAGATTGGTTCCCCTCAAACTTGTACCCACCTTGCTGATTGTTGTTGTTGAAGTTGCGGTTGTTGTTCCCAAATCGCTGACCCTGAAAACCAGAACCACCAACGTAGTTAACATCCTCCTCTTCTTCTTCCACATTAGCCACTTCATCAGCAAAGTGCACAGATTTCTTTGACTTCCCAATCAGGAAATCCAGCTTGGCCTGCACATCAGCAATCTGTGATCCATCTACTCCTCCGGCTAGTTTCTTTCGCTCGAAATCAGCATTCTTGGTGCTATTACTAGACGCCAAGTTCTCTATCAGCACGACCGCATCATCTGGATACCTGGTGAAGAAGTTCCCATTACTCTCAGCATCCATACCCATATGATACCTCCAATCAACCCCTCTGTAGAACGTGCCCAGCAGCTGAACCTGAGTGAACCCATGGTGCGGGCAGTCTCTCTGATAAGACTTGAAGCGAATCCAAGCAGCCTTGAGTGCTTCTGTTGGACCCTGAGAGAATTGGGAGATTTTGTTTCTCAGCTCTTCAGATCTAGCATCATCATAGAAGTTGATTAGGAACGCATTCCTCGTCTCATCCCATGTAGTCAGCGAGTCAGGAGCTAACTGCTTCAGCCAATAAGCAGCATCTCCACCCAGAGAGTACGGGAAGAGCTTGCCGACAAGGAACTCATTGGGCACTCCATTGTATTTCATACCAGTGACCAAGTCCTCGAACTTTTCGATATGATCCATGGGATGCTCATGAGGTAAGCCATGGAAGGGATTCTGACTCACAAGAGCGTAGTATGCCGGCTTCAGCTCGAAGTCATTCATCTGAAAAGTTGGAATGTGAATCGCAGCTCGATTGGCAAAGAACTGATCAGGTCGGTTTTGCTCAACAAGTGTTCTACCTCAATCAGCTCCAGCATTCCCAACGTTGGCCTGCGCAGCTGGCGCGACAATCTGACCAACAACAGCGGGAGGGGCAATGACGTTTCCAGCCTCATCAAGTCGCTGCCCTCCTTCATTGCACACTCGACCCTCTTGGTCTCTCAAGACTCCAGCTTCATCAGCTCTCAAAACCACTGGGTTGTTCATCTCTGATGTTTGCTTCGTCTTTTTGTTTGTGCGTTCTAAGCGTGCTAGGTTCTCTAACGATAGATGGACTAGCGGAGTGTTCTTGTTTCTTCTGGTTTCGCGATTAGGCATGCACCTGAAACACAAAAATCAATAACGTAAGTAACCAAATACACGATGAGTATCGATCGATACCAAGTGGTGTCGATCGATATCAACAAAAGGAAACGAAGAGTATCGACAGATACTAGATAGTATCGATCGATACCGACGGACTTAGTCGAAACTCAACAGCTAAAATCGAATGGCGAAATTGAGTCCCCGGCAACGGCGCCAAATATGATATGCTCAAATTAATACCCGAAAAGTACTAAGCAGTTGTTGCAGCAATAGTAGGGGTCGAACACAAGGACTCACAGAAATCACGCAATAGATTATATAGTATCAAATTAAGCTAAGCAGTTCAATGTAATTAAAAACAGTAAGCAGTAAACGAGTTGTAATTCAATTAGGGAAAGATTAGGTTCAGGGATATTTCTCAGGAAATCAATGAATGCAAGTAAACTAACTAATCAGGGTTCAGATTTAGCGATGTTCTTGAACTCAAATCACTAAGCTATAATTAACCAACTGTCGTTGCGAGAATTATCTAAATCTAAACCTCAGAATCCCAAATCTCTTTGCAAATTCCTAAGAATAAATCAGCTCTAATGTTCAGGTTTGATATGTTCACAAATCAATTAAACCAAATCTCTTTGCGAGTAATCAATTTGCTCACCCTAAGTTCTATCAGGTAATCAATCGCACTGTCGTGTCTAATCATCTATCCTAAGATCTAAGTTCTAGGTGATCAATCTAGAATTAGTTTTGAGAACAACCTAAGGCGAAGAACTAATTTAGATTGTGAACCCTAAGTAACTAATCAACCTAGCATTCAAAGAAATCCCTTATGAGAATCCCTAAACCTAACAAGAGATCTACTCAGACATGGAAATTGGATCAATAAACATGTTTGAATAAATACTCAATATAAAAATAAGAAAGAGTAACAAAAGGTTCAAAATTTTCTCTCGACGAACAGAGTTTCAGACTTGTCTCCTTGGAAAAGCTCTCTCACAAATTCAGAATAAAATAAAGCGTAGCCAACAAAGTGGCTGTAAAATCCCTAAAACACGAGTTGGGGTCTTCTTGTAATTATTAAAGACTTCTGGACCAAGTTGCAATTCTTCAACTCTTCATTAAAGTCGCGGGTTGTGTATGCCTCGATGAGTATCGATCGATACCAGGGGGTATCGATCGATGCTTGTCGTGAAATCGGGTACTCAGCAACACGAACTCCAGTTTTGCTCCAAAATGCCCTAGAAAGCTCCAATATTTCCAAATAGTCTCCAAACGTGCTAAGACCTGTAAAAGACTCTAAAGTACTACGAAATAGCAGAAAGACTCTATAAAATGGACTTATATCATGGCCTAAAACGGGTAAAAACCATGATATATCAATGATGCTCTATGGGCATATAGGACCGCTTTCAAGACACCCATAGGAACCACGCCGTTCAACATGCTCTATGGGAAGTCGTGTCACCTTCCGATGGAATTGGAATACAAAGCTCTTTGGGAGGTAAAGCTTCTAAATTTTGACATCAAGACCGCTCAAGAGAAACGGTTGATTCAACTTCAAGAGTTAGAGGTGACTAGGCTCGATGCCTATGAGAGTTCGAGAATCTACAAGGAGAGGACCAAAGCATTCCATGACAAGAGGATTGTGCACAAGGACTTCAAGGTTGGGAACCTAGTGTTGGTGTTCAATTCCCAGTTGAAGCTCTTTCCCGGGAAACTCAAGTCGAGGTGGTCGGGTCTGTTTGAAGTTAAGAAAGTAAGGCCTTATGGAGCCGTGGTACTTCTTAACACGGAGGGCCAAAATTTCATTGCTAATGGCTAAAGGCTCAAACTCTACCGAGCAAATCAAATCGTCGAAAAAGGAGGCTCGATCCCTCTAGATGACGTCCCTCTAGCTTGAGGAAGGTAACAAACGTCGAACTTAGTGACGTTAAACAAAGTGCTCTTGGGAGACACCCCAAGCTTATCATTGTACATATTTCTTTTTTTACGCATTTTCGATCTTTGTTAGTTCTTTTTGATCTTTTTGTTAAGTGTTCTTAGGGAGTTTGATGTCGAGGGAAAGCGATGTCCGAGGGAAAAATTTCTCCCGAAAGGAAATGTTCCCCTCGAAGGAAACGTCCTCCGGGAAGAAAATGTTCCCCGGGAAAGAAATGTTCCCCAAAATGTTACCGGGGAAGAAAATGTTCCCCGGGAATTTTTCCCTCAAACATCGATCCTCCACATCGACCATAAGCATCAACCAGAATTCAATTTTTGTTGACCAAATTTGAATTCTGTTGACTGGATCAATTATCCAATGGTCCAACCGCTCCCTTGACTAAGGTAAGTTGACCCACCCACTAAGATAAGCTTTCTTCTCCACTAAATTCGCAACAATGGCTATTTCTTCTACCTAAACTTCACAAGCTCATATCTCTCTCAATTCTCAACCAAAAATTGTGATTTAAATTGCTAAATTTCGGATTTTTCATCCTCTTTCTGGATCTACCAACCCCCTTTTCAATTAAGGTCTGCATCTCCAAGGTATTTCATTCACATTTTTCATGAAAAATATCAACAACTTGCTCATAAATGGAAATTTCATGAATTTGTTTGGAAAATGATTTCACTTGCATAAATACCTTGGGTTTATGCTCGAAAATGGTTAGGATAGGTAGTTCAATGGCTGATTTGTCTTGCTTTGAGAAAATTTTGAAATTTTTAGCAAAGAACCTAATTTTTGGGTTTAGGCTCGAAAATGGTGTTTGTGCTTAAGGGTTTCAAATTGGAATGGATTCTTGAAGCTTAAAGTTGGAAAGTTTTATGTTGTTTATGGGAAATGGAGGATCTTTTTGCTAATTGAGCATTCTCCTTTGAGTTTCATATATGCCTTTCCTTGAAACAACAAAAAGGTTGTGTCTTTATTTCTTGAAACCTATAGACTCTTTGAGACAATATAGGTACCATGAAGGGGAAAAGAGTCAAAATAAACATGTACTAAATTCAGTGTGCCGAAAAAAACCCGAACTAAAATAGGGTGTCATTTCCTACCTATGATACAAGAAAATTTAAATTTGTGAACTGAACTCTAATATATGTGTCAAAATCTACTTTGACTAACTTTGACGTTAGTCAACGGTTAAAAAACGCTGACAAGGTGATATATCATGGTTTTTACCCATTTTAGGCCATGATATAAGTCCGTTTTATAGAGTCTTTCTGCTGTTTCGTAGTATTTTAGAGTCTTTTGCAAGGCTTAGCACGTTTGGAGCCTAATTGGAGATATTGGAGCTTTCTGGAGCATTTTGGAGCAAAGCTGAAGTTCGTGTTGCTGAGTACCCGATTTCACGTCGAGTATCGATCGATACCCCTTGGTATCGATCGACACTCATCGAGGCAGAGACAACCCGCGACTTTAATGAAGAGTTGAAGAATTGCAACTTGGTCCAGAAGTCTTTGATATTTACAAGAAGACCCCAATTCGTGTTTTAGGTTATTTATAGAGATTTTACAGCCACTTTGTTAGCTACGCTTATTTTATTCTGAATTTGTGAGAGAGATTTCTGAGGGAGACAAGTCTGAAACTCTGTTCGTCGAGAGAAGATTTCGAACCCTTTTGTTACTCTTTCTTATTTTCTATTGAGTATTTATTCAAACATGTTTATTGATTCAATCTCCATGTCTGAGTAGATCTCTTGTTAGGTTTAGGGATTCTCATAAGGGTTTTCTTTGAATGCTAAGTTGATTAGTTATTTAGGGTTCATAATCTGAATTAGTTCTTCGCCTTAGGTTGTTCTCAAAGCTAATTCTAGATTGATCACCTAGAACTTAGATCTTAGGATAATTGATTAGGCACGACAGTGCGATTGATTACCTGATAGAACTTAGGGTGAGCAAATTGATTACTCGCAAAGAGATTTGGTTTAATTGATTTGTGAACATATCAAACCTGAACATTAAAGCTGATTTATTCTTAGGAATTTGCAAAGAGATTTGGGATTCAGAGGTTTAGATTTAGATAATTCTCGCAACGACAGCTGGTTAATTATAGCTTAGTGATTTGAGTTCAAGAACAGCGCTAAATCTGAACCCTGACTAGTTAGTTTATTTTGCATTCATTGATTTCCTGAGAAATATCCCTGAACCTAATCTTTCTCCAATTGAATTACAACTCGTTTACTGCTTACTGCTTTTGTTTAATCTGAACTGCTTAGCTTGACTTGACACTATTTAATCTATTGAGTGATTTCTCTGAGTTCTTGTGTTCGACCCCTGATATACTGCAGCAACTGCTTTAGTACTGTTTAGGGTATTAATTTGAGCATATCAAATTTGGCGCCGTTGCCGGGGACTCAATTTCGCCATTAGATTTTAGCTGTCGAGTTTCGACTAAGTCTGTCGGTATCGATCGATACTATATAGTATCGGTCGATACTCTTCGTTTTCTTTTTGTTGATATCGATCGACACCGCTCGGTATCGATCGATACTCATCACGATTTTGTTACTTACGTTCTTGATTTTTGTGTTTCAGGTGCATGCCTAATCGCCAAACCAGAAGAAAAAAGAACACTCCGCTAGTCAATCTATTGTTAGAGGATCTAGCACGTTTAGAACGCACAAACAGAAAGATAAAGCAAGCATCAGAGATGAACAACCCAGTGGTTTTAAGAGCTGATGAAGCTGGAGTCTTGAGAGACCAAGAAGGTCAAGTGTGCAATGAGGGAGGGTAGCGACTTGATGAGGTTGGAAACGTCATTGCCCCTCCTGCTGTTGTTGGTCAGATAGTCGCGCCAGCTGTGCAGGCCAACGTTGGGAATGCTGGAGTTGATCGAGGTAGAACACTTGGTGAGCATAACCGACCTGATCAGTTCTTTGCCAATCGAGCTGCGATTCGCATTCCAACTTTTCAGAGGAATGACTTCGAGCTGAAGCCAGCATATTACGCTCTTGTTAGTCAGAACCCCTTCCATGGCCTACCTCATGAGCATCCCATGGGTCATATCGAAAGGTTCAAGGATTTGGTCACTGGCATGAAGTACAATGGAGTGCCCAATGAGTTCCTTTTCTGCAAACTCTTCCCGTATTCTCTCGGTGGAGATGCTGCTTATTGGCTGAAGCAATTAGCTCCAGATTCACTGACTACATGGGATGAGACGAGGAATGCGTTCCTGATCAATTTCTATGATGATGCCAGATCTGAAGAGCTCAGAAACAAGATCTCTCAATTCTCTCAGGGCCCAACAGAGGCACTCAAGGCTGTTTGGATTCGTTTCAAGTCTTATCAGAGAGATTGTCCGCACCATGGGTTCACTCAGGTTCAGCTACTGGGCACTTTCTACAGAGGGGTTGATTGGAGGTACCAGATGGGTATGGATGCTGCGAGTAATGGGAACTTCTTCACCAGGTATCCGGATGATGCGGTCGTGCTGATTGAGAACTTGGCGTCTAGTAATAGCACCAAGAATGCTGATTTCGAGCGGAAGAAGCTAGCTGGAGGAGTTGATGGATCACATATTGCTGATATGCAGGCCAAGCTGGATTTCCTGATCGGGAAGTCAAAGAAATCTGTGCACTTTGCTGATGAAGTCGCTAATGTGGAAGAAGAAGAGGAGGATGTTAACTACGTTGGTGGTTCTAGTTTTCAGGGTCAGCGATTTGGGAACAACAACAACCGCAACTTCAACAACAACAATCAGCAAGGTGGGTACAAGTTTGAAGGGAACCAATCTGGTTTCGGAGCGAAGCAGTTTACTCAGAAACCACTTCAGAGCAGCGATTTCGCTCGAAATTATGGGAATTCTTCATACCAACCCATCTCCCCAAAAACCATGGAGAACAAGATGGAATCTATGATGGAACAGATTCTTCAGGGACAGCAGAAGTTGCAGGGAGATTTCAATGGGAAGTTTGACTATCTGTACATCGATCTGAATGGAAAAATCGAAGCCATCACTCTCAGCCAGAGGAAGCTGGAAACTCAGGTCGCTCAGACAGCAGCAGCTGTAAAGAGGCATGAGGGTTTTCTTCCAGTGAAAACTGAGAATCCAAGGGCACACATCAATTCCATCACTTTGAGGAGTGGAAAAGAGGTGCTTACAGAAGTGAAGAACATCCCAATTGCTGAAAATCTTGTCGATCTTGCTGGAGATGACGATTGGGATTCTGAAAATCCACAGGTATCGATCGATACCAGCCAGTGTCGATCGACACTAGTCCAGACATCTGCCCGACTGAATCCAAAAACCCGTGTATCGATCGATACCCCTCAAGTATCGATCAATGCTGAGACGCTGCCAGAGAAGGAACCCGAGATTGTCAAGGAAAGGGTGTATAAACCCAAGATACCCTATCCTATACTTCCTAAGCTGACAAAGAAGGAATGGGAGGATGCCAGATGTAAGGCTATGCTGGATAATTTGGTCGTGGAGCTTCCTTTTGTTGATGCTATTAAGACTTCTCCAGCTTTCAGGAGATATGTGAAGAAGATGGTCTTTAGCAATGTGAATCTGGAGGACGGTGTCATGCTGATCACAGCTGAGTGCAGTGCAATTCTACTCAACAAAATTCCCAAGAAGCTACCAGACCCAGGGAGCTTTGTTTTGGATTGCACTATCTTCACAGAGAGATTTGAGTGAGCTCTCTGCGATATTGGGTCGAGTGTGAACCTTATGCCACACTCAGTTGCCAAGCGAATGGGGATGACAGATTTCCAATCTTCAAGGATTTCGCTGGTACTTGCTGATCGCTCAGTGCGACTTCCAGAGGGACTACTCGAATATGTCCCTATCAAGATTGGTAATTGCTTGATCCCAACAGATTTCATCATCCTGAAGTACGATGCTGAGCCTAAGGATCCTCTTATCCTGGGCAGACCATTCCTTGCAACTGCTGGAGCCTTGATTGACTGCAGGAATGGAAAGATAGCTCTCAACATCGGTGACTTGGTGATGTCCTTTGACATGGAGAAGATGATGAAAAGGCCAACCATCGATGGGCAGACATTCTATGTGGACACCTTCAGTGACATAGTTGAGGAGTACTTTCTGGAGATGCATCCTGAGGATCCACTGGAGAGAGCGTTAGTCTGTTCGGCCACTTCGGAGGTCCGTTCATATGGCGATGCTGCTGGATACTCGAAAATGCTTGATTCAACAGCACCAGAATTGATCGATACCCCCCAAGTATCGATCGATACCCTACGGCTAGAAGGAGAGTTGGCCAACGGTTCTAAGCAAGCTGCTGGGCTTGGAGATTGGAGTGTAGAGAACGCTCCTAAGGTGGAACTAAAGCCACTTTCAGCGATTCTGAGGTATAGTTTTCTTGGTCCTAATTCCACATACCCAGTAATCGTTAATGCTTCCTTAAATACCACAGAGATTGCTTTACTGCTGCGCAAGTATCGCAAAGCTCTTGGCTATTCTCTTGCTGACATTTCAGGTATAGCACCAGACTTGTGCATGCATCGGATTCACCTGGAGGACGAGTCAAAGTCTTCGATTGAATGTCAAATGAGGCTGAATCCGAACCTGAAGGAAGTGGTCAGGAAGGAAGTGATGAAACTGTTAGAAGCAGGGATTATCTATGCCATCTCGGATAGTTCTTGGGTTAGTCCAGTTAACGTTGTGCCCAAGAAAGGAGACACAACTGTGGTGAAGAACGAGAAGGACGAGCTGATCCCTACAAGGACAATCACTGCTCACATGATGTGCATTGACTACAGGAAGCTGAATGCAGCTACAAGGAAGGATCACTTCCCATTGCCATTCATTGACCAGATGCTGGAGAGGTTAGCGAGTCACCCATACAACTGTTTTCTCGATGGGTACTCATGCTTTTTCCAGATTCATATACATCCAGAGACCAGGGAAAGACAACCTTTACATGTCCATATGGCACATTCGCCTACAGAAGAATGCCATTTGGATTATGTAACGCTCCAGCGACCTTTCAGCGATGCATGATGTCGATTTTCACGGACATGACTGAGGAGTTTATGGAGGTGTTCATGGATGACTTTTCAGTGTATGGATCGTCATTCAAGGACTGTCTGGATAACTTGTGCAAGGTGCTTCAGCGATGCAAGGAGAAGCAATTGGTTCTTAATTGGGAGAAATGCCACTTCATGGTACAAGATGGCATTGTTCTTGGGCACAAGGTTTCTAAGGCAGGGATCGAAGTCGACAAGGCTAAGATTCAGGTCATGACGAGCTTGCAGCCTCCACGATCTGTTCCTGAGATACGAAGGTTCCTTGGTCATGCTGGGTTTTACAGGAGGTTCATCAAGGATTTCTCTAAGCTTGCACGTCCACTCACAGCCCTGTTATGAAAGGAAGTCAAGTTTGATTTCACTTCTGATTGCCTTGTAACCTTCGAGGAAATCAAGAAGGCATTGGTGAGTGCTCTTGTTGTCCAACCACCTGATTGGAGCTTGCCTTTTGAGGTCATGTGCGAGTAAGTGATTTTGCCGTAGGAGCTGTGTTGGGCGAGAGGAAAGACAAGAAGCTCCACGCTATTTATTATGCCAGCAGGACGTTGGATGATGCTCAGCGAAATTACTGCACCACTGAGAACGAGTTGCTTGCAATCGTTTTCTCTTTTGAGAAATTTCGGTCCTACCTGATTGGGAGCAAAGTCATTGTTCACACAGACCATGCTGCACTCAAATACCTGCTGAAGAACAAGGACCTCCAGCCTCATCTATGCCGATGGGTTCTTTTCCTCCAAGGTTTCGACATTGAGATCAAGGACAAGAGAGGAGTTGAGAATGGCGTTGCTGACCACTTATCGCGACTAAAAGTCGATGAGGTCGTACCTATTGATGATTGCTTACCAGAGGAAGGTATTTACCTCATTGAAGCTCAACTACAAGACATGTATCCCGAAAATCTGCAATTTTCACGAATGCAGACTTTCGGTATCGATCGATACTCACCTAGTGTCGATCGATACCCTTCGCGACCTGAACCTGTTTTGTCCATAGAGCATTTAAACTCCTATGATGTCTATCTAACTACTGACTCTAGTAATGCACGTCCATGGTACGCCGACATTGCCAACTACCTTGCTGTAGGGACTGAGCCACAGTATCCCACAACATATGCAAGGAAGAAGTTTATGCGCGAGATAAGAAGATTCTTCTGGGATGAGCCTTACCTTTACAAGCATTGCTCAGATGGTATTTACAGTAGGTGCGTTGCAGAATCTGAGATGCCAGCTATCCTTTTCCATTGCCATGGGTCTGAATATGCAGGTCATTTTGCTACTTTCAAGACGGTGTCCAAGGTTCTTCAAGCAGGCTTCTGGTGGCCTACTATGTTCAAGGATGCTCATGCTTATATCTCACAGTGTGATGTCTGTCAGAGGAGAGGGAAGATCAGCAAGAGACATGAGATGCCACAGAATTTCATCCTTGAGGTTGAGGTTTTCGATTGCTGGGGCATCGATTTTATGGGTCATTTTCCCTCGTCACACGAGAACATATACATCCTGGTTGCTGTGGACTATGTGTCCAAATGGGTGGAAGCAATTGCTAGTAAGAAGAATGACTATGCGGTGGTTGTTATGTTGTTTAAGACCATCATCTTCCCTCAATTTGGAGTAACTCGAATTGTCATCAGTGATGGTGGCTCTCACTTTATCAACAAGATTTTCGACAGGTTGCTAAAGAAGTATGGTGTAAACCATCGAGTGGCTACTCCATATCACCCTCAAACCAGTGGGCAAGTCGAGGTGTCTAACAGGCAAATCAAGGAGATTCTGGAAAAGACAGTGGGTGCTACAAGGAAGGATTGGTCTACCAAGTTAGATGATGCGTTATGGGCTTACATGACTGCTTTCAAGACACCGCTGGGTTCTACACCATTTCACCTGCTGTATGGGAAAGCATGTCACCTCCAAGTGGAGATTGAGCACAAGGCAGCATGGGCGACGAGGTTGCTGAACTTTGACATCAAGCCTGCTGCAGAAAGGAGGTTGATTCAGCTGAACGAGCTGGATGAGATTAGGCACCACGCCTACGAGAACTCGAAGCTGTACAAGGAGAGGACTAAAGCCTATCATAATAAGAAGATCATCTCCAGACATTTCGAGCCAAATGACCAGGTACTTCTGTACAACTCTCGTTTGCAATTGTTTCCTGGTAAACTGCGTTCTCGTTGGTCAGGTCCCTTCACGATAAAGGAGGTCAGACCACATGGAGTTGTTGTGATGATTAGTCCTGGAGGCGATGAGTTCACTGTCAATGGACAGAGGGTGAAACACTATTGGGCGAAAGCCGAAATTCCAATAGGGCAGATAATGCCTTTGGATGATGCACCCATAGCCTGAAAGGCGTTACAGTCAAGCTAATGACGTTAAACGAGCGCTTAGTGGGAGGCAACCCACTGGTGAGTCTGTTTATGAGTCTTTTTCTTTTGTATCAGGAAAAACAAGGAGCAAACTCGAAATCGCCTATTGTCGATCGATACCCCATTGGTATCGGTCGACACCAATCGCGAATGTTTGGTTCATCAAGTTGACTTAAGCCAGGTATCGATCGATACCAGGCCGGGTGTCGGTCGACACCAGATGTTCCAGCAAGGTAACTTCTTGTTTCTCTTCGTTACATTCTGTTCTTTTATCTTCTTTTACCTACTCTAGGCTAGATAACACTGGGGACAATGTTGTTCAAGTCTGGGGGAGGTGTCTGCTGACATTGTGTTTGTTTTTCTTAGAGTCAGTCATTTTATCGAGTCAAAAACGTTTTATTGAGTCAAAACTTGTTGGAGATGATGATCATGTGCTTGAATTGTTGCTTTGATTTGGTTCTTGAGTGACCAGTGCTGCAGGATCAGCTCTAGATTGACTAATGAAAAATCCAAGGACTGACCAGTTGACTAGAAAACATCCATGTCTCCAGCAGAGTCCTCTGAATCCTGAGCCAAATTCTTGCACTTCATCAATGTGGTTAGTGTTCATAGAACTTGATTCATCATTCATATCTGATAAAGGAACCCATGTGTTTAGAGTTATGGTATCTCTCTCCCCTGTTATAAGTTGATGAATAAGAGCATAAAAGATTAAATGATTTTCTTCTGAGTAGAGGGCTAGGAAAATTTCCAGCGATCCCATTATTCTACTCGAGAGGGAATGATCACACAAAGGATTGGAAGCGAGTCTAGGAATTTCCTATGATGCCATTATTCGCCTACATCCTTTGATACATTGAGAGGGAAGAACCGGGGATTCGGTGGCAAACACCATCAATACTCGCGTCTCATACCTTGATATGTATATGCAAGTTCTGGAAAAAAAAAAAGGGAACATAATAAGAGATAAGTCTGGGGGAGAGAAAGTAATACAAAAACTGTGAAAAAGGGTGGTTCCTTGTCATGATATCGTTTGGTAAAGAATCTAGAAGGTTCTTGAACATTAGCTGCAGCGATGAAACTGGCGATGATGGCTTTACTTGAACAATGCTGCAAGATAATGTGTGGAGTCTGGAAAAGCTGCGAATTTCTACGGAGAAGTTCATGGTGGTTAGATCAAAAGCTGGTCAGGTGACATTTGGGTACTTGGGAAAAGGATCTTTGCAATGGTTCCTGAACAGGTGAGTCTCCGCGTTTTCAAACCTCTTTCTCTGGTTTAGTTTTCTGTTTTGCTTGAGGGCAAGCAAAGGCTAAGTCTGGGGGAGTTGATATATCATGGTTTTTACCCGTTTTAGGCCATGATATAAGTCCGTTTTATAGAGTCTTTCTGCTGTTTCGTAGTATTTAAGAGTCTTTTGCAGGTCTTAGCACGTTTGTAGCCTAATCTGAGATATTGGAGCTTTCTGGAGCATTTTGGAGCAAAGCTGAAGTTCGTGTTGCTGAGTACCCGATTTCACGTCGAGCATTGATCGATACCCCCTGGTATCGATCGACACTCATCGAGGCAGACACAACCCGCGACTTTAATGAATAGTTGAAGAATTGCAACTTGGTCCAGAAGTCTTTGATATTTACAAGAAGACCCCAATTCGTGTTTTAGGTTATTTATAGAGATTTTACAGCCACTTTGTTGGCTACGCTTATTTTATTCTGAATTTGTGAGAGAGCTTTCTGAGGGAGCAAGTTTGAAACTCTGTTCGTCGAGAGAAGATTTCGAACCCTTTTGTTACTCCTTATTTTCTATTGAGTATTTATTCAAACATGTTTATTGATTCAATCTCCATGTCTGAGTAGATCTCTTGTTAGGTTTAGAGATTCTCATAAGGGTTTTCTTTGAATGCTAGGTTGATTAGTTATTTAGGGTTCATAATCTGAATTAGTTCTTCGCCTTAGGTTGTTCTCAAAGCTAATTCTAGATTGATCCCCTAGAACTTAGATCTTAGGATAATTGATTAGGCATGACAGTGCGATTGATTACCTGATAGAACTTAGGGTGAGCAAATAGATTACTCGCAAAAGATTTGGTTTAATTGATTTGTGAACATATCAAACCTGATCATTAAAGCTGATTTATTCTTAGGAATTTGCAAAGAGATTTGGGATTCAGAGGTTTAGATTTAGATAATTCTCGCAATGACAGTTGGTTAATTATAGCTTAGTGATTTGAGTTCAAGAACATCGCTAAATCTGAGCCCTGACTAGTTAGTTTATTTTGCATTCATTGATTTCCTGAGAAATATCCCTGAACCTAATCTTTCTCCAATTAAATTACAACTCGTTTACTGCTTACTGCTTTTGTTTAATCTGAACTGCTTAGCTTGACTTGACACTATTTAATCTATTGAGTGATTTCTCTGAGTTCTTGTGTTCGACCCCTGATATACTGCAGCAACTGCTTTAGTACTGTTTAGGGTATTAATTTGAGCATATCACAAGACATGACGGATTTGACTTGGCATGCCACGTTGTCACCTTACTAAAACGACGCCGTTTTCATTGTTTGAAAAATCTAAAATTTTACTTCATCCTGGGACTCGAACCCAAGACACCGTAAACTAGATACAAGCGTTGTTCATGGTTCGATATTCTGGTGTCCTAGGCGTAGAGGAACAACACCAATCCATCCCGAACTTGGTGGTTAAACTCTACTGCGGTGACGATACTGTAGGGGAGGTCCTGCGGAAAAATAGCTCGACCTACGAAAAAGATCGAGAGGAGCCCGAACCAAACCAAGAACGAAAACGGAAGCGTTTCGATTCGCTCCCCATTATCTCTTAAATAAAGTTAACCAATTAAACCATGAGACATTTTTGATATTTCTTACAAACATATCAATATATTGATATATTGATATTTCTTACAAACTCTTCATCTTCTTCTTCCCCGATATGTTTTCACCTAAACTAAATCCAGATTTAAAACCCCAGCCTCATCCAAATCCCTAAAATTGAAGATCCAAAATTGCACCGAATTCAAATTCGTGTGGCCGTCGAACTGCGTTAAGAAGTCTGACATCAGATTACGAAAGCGGTATTTTTATGTGGTAAAACCATTTTTTTAACCGCCGCTTAGGACACATATAAAAGGTTTTTTTATCCCCTCATTTTTATAGTTACCGAAGAAAATAACAAAAAAAAACACTGATTCTCTGTAGGAGAAACGGAACCGACATCTTCGTTGTCGCTGCTGGAATTCGTCGCTTACATCGTCTCATGTGCCTTCGATGGTAAGATTCTTCTACTCCTCTCTTCGCCGCAAACCGTCACCTTCTCGATACTAATTTCTAGAACTCAGCGCTGAACTCTTGTCTTTTTTTATTTCCAGATCTGGTTTCTCTCTCCTCGCTGTTGTCACCGCTCCTTCAAGTCTTCCATAGAGGGTAAAAGATTCAAATTAAGCAATAATGTTTAGATCTTTGGGTTTGAGTTGTATTGTGTTCTGTGGATTTTTGGGATTCTTCCTTAAGCGCCATACTGCAAATAGAGTCTGACTATATTTCGTCAGACTGCAAATAGAGTCTGAATTTGAGTAGTCAGACTGCATATGACGTCTGACTTTAAGTTTTCAGACTGGTAATGGAGTCTGGTTGTGGTTGATGCAGATTTTAGACATAATGGCAGAACGTGAATTCCCTCCAAGGATGTTCACAATCGGGTATGAGCCTCAACCAGACAAAAGCATACACTACTTCAGCGGTAAGAGAGATCTCATGGACGCTCTCCAAGAAGCGTTGGATGATGATGAGTGGGAAGAGCTTCGCAACTCAGCCTTTGGGGTTTTTGTGAAGTGGCATGAGCTGAACTTCGTATGGTGTTCAAGGATGGTGCACTACATGCTTACTATGAAACTAGGGGTAGATCAGAAGCATGAGCTTTGGTGTCTTGTTGGCCTTCAACCGGTGAGGTTTTCCCTCCATGAGTTTCAATATATAACCGGACTCAATTGCGACTATGTTGAGAATCTGGAGTACCCGGAGGTTGAGTATACAGCCGATATGAGAGCAATGTGAGAGCTTCTTGGGCTGGATTTCGAGGTAGGGCCAAGTTATTTTCAGTTACTGGACGCTTGCAACAGATGTCAAGGCTGGGAACGGCAAGATAGGATTTGGGTGGGCTACCTAGCCATCTAAACGAGCTTCATTGAGGCTCAACACTGGTCAGTTTCCGCAAGGGCTGACATGACTAAGCTACTGCTGTTTCCAGGGGCGTTAGAAGCATACCCATGGGGAAGACTGGCCTTCAAAATCTTGGTAGACTCTGTCAAAACAGAAGCAAACAAAAAACTCCAAGATGACAAAAACTATCAGGTTGAGGGCTTCGCTGAGGTCTTGAACGTCTGGGTATATTGGGTCTGTCCTGGGATTGCTACGCTTTATGGAATGCACTTGCAAGATAACCAAGTCCCACCGCTCTTGGCTTACAAAGGATCAAGGAATCGGAAGAAAGTCGATTTAGAGTTGCGCAAGCAGGTATTTTACTGACATTTTTTCCTTAAAATTCACCTTTGATTGCTCTATGTCAGACTGCAAATTCAGTATGATAATTTATCAGACTAATTTTGAAGTCTGAATTTTTCCCAGACTTAATTAGCATTCTGAAAGTTGTTGCCAGACTGAATTTGCAGTCTGAAATATTGAAGTCAGACCTTTTTTGAAGTCAGACCTTTTTTGAAGTCTAAAACTTTGAACCATACGAGATATGCAGTCTGGTAGATTTTATTTATTTTTTACATACTAATATATATTTTGCTCGTTGACTTGTACTTGCAGACCCACATCAACAACTTCGTCGACAAGGAGTTTGAGGACATGTTCCCCCGGTGGGACGATGGTGAGGATGATCAGAAAGTTGAACATTGTGAAAGCAATGTTGGGTGAGTTTGAGCGCCCTTGGAGGTGGAGTTTTAAACACTGAAAGTCTGAAGGTGTGTTGGCCATTGTCAAGAAACAGATGCCCCTTATTAGGTCCGCGGTGGTTAAGTCTGAGGGTGGTCTGAAGAAGGCCAAGGGAAAGGGTGTTAAGAGGAAGGTTATTGATGATGATGGTGAGGATGTTGATGATTATAAGAAGCGAGCAAAATCAGGCGGTGATGATGGTGGTGATGTTGTTTACTTGATCAAGTCAGTGGGTGAGAAGATGAATGAACTTTTTCGTCTTGTTAAAGAAGGTTTTGAGCAGGTGAATGAGAAGATGATTGAACTTGAGAAGGAAGTTAGGTTGTTAAGGGGAGAAAAGAGGAGGAAATCTGGTGTTGAGAAGTCTGATGGTGGTGTTGAGAAGAAGTCTGATGGTGGTGTTGAGAAGAAGTCTGATGATGGTGGTAAGGTTGATGATGGTGGTGAGGCTGGGGCGGGGAAACGCAAAAAGGCTCCGCGGAAGAATATTACACCCAAAAAAATTGTTGTGAAGCCTCCTAAGCCTGCCGCGGTTGTGGAGGCTGCAGACTAAAAAGGACCTGAAAAAGAAGCTTCAGCGGTAGAGGATGCAAAGGAAGCCCTGGCTGAAGACAACCTTGCCCAACCATCTGAGGCCAAGATTCAGACTGTGGTGGATGTTGGGGTTAGTGTCCCAAACCCTCTACCAAAAAATGTTCAAGAAAGGGGAAGTAGTCGAAGACTTAAGGACAAAGCCGTTGCTTAATATGCAGTATAAGTGTGATAGTTGTTTGATAAAACCTGAACCTATGTGCAATTAAAAACTAGTTATTTTGCTTTGTTGTTGTGTTTGATGTGAACATGGTTATCTGGTATTAGACTGAGATTTAGGTCTGATTTTGGTGTAATTTTAATATCTGTCAGACTTCTTTAGAAGTCTGATTGTGTTTTGGATTTATATTGCAGTCTGTAGGTGTCGTAGATAGTGTTAGATTATTTGTCTTAGACTTTTATTCCAGTTTGACGGAGGTGGTTTTTTTATTTTGTAAATGCAGAGTAGTGTCGTGGGCAGCGAACATAGTGTTCTTATCGTCGATAAGGCGGCCACGGGCGTAAATTTCGATGCTGCATATATGTCGAAACAAGATACTAAGCAGGCAGCTGCTGGAGCTTATGTAAAGGCGAACACTAAAGAGCTCAAACAGAAAGAGCATGATAAGAAGAAGAGAAAGAGCTCAACCCAAGTGCAGATCACACCGACATATGATCCTTGTGCTCTGATAAATCATGGTTTTTACCCCGTTTAAGCCATGATATAAGTCCGTTTTATCGAGCCTTTATTCTATTATAGAGTCTTTTAGAGTCTTTTACAGGTTTTAGCACATTTGGAGCATTATTGGAGATATTGGAGTTTTATGGAGCATTCTGGAGCAAAACTGAAGTCTGGTGACTAAGTACCCGATTAAAGCGTCAAGCATCGATCGATACCCCCTGGTATCGATCGACACCCATCGAAGCAGATTACAAGTCGCGACTTTAATGAAGTTTGAAGAATTGCAGAACTTGCCCAGAAGACTTTAATATTTACAAAAAGGCCCCAATTCGTGTTTAGACTATTAAACTAGGTTTTACAGCCACTTTGGCTGTGTGCTTTTCATTATTTTGATTTTAGGATTTCTGAGAGAGCTTGAGAGAAGGGGAGACAAGTCAGAAATCTGTTCTTCTGAGAGAAGATTTCGAACCCCTGTTTTTACTCTACTCTTATTTATTCTATTGATGATTTATTCAGTTATGTTGATTGTTTCATTCTCCATGTCTGAGTAGATCTCTTGTTAGGTTCAGGATTCTCATAAGGGTTTTCTCTGAATGCTAGGTTGATTAGTTATTAGGATTCATTATCTAAAGTAGTTCTTCACCATAGGTTGTTTGCAAAGCTAATTCTGGATTGATCACCTAGAACATAGATCTTAGGATAATTGATTAGGCGCGAGAGTGCGATTAATTACATGATAGAACCTAAGGTGAGCAAAATAACTATTCGCAAATAGATTTGGTCTAGTTGTTTTGTGAACAAATCAAACTTGATTTAAAAGCTGATTTAGACTTTAGGATTCGCAAAGAGATTTGGAATTCCTATGATTTAGATTTAGATAGTTTTCACAACGAGAGTTGGTTAGCTATACCTTAGTGATTTGAGTTCAAGAACCGCGCTAAATCTGAATCATGTTAGTTAGTTTACCTGCATTCATTGATTTCCTGAGAAATACCCTGAACCTATCTTTCTCCA
>PKML01043558.1:150832-188666 GCA_002933935.1 Eutrema yunnanense | reverse complement strand
TTTTGACTCTTGTTTTCAGGTGCATGCCTAATCGTGAAACCAGAAAGAACAAGAGCACTCAGCTAGTTGATCTGTCACTCGAGCAACTAGCACTTTTGGAACGCACAAATCGAAGAGCAAAGAAACCAGCAAGGATGAACAACAATCAAGTAGAGTTGGTTCGAGATGAGGCTGGTGCTTACAGAGACCCAGAGGGTCGTTTGTGTAATGAGAGAGGACAACGTCTGGATGGAGAGGGGAACATCATTCCACCTGCTCCTGTTGTCGCTGGGAATGCCGATGGGAACGCGAACGCAGTGAACGCTGTGGTTAATCGTGGTAGGACGATTGGTTAATGCAACAGACCTGACCAGTTCTACGCAAATCGCTCTGCGATCCGTCCTCCTGCGTTTCCAAGGAATGACTTTGAGCTGAAACCTGCATACTACACTCTTGTGGGACAGCACCCTTTTCATGGTCTTTCCAGCGAGCATCCCATGGATCATGTTGAGAGATTTGAGGATTTGGTCACTAGCATCAAGAGCAATGGAGTGTCTTACGACTATCTCTTCTGCAAGCTTTTCCCATACTCTCTTGGTGGGGAAGCAACCTACTGGCTGAAGCAGTTACCTCCTGGATCGCTGACTAACTGGGAGGAAACTAAGACTGCTTTCCTGACAAATTTCTATGATGACGCAAGATCCGAGGAGTTTAGAAACAAGATCTCTCAATTTTCTCAAGGACTTGATGAGGCGTTCAAGTCTTCTTGGACGAGGTTCAAATCATATCAGAGAGACTGTCCACATCATGGATACTCTGATGTTCAGCTGATGGGATTTTTCTTTAGAGGACTTGATTGGAGGTACCAAATGACTTTGGATGCTTCGAGCAATGGAAACTTCAACACAAAGTATCCTGATGAAGCCTATGTCCTGATTGAGAACTTGGCGTCTAGCAATAGCACCAAGAATGCTGATTTTGAGAGGAAGAAGCTAGCTAGTGACGTGAATGGTTCACATATCGCTGACTTTCAAGCTAAGTTGGATTCCATGCATACTCTTCTGATGAGCAAGACACAGAAAGCTGTTCACTTTGCTGAAGAAGTTGAGGTATTCAACGATGATGAAGTAGAGGATGTTAACTACATTGGTGGTTCTGGCTTTCAGGGTCAGAGAAATAATTTCAATAACAACCGCAACTTCAACAACAACTCGCAGCAAGGAGGGTCGAATCAGTTTGGCCAAAAACCATCTCAGAACAGTGGGTATGTCATGAACTATGGGAACTCGTTCTATCAGCCTGTACCTGCTAAGCTCCCAGATAGCAAGATCGAGGCTATGTTTGAACAGCTGGTTCAAGGACAGTAGCAGCTCACTGTGAATCTAAATGGAAAGATAGATGATGTGTACAAGGATCTGAGTGGAAGGATCGACGCCCTCGATACTCATCAGAAGATCCTGGAAACACAAGTGGCTCAAACTGCAGCTGCTGTGAAAGGAAAAGGCGACTCAGGCACATAACGAATATGTCAATACCATCACCTCTCCCAGTACAAGAAATCTCGAACACCTTTCAGAAGGTGATTCCGACCTTGATTCGACAGTATCGATCGATATCAGCAGATCAACACCACTGCTGATATCGATCGATACCAATCTGAAGAATCGATACATGAGCCTTGTGTCGATCGACACCATCCCTGTATTGATCGACACCTCTCGCAGGCTGAACCAGAGGCCGTGAAGGAACCATAGATGATCGAGGAACGTGTCTATAAGCCTAAGGTTCCATATCCTCGATTACTGATATGCTCAATTTAATACCCTAAAAAGTACTAAAGCAGTTGCTGCAGTAAATCAAGGGGTCGAACACAAGAACTCAAGAATCACACAATAAATTCTATAGATCAGAAACAAGCTAAACCAGATGATGTAATTGAAAACAGGATTGCAAGTAAAACGTTTGTAAATTCAATTGGGGAGACGTAGGCTTAGGGTATTTCTCAGGAGATCAATGAATGCAGCTAAATTAACTAACAGGATTCGGATTAAGCACTGTTCTAGAACTCAAATCACCAAAATATAATTAACCAACTCTCGTTGCGAAAACTATCTAAATCTAGATCCTAGGAATTCCAAATCTCTTTGCGAATCCTAAATTCTAAATCAGCTTTAATGTTCAAGTTTGATATGTTCACAAATTAATTAAACCAAATCTCTTTGCGAATAATTAATTTGCTCACCTAGGTTCTATCAGGTAATTAATCGCACTCTCGTGCCTAATCAATTATCCTAAGATCTAAGTTCTAGGTGATTAATCTAGAATTAGCATTGAGAACAACCTAAGGTGAAGAACTAATCAGATAGTGAATCCTAACAGAAAATCAACCTAGCATTCAAAGAAATCCCTATGAGAAAACCCTAAACCTAACAGGTGATCTACTCAGACATGAATATTAAATCAATAAACATGTTGAATAAATACTCTTGTATAAAATCAGAAAGAGAAACAAGGTTTTGAGATCTGATCTCGGACGAAGGGAAACCAGACTTGTCTCTCACCAAAATCTCTCTTAAACTAAAGCAAAATAAAGCATAGCCTAAACAATGGCTGTAAAATCCTATTTATAACCTAAAAACACGATCTGGGGTCTTCTTGTAATTATCAGAAACTTCTGGACCAAATTGCAATTCTTCAACTCTTCATTAAGTCGCGATGTCGTGTCTGCCTCGTCGAGTATCGATCGATACCAAGGTGGTATCGATCGATGCCTGTCGTGGAATCAGGTTCTTGGCGACACAACTTCTGCTTCTGCTCCAAACTGCTCCAATAAGTTCCAATAACTCCAATAATCCTCCAAATGTGCTATGACCTGTAAAAGACTCTAAAAGACTACAAAACAATAGAAAGACTCTATGAAAAGGACTTATATCATGGTCTAAACAGGGTAAAAACCATGATATATCAATTGCCCCAGACTTAGCCTTTGCTTGCCCTCAAGCAAATGAAAGACTAAACAGAGAAAGAGGTTTGAAAACGTAGAGACTCACCTGTTCCTGAACCATCAAAAAGACCCTTTTCCCAAGTACCCAAATGTCACCTGATCAGCATTCGATCTAACCACCATGTACTTCTCCGTAGACATTCGCAGCTTTTCCAGACTCCACACAAAATCCCACAGCATTGTTCAAGTAACGCCCTCATCGCCAGTTTCATCTCTGCAGTTAATATTCAAGAGCCTTCTAGACTCTTTACCAAACAATATCATAACAAAGGAACCACCCTTTTTCACACTTTTTGTATCAATTTCTCTCCCCCAGACTTATTTCTTATTATGTTCTCTTCATTTTTTTTATTTTCAGCTTAGCATATACACATTAAGGTATGAGACGCGAGTACTGATGGTGTTTGCCACCAAATCCCCGGTTCTTCCCTATCTATGTATCAAAGGATGTAGGCGAATAATGGCATCATAGGAAAATCCTAGCCTCGCTTCCAATCCTTTGTGTGATCATCCCCTCTTAAGTAGAATAATGGGATCGCTGGAAATTTTCCTAACCCTCTACTCAGAAGAAAATCATTTCAATCTTTTATGCTCTTAATCTATCAACTTATTTCAGGGGAGAGAGATACCATAACACTAACACATGGGTTCCTTTATCAGATATGAATGATGAATCAAGCTCTCAAAACACTAACCACATTGATGAAGTGCAAAAATTTGGCTCAGGCTTCAGAAGAACTCTGCTGGAGACATGGATGTTTTCTGGTCAACTGGTCAGTCTTTGGATTTTTCATTAGTCGATCTAGAACTGATCCTGTAACACTGTGCACTCAAAAACAAAATCAAATCAATAGGTTCAAGCACAGGATCATAATCTCCAACAAAATTTTGACTCAATAAAACAGTTTTGACTCTATAAAACAACTGACTCTAAGAAAAACAAAAACTTTGTCAGCAGACACCTCCCCCAGACTTGAACAACACTGTCCCCAGTGTTATTTAGCCTAGAGTCAGTGAAATAAAACAAAAGGATAGAAGAAACAAAGAGAAATCAGAAATTACCTTCCTGGAACACCGAGTGTCGATCGACACACAGCATGGGTATCGATCGATACCATGCTTAGATCGACTTGGTGAACTTTAATCCGCGATTAGTGTCGATCGATACCAGGGGGGTATCGATCGATGCTTAGGCGATTCCGAGTTGCTCCTTCTTTATCCTGACACAGACTCAAAACAAACGAAAATAAAAACCAAAAATGACTCAAGGACAGACTCACCAGTGGGTTGCCTCCCACCAAGCGCTCGTTTAACGTCAATAGCTTGACTGTAACGCCCTTCAGGCTGTTGGTGCATCATCCAAAGGCATTATCTGCCCTGTTGGAATCTCGGCTTTCGCCCAATAGTGTTTCACTCTTTGTCCATTGACAGTGAATTCCTCGCCTTTGCGATTGATCAGCGATACAGCACCATGTGGTTTGACCTCTTTGATTGTGAAGGGACCTGACCAACGTGAACGCAGTTTACCAGGAAACAATTGCAAACGAGAGTTATACAGAAGTACCTGGTCGTTCGGCTCGAAGTGTCTGGAGATGATCTTCTTATCATGATAAGCTTTGGTTCTCTCCTTGTACAGCCTCGAGTTCTCATAAGCATGGTGCCTGATCTCATCCAGCTCGTTCAGCTGAATCAACCTCCTCTCAGCAGCAGGCTTGATGTCGAAATTCAGCATCTTTGTTGCCCATGCAGCCTTGTGCTCGATCTCCACTGGAAGGTGGCATGCTTTTCCATACAGCATTTGGAAAGGTGTAGTACCCAGTGGTGTCTTGAAAGCAGTCCTGTATGCCCAAAGTGCATCATCCAGCTTTGTAGACCAATCCTTCCTAGAAGCATTCACTGTCTTCTCCAAAATCTCCTTGATCTGCCTGTTGGATACTTCAACTTGCCCACTTGTCTGAGGGTGATATGGAGTAGCTACACGATGGTTTACACCATACTTCTTCAACAACCTCTCGAAAACCTTGTTGATAAAGTGAGAGCCACCATCACTTATCACAATTCGAGGTACTCCAAAGCGAGGGAAAATGATGGTCTTAAACAGCTTAAGAACCACCGCAGAGTCATTCTTCTCACTAGCTATCGCTTCCACCCATTTGGACACATAGTCCACAGCAACCAGGATGTAGTTCTTCTTGTGTGAAGATGGGAAAGGGCCCATAAAATCGATGCCCCAGCAATCAAAAACTTCAACCTCAAGGATGAAATTTTGTGGCATCTCATGTCTCTTACTGATCTTCCCTCTCCTCTGGCAAGCATCACACTGTGAAACGAAAGCATGAGCATCCTTGAACATGGTAGGCCACCAGAAGCCTGCTTGAAGAGCCTTGGACACTGTTTTGAAGGTTGCAAAGTGTCCTGCATAATCAGATCCATGGCAGTGAAACAAGACATCTGATACTTCTGATTCAGCAATGCATCTCCTGTAGATACCATCAGAACAGTGCTTGTACAGGTAAGGTTCATCCCAGTAGAATCTCCTTATGTCACGCATGAACTTCTTCTTGTCATATTTCTTTAGGTGTCTTGGCTCTGCATCTGCAGCGAGGTAATTGGCAATATCAGCGTACCATGGACTATCAGAATCTGCTGCAGCGATGAGATGGTTTTTAGAAACAACAGAATGATCGATGATGAAAACAGCTTCTGAATCGCCAGGGTATCGACCGATACCAGCAGGGTATCGATCGATACCGAAACCTGCAACTCGTGGAAATTGCTGATTCTCGGCCAGATTCATCTGAAACCCAGTTTCAATGAAGTAGATGGCTTCCTCAGGTAGTTGATCATCAATGGGGACGTCTTCATCGATCCGCATCCGCGAGAGATGGTCAGCGACTCCATTCTCTATGCCTTTCTTGTCCTTAACCTCAATGTCAAACCCTTGTAGCAGAAGAACCCAACGACAGAGACGAGGCTTGAGATCCTTGTTATTCATCAGATACTTGAGAGCAGCATGATCAGTATGAACAATCACCTTGCTCCCAATCAAGTAAGGTCTGAATTTCTCAAAGGAGAAAACAACAGCAAGTAGCTCTTTCTCTGTTGTGCTGTAATTCCTCTGAGCATCATCCAAAGTCCTGCTGGCATAGTAGATGACGTGCAGCTTCCTGTCTTTCCTCTGACCCAGAACCGACCCCACAGCAAAGTCACTGGCATCACACATGATCTCGAAAGGTAGAGTCCAATCAGGAGGTTGCACAACAGGAGCACTCACCAGAGCCTTTTTGATCTCTTCAAAGGCTGCAAGACAATCAGGAGTGAAATCAAATTTGATCTCTTTGCACAGCAGAGCAGTGAGTGGACGTGCTATCTTGGAGAAATCCTTGATAAACCTCCTGTAAAACCCAGCATGACCAAGGAAACTCCGAATATCCTTCACAGAAGTAGGTGGTTGGAGACTTGTCATGACCTGAATCTTGGCTTTGTCAACTTCGATTCCAGCTTCAGAGACCTTGTGCCCAAGTACAATGCCATCCTGAACCATAAAATGACACTTTTCCCAATTAAGGACCAAGTGTTTCTCTTCACACCTCTGTAGCACCTTGCACAGATTAGCCAAACAGTCCTTGAATGATGACCCATATACTGAAAAATCATCCATGAACACCTCCATGAAGTCCTCAATCATGTCTGTGAAGATAGACATCATGCACCTCTGAAAAGTGGCTGGAGCGTTGCACAATCCAAATGGCATTCTCCTATATGCGAACGTGCCATAGGGACAGGTGAAGGTGGTCTTCCCTTGGTCATCTGGATGGATAGGAATCTGGAAGAAACCTGAATATCCATCAAGGAAGCAGTAGTAGGGATGACTGGCCAATCTCTCTAGCATCTGGTCAATGAATGGCAATGGGAAGTGGTCCTTCCGTGTGGCTGCATTCAGCTTCCTGTAATCAATGCACATTCGATGTCCAGTGATAGTCCTTGTAGGGATCATCTCATCTTTGTCATTCTTCACCACTGTTATCCCTCCTTTCTTAGGAACAACGTGCACTGGACTGACCCAAGAGCTATCTGAGATGGCATAGATAACTCCTGCATCTAAGAGTTTCATGACCTCTTTCTTAACCACCTCCTTCAGATTCGGATTCAGCCTCCTTTGATGCTCAACTGAAGCCTTTGACTCGTCCTCAAGATGAATCCTATGCATGCACAGATCCGGTGATATACCTGAAATATCATCAAGAGAATAGCCAAGAGCTTTGCGATACTTGCGCAGCTTGCTCAGCAGTAAAGCGACCTCTGCGTTGTTCAAAGAAGCATTAAGGATTACTGGAAATGTGGAATTAGGACCAAGAAATCCATACCTCAGATTCGCAGGAAGTGGTTTGAGTTCCACTTTGGGAGCGTTCTCCTCGCTCCAATCTCCAAGCCCAGCAGCTTGCATAGTTCTCTCGGCCAAACCTCTTTCTGGCCGTAGGGTATCGATCGATACCAGGTGGGTATCGATCGATACTGGTCGTGCTGAATCGAGTATCCTTCCGTATTCAGCAGCAGCATCGTGTGGCTTAACCTCTGACTCAGCCGAACAGACCAATGCCCTCTCCAATGGCTCCTCAGGATGCATCTCTAAGAAGTACTCCTCAGCAATATCAGAGAAGGTATCAACGAAGAAAGTCTGCCCATCGATGGTTGGTCTCTTCATCATCTTCTCCATATTAAAAGTCATGACCAACTCACCAATGTTAAGAGATATCTTCCCATTCCTGCAATCAATTAGAGCACCAGCTGTTGCTAGGAATGGCCTTCCCAAGATGAGAGGATCTCTGGGTTCCGAATCATACTCCAAGACAATGAAATCAGTTGGGATTAAGCAGTTCCCAATCACAATCGGAACGTCCTCGAGCAATCCTTCTGGAAGTCTAACTGAACGATCAGCGAGTATCAGCGAGATTCTAGTAGCAGTGAAGTCTGTCATTCCCATTCTCTTAGCAACCGAGTATGGCATGAGGTTGACACTTGAGCCAAGGTCACAGAGAGAACGCTCAAACCTGTCAGAAGCGATTGTGCAATCCAAGACAAAGCTCCCTGGATCTGCAAGTTTCGTTGGGATCCTGTTGCTTAGGATTGCACTGCACTCATGAGTGATCATCAGACAACCCTCTTCTAGGTTCACATTGCTGGACACCATCTTCTTCACATATCTCCTGAAAGCTACAGAGGTCTTGATAGCATCGATGAAGGGAAGTTCAACAACCAGCTTGTCCAAAATTTCCTTGCATTTAGCATCTTCTACTTCCTTCTTAGTCTTCCCAAGAGCTCTGGGATAGGGTACCCTCGGGATGTAGACCCTCTCTGGTGCTGCTTTAGGCTTCTCCTTCACAACCTCAACTTCTGCATCGTCTTCAGGTTCGGTATCGATCGATACTGGGGGGGTATCGATCGATGCTTGGGAATTTGAGTTTTCCCGTCTGAGAATCGCGATCGGTGTCGATCGATGCTGAGGAGTGTCGATCGATGCCTTGGCGATTTCAGTGTCTTCATCGTCAGACATCTCGAAATTTACAGCAGGCTGATCCACTCTTGCTCCTGATTTGACCTCCTTACCACTTCTCAAGGTAATGGCATTGATGTGTGCCCTTGGGTTCTCTCCTTTTCCTGGAAGAAAACCTTCTTGTCTTCTTGAACTCTCTGAAGTCTGAGCTACCTGAGTTTCCAGCTTCTTCTGACCAATACCCATAGCATCGATCCTTCCACTCAGATCTTTGTACATGGCGTCCATCTTACCATTGAAGGTCACTGTGATCTGCTGCTGTCCTTGAACGAGTGTTTCGAGCATTGCTTCAATCTTGTTATCAGATGTCTTAGTAGGCACAGGTTCGTAAGAAGAACTTCCGTAGTTCCTGGTGTAGCTGCTGTTCTGGGCTGGTTTCTGGTTGAATCCTCCTTGCTGGAAGTTGTTGTTGAAGCTCCGATTGTTGCTAAACTGGTTCCTCTGTCCCTGAAAGCCAGAACCACCAATATAGTTGACATCCTCTGCTTCATTCTCATTGAAAACCTCAACATCTTCAGCAAAGTGAACAGCCTTTGTTGTCTTTCCCAGCAGAAGACTATGCATCGAATCCAGCTGAGTTTTAAGCTCAGCGATCTGCGACCCATCTTGATTACTAGCCAGCCTCTTGCGCTCAAAGTCTGCACTCTTGGTGCTACTACTAGAGGCAAAGTTCTCAATCAATACAATGGCGTCCTCAGGATATTTGGTGTTGAAGTTACCATTGCTGGAAGCGTCCAGACCCATCTGATATCTCCAATCTACTCCTCTGAAGAAGACACCCAGCAGCTGCACATCAGAGTACCCATGATGTGGACAATCCCTCTGGTACGATTTGAATCTTGTCCAAGCAGCCTTGAACGCCTCAGCAGGTCCTTGAGAGAAAGTGGAGATCTTATTCCTCAGGTCTTCAGATCGTCCATCATCATAGAAATTAATCAGGAAGGCCCTCTTAGTATCATCCCAATTAGTCAGCGATCCAGCAGGTAGCTGCTTCAACCAGTAAGTAGCATCTCCACCTAGAGAGTAGGGGAAGAGCTTGCAGAAGAGGTAGTCGTAAGAGACTCCATTGCTCTTTATGCTGGTGACCAAGTCTTCGAACTTTTCCACATGGTCCATAGGATGTTCATGAGGAAGACCATGGAAAAGATGCTGTCCCACGAGAGTGTAGTAGGCAGGTTTCAGCTCGAAGTCGTTCCTCTCATACGCAGGAGGACGAATTGCTGATCGATTAGCGAAAAACTGCTCTGGCCTGTTACACTCACCAATCGTTCTTCCACGATTAACCACAGCATTCCTCGCGTTCCCAGCGACATTCTCAGCGACAACAGGAGCAGGTTGCATCAGTACCCCCTCTCCATCCAGACGTTGTCCTTGCTCGTTACACAACCGACCCTCTTGGTCTCTGTAAGCACCAGCTGCATCACGAACCAACTGATTGTTGTTCATCTTAGCTGATTTCTGTGCTTTCCTGTTTGTGCGTTCCACGTGTGCTAGCTGTTCCAGTGATAGATCAACTAGCGGAGTACTCTTTTTGCTTCTGGTTTCTCGATTAGGCATGCACCTGAAAACAGAAGTAAAGAGCGTAAGTAACTGAAACTGACGACGGGTATCGATCGATACTCAAGGGTATCGATCGATACTCGGGCGATTTAGACGAATTTCCTAGCTAAAATCTAACGGCGAATTGAGTCCCCGGCAACGGCGCCAAAATTGATATGCTCAATTTAATACCCTAAAAAGTACTAAAGCAGTTGCTGCAGTAAATCAAGGGGTCGAACACAAGAACTCAAGAATCACACAATAAATTCTATAGATCAGAAACAAGCTAAACCAGATGATGTAATTGAAAACAGGATTGCAAGTAAAACGTTTGTAAATTCAATTGGGGAGACGTAGGCTTAGGGTATTTCTCAGGAGATCAATGAATGCAGCTAAATTAACTAACAGGATTCGGATTAAGCACTGTTCTAGAACTCAAATCACTAAAATATAATTAACCAACTCTCGTTGCGAAAACTATCTAAATCTAGATCCTAGGAATTCCAAATCTCTTTGCGAATCCTAAATTCTAAATCAGCTTTAAAGTTCAAGTTTGATATGTTCACAAATTAATTAAACCAAATCTCTTTGCGAATAATTAATTTGCTCACCTAGGTTCTATCAGGTAATTAATCGCACTCTCGTGCCTAATCAATTATCCTAAGATCTAAGTTCTAGGTGATTAATCTAGAATTAGCATTGAGAACAACCTAAGGTGAAGAACTAATCAGATAGTGAATCCTAACAGAAAATCAACCTAGCATTCAAAGAAATCCCTATGAGAAAACCCTAAACCTAACAGGTGATCTACTCAGACATGAATATTAAATCAATAAACATGTTGAATAAATACTCTTGTATAAAATCAGAAAGAGAAACAAGGTTTTGAGATCTGATCTCGGACGAAGGGAAACCAGACTTGTCTCTCACCAAAATCTCTCTTAAACTAAAGCAAAATAAAGCATAGCCTAAACAATGGCTGTAAAATCCTATTTATAACCTAAAAACACGATCTGGGGTCTTCTTGTAATTATCAGAAACTTCTGGACCAAATTGCAATTCTTCAACTCTTCATTAAGTCGCGATGTCGTGTCTGCCTCGTCGAGTATCGATCGATACCAAGGTGGTATCGATCGATGCCTGTCGTGGAATCAGGTTCTTGGCGACACAACTTCTGCTTCTGCTCCAAACTGCTCCAATAAGTTCCAATAACTCCAATAATCCTCCAAATGTGCTATGACCTGTAAAAGACTCTAAAAGACTACAAAACAATAGAAAGACTCTATGAAAAGGACTTATATCATGGTCTAAACAGGGTAAAAACCATGATATATCAATTACCCAAACACCTCAGAGACCCCATTTCCCCAAAGCAGCTGCGTGGCTTTGAGAAGATGGTACGAAGAATTCTACTCACACATACTTTTGAAGAAGCTCTAGAATGCCGCCCTCTGCTAAGTCACTTCCGGGACAGCAGAGAAACTGAAGATGAGATTAACGCACTTTTCGCCAAAGTCAGAAGTCCACCACCTCCACTGAAGCGGTTGACTAAGAGGGAAGACCTAGGGAAATTTTCAGTTCCATGCTCCATCTCTGGAGTTGAAATCAAGGAATCACTGGTTGATTCAGGGTCTAGCGTGAATGTGATGTCAAAGGCACTTGCAGAGAAGCTTAAGATCGATGACATACGATCTACTCAGATGCCTCTCACATTCGCGAACTCTTCCACATATGTTCCGTACGGTACAATCCATGACTTGATGATTGAGGTAGGAGACTGTCTGGTTCCTACTGACTCTCAGGTTGTGGAGATGCATGCAAGGTCTAGCACGCCTTTGATTCTTGGACGACCATTCATGGCTACTGCTGGCGCAGTTATGGATACGCCCATTAGGAGGATTTCGTTCTCGTACATCGACGAACATGTCTCCTACGAAGCCATCTTTTCTAAAAGAACTCCCACACAAGTATCTTGCATCTCAGTTGGTGCAGGAGAAACATTGATGGTTGATCTTTAGGACGAGCTTGATGTTGTGCCTACTGTCATAGACTCTCTGGATCATCCTGCTATCATTTCCAGGAAAGTCACTAAACAGACTAAGGCAAAGAAGGAGGTGAAGAACATAAAAGTAGAGGGTGCTACATATGTCACTTTAGCCCCTCAGAAGTGCGATGGACATTCGATCGAGTACAAGGTGAAGTGCAAGGGACGCTCGAGACCGTTCTCTAAGGCCAGAATCATCCTAACTCCAGAGCTGAAAAGAATGGCCAAGAGGTTATTGAGCGTATGCTGCACAAAACTCTGAGTTTGGAAGTGTCTAGTTATGGGACTTGCATGGGAGTGAGTTCCCTACTTCATTCCGACTGATCGTCCGTACAGTCAAGCTCGTGACATTAAACAAGCGCTGAGTGGGAGGCAACCCACTGGTAAGTCTGTACATACGTTTTTGTTTTCATTTTGTTTTTGATTTTTCGTTTTGTGTCTTGTGTCAAACGTGAAACAGATTTGACGAGGAGTATCGATCGACACCATTCAGTGTCGATCGATACCGAATGTCGTAAAAAGGAGCATAATTTTCATAAGTTTTAACCGACACCATCATGTGTCGACCAAAAACGACAAGTGACGTCGATATCCAGAGGTATCGATCGATGCTCCATGGCCAGGTAAGTTTCCTTAAAACCATACGGTTTTTCATCTTTTCCCCACCGCCTCCATCGCTCGATATAAATACCGACATCTCTCTCAAAATCACAAATCTTCGTTTCTCAACGGATTTGAGTGATTTTTGTGCCTATTCTGCTTGGATTTTCATCCTCTGTCTCATTCTCTCACTCATTCTCGCGATCTACAAGGTATAAATCACGATTTGTCATCTCTTCAATCCGTGACCCAAGGTTTGATTTTCGATTTTGGGGCTTCTAGAACTTGTTTTGCTGGACGATCACCACTTGACTTGTTTGTTCTAGACTTAGTCGAACCTTGCATTGCACCTAATTGCCCTTAGATTACACTTTTAGAGTTTTCAGATTTGTGTTCTTCGCGTGGGAATCAATACATGTGTGAGTATCGACCGATACCTGTGTGAGTATCGACCGATACCAAGTGGTATCGGTCGATGCTCATTGTTTTGCTTGGCCGAAATTGCTGTGTTTGAGAGAGATGTTGAATTTATGCCATTTTTCGTGTTTGTTAATGATGCAGATGTGTACGCGAAAGAGAACACGCACTGATACCGCGTCCAGCTCTAACCCACCAGGGAAAGAGTACCAGTTGGGTGCTCGAGTCGAATACTTTCGCAATGGGGATTGGACGCCAGGATCAGTTATAACCTGTCTCACCCACCATCGTTACAAGGTTCAGCCCGCCAACTCTACTGACTTCACAGTGGCTTTCGCTGCCAACTTACGTGACGCACCATCCGAGGCTCCTACACCTTCATCACCTGTGTCTCCCCACGCAACTTTTCGTTTTCCATGGCCTAAGATCAGTGAGAAGGCTAGGATACGTTTGAGGGATGATTACGAGGGGTCGGCTAAGGAGATTACGGAGAGCAAGGCTTGCACGCATAGGCCTATTTCCGAGGAGTGGTACGATTATGATTCGATCTTCTACAATGCATGGCAGGAGGTGGATGTGCGCCCCACTCGGTTTATTGATACGCCCACTATGCGTCATCTTGGTTTTGACAGGGAGCTTGATGGACTGATCCGCAAGATCGGATTGGGGACGATGCCTGTGCGGCAATATGACATGTACCCTGACTTGGTTCGCCAGTTCCTTGCTGCTGTCCGCGTCTACTACAGTGGTGAACCTCCAGTGACTTTCTTAAGACTTATTTAGACTTGACGAGATGCAGCAAACACATAAGTACTACAAATTAAGTTTAAGCCAACAACAACAACCAACGATTAACACAACAAGTTCTTAGACTTAGACAACTTAAAAACCGACTTGGAAACGAAATATTGTACTGGAAAGACACGAACAGACTCCTCTCAGACTTTCTTCAGACTTCTCTCTCAGACTTCTAAATTGCATTCGTCAGTACATCAGACTTCTACCAGATCTAATCCTTCTCAGGTTTGGTTACCTGTCTCCACCAAAAAAGACAGCAACTTCTCATATACAGTAGATAGATGAAAACAACTATAAAACAGGTGAGTGTAAGGTGATTTAGCTTACACAATTTGGTTTTTTGTGGCCTGGTTGTTTGCAATTAGAACAAGTGTATCGCTTGGGAAGCTTCCGTTGTTTATTTCCCTTTGTCTTGGCAATTTCTAGCCAAGTTTTACACCTTGACTTCTGAGGTCTTCCAGGAGGACGAGGATTATGCGGGGGAAGGACACGTACGGTGTCAGGAGCTTTCGTAGTACAGTTCTTCGGAAGGATGTTCATTGTGTATGCCTGAAACAGATAGTCCCTACCGTATGATGGGCATGGCAGCGTATATGGGTGTAGCTCAAGTTCTGGTGCAGCGCAGATTGCATGTGATCAAGGTATCTTTTTGTAATCCCACACACCACATTCACACGTTCGATTGTGCAAGTCGACCACACAATCCCTATGTCCTCCCTTAACAATGAATTGATACCCATCAACGCGTTCTGCCGTCATGAAGTATGCATAATATTCACGAATAGCCATCAAATATTCAACTCCTCGGCTAAATTTTGTTGTGAGACTCAATGCGTCTAGCCCCCTTTTACAAAACCACGTCCCTAGCTTCTCTTGTATGAACTCCAAAAGGAAAGAGATAGGATATGCTTTTGCCTTCTTGACTACGGAGTTTATAGTTTCGGCAATGTTGCTCGTCTTTATGTTGTACCTTTTTCCAACAAAGTGAACGCGGTTAACAAGTGAAAACAGGACTGCAATAGAAGTCTGATAAAGACGACTCAGACTGCACAAGAAGTCTGATAAGAAAAATGGATTTTCAGATTATACATGTCTCCATAGAAATGAACGCGTGACCATAGACTCGGATCCGCCTCCTCCAAGTACCTAGCAAGGTCAGGATTTACCGCTTGTAAAGAGGCCATGTATCGGTTAAAATCGTACATCGTATATGTGTACGCCGCGTTTTTGACCAAGTACAAAAGATATTTTCTCCTGAACTTTGTGACTACGTTATTTTGTAGATGGTAATAACAAATCCCTCGCTTTTTCCAAGGAAGAACCTTTTCAATAGCATTCTTGATGGATGTGTGCCTATCTGAGACTATGACCAGAGGATATTGGCCTGAAATGCAGTCTCTAAGCTTTGTGAAAAACCACTCCCACGAGGCATCCTTCTCTGAGTCTACAATGCCAAAAGCCAACAGAAATATTTGAAAATTAGCGTCTTGTGAGGCCGCCACTAGCATAACACCTCCATACGGCCCCGTAAGATGCGTACCATCTACCACAATGACTCTTCTAAGATACTTAAATCCCTCTATGGAAGCTCAAAATGATAGAAATATATATTTAAATCTATTCTCCTCTTCTAGTTCTAGAGCAGTCTGCGTTCACGGGTTGGTTTGCTCGATTCCATGCAATAAAGCAGGCAGTTTCTCATAGCCATCTTCCGCTGATCCTCTCACCAACTTTTGAGCATGTAACAACGCTCTGTATGCGGTTGTGTAGCTCATCTTAATCCCATACTGCTTGTTCATTGATACTAAGACATGCTTTGGTGTAATCTTCTCAATTATTCCAAAGCATTCTAGAAACAACCAACCAATAAAACGCGGAGTATGACATTTTTTCTTAGCCTTCCGGTCCAGCGTTGAACATGTGTGGGCTCTATTGTAGATCATCACTCAAAACTTGTTTGGTTCGTTCTTGACAGCCGTTCGAAGCTTCCAGTTGCATCCTTCCACAAGATATTTAGCGACAAACAGGCTCTTGTCAGACTTATCTACTGTAAATGCGTATTTCCTCATTATTGCCGTCATACGCAGCTCTGATATAAGATCTTGCTTGCTATCAAAACACTTTCCGAGAAAGATGCCGTCGGACCATTTTCTTCCTCGACCAGCAAATCGTTCAGCCACACACTGCAATTCGTAAGTCTTATTATCTTCATCTTCTTTATCATCTTCATCTTCATCTCCCACTTTCCCATACATGATATAATCTACACCATCATAGTAAGACTCAGCGTGTTTCTTGAAAACTTGCTCTGGCCCATAACCACCACCACCAACACCACCATCATCACCACCACCACAAATAGAATCATCTGATACTGCGCCCACATCTTCGTCTTCCTAGTCTTTGTCTTCGTCATCTTCATCTTCATCTTCATCTTTTACATCGTGATTCCCCGCATCTTGATATGCCAAACCGAATCGGCTCGAGACACAGAGACGGATTAAATGCTCACTAGCTAACTCGACCATGCTCTTTACTTGCCTATCATTTGTGACATAAATAGGAGGGCTATCCGGACCGATCTGTTGCAAGAGTGGTTCCGGTAACGGATATGATAACTCCACCAACTCGGTTTTCTTGTCTATCATATAATCATCTTGTACCATCTCAACAAGTTCACAATATGTAGAACGATCGCCCAAAGTGATAAACCGCCCTCCTTTGAGAGTATCCACCACAAAATACCAAATCTGGTCTCTCACAACCCATTTACAAAAATTAACAGGTAGATGCACCATTATCTGTAAAAACAATCATGGAAAAACAACATTAGTGATCTTAATGTAAATATCAGACTTCTTCGCGAAGTCTGATTCTATTAGCTACATTGCCAGAATTCTTTAAAAATAATTACCAAACATAAACATGTAAAACTAACGCACGAGGAACATATACAACTAACACACATATTAAAACTTTAAAATCAACGAAATTCATCACAAATACACAAAACAAAACGGTTTTAAAAATTTTGTCAATCCAGACTGCCACAGAAATCTGAAAAACAGTACGCCAGACCTCTATAGCAGTCTGAAAAAGAGGGTATTTTTGCAATTAGATTGTTACACAGCATACTGCGGATACCGTCTGACGAAAAGTTATCAAAGCAGACTTCTATCGCAGTCTGACAAAAAGGGTATTTTTGCAATTGACCCAAACTTTGACTTTTTTTTCAGACTGCATTAGATGTCTGAGAAAAAGAAAAAGGTATTTCTGCAATTGACAAAAAATTTGACTTTTTTGTCAGAGTTCACGGAGAAGTCTGAAATTTGTCAGACTTCTCCTGCAGTCTGAAAAAATTATGGGGTAGTTTTACAATTGACCGAAGTTTGACTTTTGTTCCCAGACTTCCAGGGCAGTATGAAGAAATCCTTCAGACTGCGATAGAAGTCTGACCGAAATTGGTGTATTTTTTGCGATGACCAAAATCTTTGATATCAGACTTCTTTAGCAGTCTGAAAGATTTCATCATTTTCAGACTGCCACAGAAGACTGAAAACTTTTCCCTCGTATTCAGACTGCCAAAGAAGTCTGATACTTTTTCCCTCATTTTGGTCAACTTTTGAAAAATTTCGGTCAATTACTACCAGTACCGTGTTTTTTTTAAGACTTCTGATTCCGTCTGAAAAAACAGTCAACTTCCGGTCAAAGTCGCTCATTTTTCCTTCATACTGGATATGAAGTCTGAATAAAAAGTCAAGTTTTCGGTCAATTGCAAAACTACCCTATGCCTCGATTAGAGGATTTTTCTTGATTTTTTTTTGTTTTCAAAGGAAATTACCAGACTTCAATTTTAATCTGAGTATTTAAAAGTCAATTGTAAAACTACCCTCTCGTTGACCATGTGGGTTTCATCAGACTTCTAAAGCAGTCTGAGTATACAACACAGATCTGAAAATCGACGCTATGCAAAAATTCGTACCTATATCCGTTTAGAGTTTGTTTTCACCCTCGTCGAGCGCCCAGAACGTCTAATATCACTGAAATCCCGCAAGCCCAGTCGTGTTTTGCCGTTTTTATGCCATAAAATGATTTCGGTAAGTTTGAATCGGAAAATCGAGGGGAAATGGGAGAAATCGGAGAGGAGAACTTGCGAAAAGGAATTTCGAGCTCTATTCTTGGGCTTTAATGGCGAAAAAATGGGTTAGTTACTGCATTAACTCGTCGACGATGGTGGTTGTCGTGGAGGTTGAGAATTGATGGCAATGGCATTTCCGTAATTAAGTTAGATCTAAAATTTTTTTTTTGTCTTTTGAAAAAAACGTTAGACTCTAACAGCAGTCTGAGAAATGGCATTTGCGTGAATACCCAGATGCTTAAAGGGTAATTCGTGGGATTCTGAAAAAGAGGAGAGGAATGGGGCATTTTTAGCTTTGACTTCAAATTGTAAGGTATTTTTACAAATAGGCCTTGAATAAATCATCAAATAAAATAGAAAGAGTAACAAGAGGGTTCGAAATCTTCTCTCGGACGAACATAGTTTCAGACTTGTCTCCCTTCAAAAGCTCTCTCACAAAACCATAGTAAAATAAAACATAGCCATGAAAGTGGCTGTAAAATCCTATTAAATAACCTAAATCACGTTTTGGGGTTTCTTGTAAATATTAAAGTCTTCAGGGTCATTTTGCAATTCTTCAACTCTTGTTAAGTTGTGACTCGTGTCTTGCTGCAGTGAGTATCGACCGATACCAATGTAGTATCGATCGACACTGAGACTTCAAATCGGGTACTCAGTGATATGCTCAATTTAATACCCTAAATAGTACTAAAGCAGTTGCTGCAGTAAATCAAGGGGTCGAACACAAGAACTCAAGAATCACTCAATAGATTATATAGATCAGAAACAAGCTAAACCAGATGATGTAATTGAAAACAGGGTTGCGAATAAAAGCGTTTGTAAATTCAGATGGAGGAATGTAGGCTTAGGGTATTTCTCAGGAAATCAGTGAATGCAGCTAAATTAACTAACAGGATTCGGATTAAGCACGGTTCTAGAACTCAAATCACTTAAATATAGTTAACCAACTCTCGTTGCGAAAACTATCTAAATCTAAATCCTAGGAATTCCAAATCTCTTTGCGAATCCTAAATTCTAAATCAGCTTTAAAGTTCAAGTTTGATATGTTCACAAATTAATTAAACCAAATCTCTTTGCGAATAATTAACTTGCTCACCTAGGTTCTATCAGGTAATTAATCGCACTCTCGTGCCTAATCAATTATCCTAAGATCTAAGTTCTAGGTGATCAATCTAGAATTTAGCTTTGAGAACAACCTAAAGTGAAGAACTAATCAGATAGTGAATCCTAACAGATAATCAACCTAGCATTCAAAGAAATCCCTATGAGAAAACCCTAAACCTAACAGGTGATCTACTCAGACATGGATATTAAATCAATAAACATGTTGAATAAATACTCTATTATAAAATCAAGAAGAGAAACAAGGTTTTGAGATCTGATCTCGGACGAAGGGAAACCAGACTTGTCTCTCACCAAAAATCTCTCAAACTAAAGCAAAATAAAGCATAGCCTAAACAATGGCTGTAAAATCCTATTTATAACCTAAAACACGATTTGGGGTCTTCTTGTAATTATCAGAGACTCCTGGGCACTTTTGCACTTCTTCAAACTTCATTAAGTCGCGACTTTGAACTCTGCTTCGATGGGTATCGATCGATACCAGGGGGTGTCGATCGATACTGGACGTGAATTCGGGTATTTAGCCAGCAGACTTCAGTTTCGCTCCAGGATGCTTCAGAAACTCCAATATCTCCAAGAATACTCCAAATGTGCTAAAACCTGTAAAAGACTCTAAAAAGACTCCAAAACACTAGAAAGACTCTATAAAAGGACTTATATCATGGCTTAAACAGGGTAAAAACCATGATATATCAACTCCCCCAGACTTAGCCTTTGCTTGCCCTCAAGCAAATAGAAGACTAAACAGAGAAAGAGGTTTGAAAACGCGGAGACTCACCTGTTCCTGAACATCGAAATGACCTTCTTCCAAGTACCCAAATGTTACCTGATCAGCTTTTGATCTAACCACCATGTACTTCTCCGTAGACATTTGCAGCTTTTCCAGACTCCACACAAAATCCCACAGCATTGTTCAAATAAAACCTTCATCGCCAGTTTCATCTCTGCAGTTAATATTCAAGAACCTTCTAGACTCTTTACCAGACAATATCATAACAAAGGAACCACCCTTTTCACACTTCTTGTATCAATTTCTCTCCCCCAGACTTATTTCTTATTATGTTCCATTTTTTTTTTTTTCAGCTTAGCATATACACTTCAAGGTATGAGACGCGAGTATTGATGGTGTTTGCCACCAAATCCCCGGTTCTTCCCTCTAAATGTATCAAAGGATGTAGGCGAATAATGGCATCATAGGAAAATCCTAACCTCGCTTCCAAACCTTTGTGTGATCATCCCCTCTTAAGTAGAATAATGGGATCGCTGGAAATTTTCCTAACCCTCTACTCAGAAGAAAATCATTTCAATCTTTTATGCTCTTATCTATCAACTTATTTCAGGGGGGGAGAGATATACCATAACACTAACACATGGGTTCCTTTATCAGATATGAATGATGAATCAAGCTCTAAAAACACTAACCACATTGATGAAGTGCAAAAATTGGCTCAGGTTTCAGAAGAACTCTGCTGGAGACATGGATGTTTTCTAGTCAACTGGTCAGCCTTTGGATTTTTCATTAGTCGATCTAGAACTGATCCTGTAACACTGTGCACTCAAAAACAAGATCAAATCAATAGGTTCAAGCACATGATCATCATCTCCAACAAAATTTTGACTCAATAAAGCAATTTGACTCGATAAAACGATTGACTCTAAGAAAAACAAAAACTTTGTCAGCAGACACCTCCCCCAGACTTGAATAACACTGTCCCCAGTGTTATCTAGCCTAGAGTAGGTAAAAGAAACAAAGAAAAAGGATAGAACGAAGGGAAACAAGAGAGTACCTTCCTGGAACACCGAGTGTCGATCGACACACAGCGTGGGTATCGATCGATACCATGCTTAGATCGACTTGGTGAACTATTATCCGCGATTAGTGTCGATCGATACCAGTGGGGTATCGATCGATGCTTAGGCGATTTCGAGTTCCTCCTTGCTCATCCTGACACAGACTCAAAACAAACGAAAATAAAAACCAAAAATGACTCAAGGACAGACTCACCAGTGGGTTGCCTCCCACCAAGCGCTCGTTTAACGTCAATAGCTTGACTGTAACGCCATTCAGGCTGTTGGTGCATCATCCAAAGGCATTATCTGCCCTGTTGGAATCTCGGCTTTGGCCCAATAATGCTTCACTCGTTGTCCATTGACAGTGAACTCTTCGCCTTTGCGATTGAAAAGCACTACAGCACCATGTGGTCTGACCTCTTTGATTGTGAAGGGACCTGACCAACGAGAACGCAATTTACCAGGAAACAATTGCAAACGAGAGTTATACAGAAGTACCTGGTCGTTTGGTTCGAAGTGTCGGGAGATGATCTTCTTGTCATGATAGGCCTTGGTTCTCTCCTTGTACAGCCTCGAGTTCTCATAAGCGTGATGCCTGATCTCATCCAGCTCGTTCAGCTGAATCAACCTCCTCTCAGAAGCAGATTTGATGTCGAAATTCAGCATCTTCGTTGCCCAAGCAGCCTTGTGCTCAATCTCCACAGGAAGATGACAAGCTTTCCCATACAACATTTGGAAAGGTGTAGTTCCCAGCGGTGTCTTGAAAGCAGTCATGTATGCCCAAAGCGCATCATCCAACTTCGTAGACCAATCCTTCCTAGATGCACTCACTGTCTTTTCCAAAATCTCCTTGATCTGCCTGTTGGGGACTTCGACCTGCCCGCTTGTCTGAGGATGATATGGAGTGGCTACACGATGGTTTACACCATACTTCTTCAACAACCTCTCGAAAACCTTGTTGATAAAGTGAGAGCCACCATCACTTATCACAATTCGAGGCACTCCATATCGAGGAAAAATGATGGTCTTAAACAGCTTAAGAACCACTGCAGAATCATTCTTCTCACTAGCTATTGCTTCCACCCATTTGGACACATAATCCACAGCAACCATGATGTAATTCTTCTTCTGTGATGAAGGAAAAGGACCCATAAAGTCGATGCCCCAGCAATCAAAAACTTCAACCTCAAGGATGAAATTTTGTGGCATCTCATGTCTCTTACTGATCTTCCCTCTCCTCTGACAAGCATCACACTGTGAAACGAAAGCATGAGCATCCTTGAACATGGTAGGCCACCAGAAGCCTGCTTGAAGAGCCTTGGACACTGTCTTGAAAGTTGCAAAGTGTCCTGCATAATCGGATCCATGGCAGTGAAACAAGATATCTGGAACTTCTGATTCAGCAATGCATCTCCTATAGATACCATCAGAACAGTGCTTGTAAAGGTAAGGTTCATCCCAGTAAAATCTCCTTATGTCACGCATGAACTTCTTCTTGTCATACTTCTTTAAGTGTCTTGGTTCTGCATCAGCAGCGAGGTAATTGGCAATATCAGCGTACCAAGGACTATCAGAATCGACTGCAGCGATGAGGTGGTGTTCAGAAACAGCAGGATGATCAACGATCCAGATAGGTTCAGGATCGCCAGGGTATCGACCGATACCAGCAGGGTATCGATCGATACCGAAACCTGTAACTCGGGAGAATTGCTGATTCTGTGCGAGATTCGTCTGGAAACCAGTTTCTATGAAGTAGATAGCTTCCTCAGGTAGGTGATCATCGATAGGGACGTCTGCATCGATCCGCATTCGCGAGAGATGGTCAGCGACTCCATTCTCTATGCCTTTCTTGTCCTTAATCTCAATGTCAAACCCTTGTAGCAGAAGAACCCAACGGCAAAGACGAGGCTTGAGATCCTTGTTGTTCATCAGATACTTGAGAGCAGCATGATCAGTATGAACAACCACCTTGCTCCCAATCAAGTAGGATCTGAATTTCTCAAAAGAGAACACAACTGCAAGTAGTTCCTTCTCTGTGGTGTTGTAGTTCCTCTGAGCATCATCCAAAGTTCTGCTGGCATAGTGGATGACGTGCAGCTTCTTGTCCTTCTTCTGACCCAGAACTGACCCAACGGCAAAATCACTAGCATCGCACATGATCTCAAAAGGCAGAGTCCAATCAGGAGGTTGCACAATAGGAGCACTCACCAAAGCCTTTTTGATCTCCTCAAAGGCTGCAAGACATTCAGGAGTGAAATCGAATTTGATTTCTTTGCACAGTAAAGCAGTGAGTGGACGTGCTATCTTGGAGAAATCCTTGATGAACCTCCTGTAGAACCCAGCATGACCAAGGAAACTCCTAATGTCCTTCACAGAAGTAGGTGGTTGGAGACTTGTCATAACCTGAATCTTGGCTCTGTCAACTTCGATTCCAGCTCCAGAGACCTTGTGCCCAAGTACAATGCCATCTTGAACCATAAAATGACACTTTTCCCAATTAAGGACCAAGTGTTTCTCTTCACATCTCTGGAGTACCTTACACAAGTTGGCCAGACAGTCCTTAAATGATGATCCATATACTGAAAAATCATCCATGAACACCTCCATGAAATCTTCAATCATGTCCGTGAAGATAGACATCATACACCTTTGAAAAGTGGCTGGAGCGTTACACAACCCGAATGGCATTCTCCTGTATGCGAATGTGCCATAGGGACAGGTGAAGGTGGTCTTCCCTTGGTCATCTGGATGGATAGGAATCTGGAAGAACCCTGAATATCCATCAAGGAAGCAGTAGTAGGGATGACTAGCCAGCCTCTCCAACATCTGGTCAATGAATGGCAATGGGAAGTGATCCTTCCTTGTGGCTGCATTCAGCTTCCTGTAATCAATGCACATTCGATGTCCAGTGATAGTCCTTGTAGGAATCATCTCATCCTTCTCATTCTTCACCACTGTTATCCCTCCTTTCTTAGGAACAACGTGTACTGGACTGACCCAAGAGCTATCCGAGATGGCATAGATAACTCCTGCATCCAAGAGTTTCATCACCTCTTTCTTAACCACCTCCTTCAGGTTTGGATTCAACCTTCTTTGATGCTCGACTGAAGCCTTTGACTCGTCCTCAAGATGAATCCTATGCATGCACAGGTCCGGTGATATACCTGAAATATCATCAAGAAAATAGCCAAGAGCTTTGCGATACTTGCGCAGCTTGCTTAGCAGTAAAGTGACCTCTGCGTTGTTCAAAGAAGCATTAAGGATTACAGGGAATGTGGAATTAGGACCAAGAAAACCATACCTCAGATTCGCAGGAAGTGGTTTGAGTTCCACTTTGGGAGCTTTCTCCTCGCTCCAATCTCCAAGCCCAGCAGCTTGCTTAGTTGTTTCGGCCAAGATTCTTTCTGGCCACAGGGTATCGATCGACACCAAGGGGGTATCGATCGATATTGGTCGTGCTGAATCGAGCATCTTTCCGTATTCAGCAGCAGCATCGTTTGGCTTAACTTCTGACTCAGCCGAACAGATTAACGCCCTCTCCAAAGGGTCCTCAGGATGCATCTCCAGGAAGTACTCCTCAGCGATATCACAGAAGGTATCAACGAAGAAAGTCTGTCCATCGATGGTTGGTCTCTTCATCATCTTCTCCATGTTAAAAGTCATGACCAACTCACCAATGTTTAGACTGATTTTTCCATTCCTGCAATCGATCAGAGCACCAGCTGTTGCTAGGAATGGCCTTCCCAAGATGAGAGGATCTCTGGGTTCCGAATCGTATTCCAAGACAATGAAATCAGTTGGGATTAAGCAGTTCCCAATCTTAATCGGAACATCCTCGAGCAATCCTTCTGGAAGTCTAACTGAACGATCAGCGAGTATCAGCGAGATTCTAGTAGCAGTGAAGTCTGTCATTCCCATTCTCTTAGCAACCGAGTATGGCATGAGGTTGACGCTTGAGCCAAGGTCACAAAGAGAGCGCTCAAACCTGTCAGTAGCAATTGTGCAATCCAAAACAAAGCTCCCTGGATCTGGTAGTTTCGTTGGGATTCTGTTGTTTAAGATTGCACTGCACTCATGAGTGATCATCAGACAACCATCTTCAAGGTTCACGTTGCTGGATACCATCTTCTTGACATATCTCCTGAAGGCTGCAGAAGTCTTGATAGCATCGATGAAGGGAAGTTCAACAACCAGCTTGTCCAATATTGCTTTGCATTTAGCATCCTCTACCTCCTTCTTAGTCTTCCCAAGAGCTCTGGGATAAGGTATCCTCGGGATGTAAACTCTTTCTGGTAGCGCTTTAGCTTTCTCCTTCGTAACCTCAGGTTCTGCATCTTCTTCAGGTGCGGTATCGATCGATACTTGGGGGGTATCGATCGATACACGGGATTTTGAGTTTCCCCGTGTGAGAATCGCGATCGGTGTCGATCGATGCTGAGTAGTGTCGATCGATGCCTTCGCGATTTCAGTGTCTTCATCGTCAGACCACTCGAAATTGTCAGCCGTTTGGTCTGCTTTTGCTCCTGAGGTGACTTCCTTACCACTTCTCAATGTAATGGCATTGATGTGTGCTCTTGGGTTCTCTCCTTTTCCTGGAAGAAAACCTTCCTGTCTCCTTGAGTTTTCTGAAGTCTGAGCAACCTGAGTTTCCAGCTTCTTCTGACCCATTCCAATAGCATCGATCCTTCCACTCAGATCTTTGTACATAGCATCCATCTTACCATTGAAGGTTACTGTGATCTGCTGCTGTCCCTGAACGAGTGTCTCGAACATAGCCTCAATCTTGTTCTCTGGTGCTTTAGCAGGTACAGGTTCGTAGGAGGAACTTCCGTAGTTCCTAGTGTAGCTGCTGTTCTGGGCTGGCTTCTGGTTGAATCCTCCTTGCTGGAAGTTGTTGTTGAAGCTCCGATTGTTGCTGAAATGGTTCCTCTGTCCCTGAAAACCAGAACCACCAATGTAGTTCACATCTTCTGCTTCATTCTCATTGAAAACCTCAACATCTTCAGCAAAATGAACAGCTTTTGTTGTCTTTCCCAGCAGAAGACTATGCATCGAATCCAGCTGAGCCTTAACTTCAGCGATCTGCGACCCATCCTGATTACCAGCCAGCCTTTTGCGCTCAAAATCTGCGCTCTTTGTGCTGCTACTAGAGGCAAAGTTCTCAATTAACACAATAGCATCCTCAGGATATTTGGTGTTGAAGTTACCATTGCTGGAAGCGTCCAGACCCATCTGATATCTCCAATCTACTCCTCTGAAGAAAATACCCAGCAGCTGCACATCAGAGTATCCATGATGTGGACAATCTCTCTGGTACGATCTGAATCTTATCCAAGCAGCCTTGAACGCCTCAGCAGGTCCTTGAGAAAAAGTGGAGATTTTGTTCCTCAGGTCTTCAGATCGTCCATCATCATAGAAATTAATCAGGAATGCCCTCTTAGTTTCTTCCCAAGTAGTTAACGAACCAGGAGGTAGCTGCCGCAGCCAGTAGGTCGCTTCTCCACCTAGAGAGTAGGGGAAGAGCTTGCAGAAGAGATAGTCGTAGGACACTCCATTGCTCTTGATGCTTGTGACCAAGTCCTCGAACCTCTCTACATGGTCCATTGGATGTTCATGAGGTAGACCATGAAAGAGATGCTGCCCCACTAGAGTGAAGTAGGCAGGCTTCAGCTCAAAGTCATTCCTCTCGAATGCAGGAGGACGAATTGCTGAGCGATTAGCGAAAAACTGCTCTGGCCTGTTGTGCTCACCGATCGTTCTTCCACGGTTAGCCACAGCATTCTCAGCGTTCCCAGCGACAACAGCAGCAGGCTGTATGACGATCCCCTCTCCATCCAGACGTTGCCCTTGCTCATTGCACAACCGACCCTCTTGGTCTCTGTAAGCACCAGCAGCATCACGAACCAACCCAACTTGATTGTTGTTCATCTTAGCTGACTTCTTTGCTTTCCTGTTTGTGCGTTCCACGTGTGCTAGCTGTTCCAGTGATAGATCAACTAGCGGATTGCTCTTTTTGCTTCTGGTTTCTCGATTAGGCATGCACCTGAAAACAGAAGTAAAGAGCGTAAGTTACTGGAATTGACGACGGGTATCGACCGATACTCAAGGGTATCGATCGATACTCGGGCGATTTAGACGAATTTCTTAGCTAAAATCTAATGGCGAAATTGAGTCCCCGGCAACGGCGCCAAAATTGATATGCTCAATTTAATACCCTAAATAGTACTAAAGCAGTTGCTGCAGTAAATCAAGGGGTCGAACACAAGAACTCAAGAATCACTCAATAGATTATATAGATCAGAAACAAGCTAAACCAGATGATGTAATTGAAAACAGGGTTGCGAATAAAAGCGTTTGTAAATTCAGATGGAGGAATGTAGGCTTAGGGTATTTCTCAGGAAATCAGTGAATGCAGCTAAATTAACTAACAGGATTCGGATTAAGCACGGTTCTAGAACTCAAATCACTTAAATATAGTTAACCAACTCTCGTTGCGAAAACTATCTAAATCTAAATCCTAGGAATTCCAAATCTCTTTGCGAATCCTAAATTCTAAATCAGCTTTAAAGTTCAAGTTTGATATGTTCACAAATTAATTAAACCAAATCTCTTTGCGAATAATTAACTTGCTCACCTAGGTTCTATCAGGTAATTAATCGCACTCTCGTGCCTAATCAATTATCCTAAGATCTAAGTTCTAGGTGATCAATCTAGAATTTAGCTTTGAGAACAACCTAAAGTGAAGAACTAATCAGATAGTGAATCCTAACAGATAATCAACCTAGCATTCAAAGAAATCCCTATGAGAAAACCCTAAACCTAACAGGTGATCTACTCAGACATGGATATTAAATCAATAAACATGTTGAATAAATACTCTATTATAAAATCAAGAAGAGAAACAAGGTTTTGAGATCTGATCTCGGACGAAGGGAAACCAGACTTGTCTCTCACCAAAAATCTCTCAAACTAAAGCAAAATAAAGCATAGCCTAAACAATGGCTGTAAAATCCTATTTATAACCTAAAACACGATTTGGGGTCTTCTTGTAATTATCAGAGACTCCTGGGCACTTTTGCAATTCTTCAAACTTCATTAAGTCGCGACTTTGAAATCTGCTTCGATGGGTATCGATCGATACCAGGGGGTGTCGATCGATACTACGTGAATTCGGGTATTTAGCCAGCAGACTTCAGTTTCGCTCCAGGATGCTTCAGAAACTCCAATATCTCCAAGAATACTCCAAATGTGCTAAAACCTGTAAAAGACTCTAAAAAGACTCCAAAACACTAGAAAGACTCTATAAAAGGACTTATATCATGGCTTAAACAGGGTAAAAACCATGATATATCACTCAGCTACACGAACGTCTGTTTTGCTCCAAAATGCTCCAGAAAGCTCCAAAATCTCCAATTATGCTCCAAACGTGCTAAAACCTGTAAAAGACTCTAAAACACTACAAAATAGTAGAAAAACTCTATCAAACGGACATATATCATGGCTTAAACGGGGTAAAAACCATGATATATCAACTCCCCCAGACTTAGCCTTTGCTTGCCCTCAAGCAAAACAGAAAACTAAACCAGAGAAAGAGGTTTGAAAACATAGAGACTCACATGTTCATGAAACATTGCAATGACCCTTTTCTCAAGCACCCAAATGTTACCTAACCAGTTTTTGATCTAACCACCATGTACTTCTCCGTAGACATTCGCAGCTTCCCAGACTACACACATTATTTCACAGCATCGTTCAATCAAGCCTTCCTCGCCAGTTTCATCGCTGTGAATTAATACCAAGAACCTTCTAGATTCTTTCCCATACAATATCATGACAAGGAACCACCCTTTTCACACTTTTTGGTATTATTTCTCTCTCACATACTTATTTCTTATTATATCTCTTGCATGTATATATTAAGGTTTGAGACGCGAGTATTGATGGTGTTTGTCACCGAATCTCCGGTTCTTGCCACAAAAGTAATCAAAGATGTAGGCGAATAATGGTATCACAAGAAATTTTCCTAACCTCGCTTCCACCTTTGTGTGATCATCTCCTTTGAAGTAGAATAATGGGATCGCTGGAAATTTTCCTAACCCTATACTCAGAAGAAAATCATTTCATCTTTTAATGCATCTTATTCATTAACTTGTAACAGAGAGATAAATACCATTATTTTAGACACGTGGGTTCCTTTGTCAGATACGAATGATGAATGAAGCTCTATGGATATCAATCACATCAATGAAGTGCAAAAATTTGGCTAAGGCTTTAAAGAACTTTGCTGGAAACATGAGTGTCTTCTGGTTAACTGGTCAGCCTTTGGATTTTTCATTAGTCGATCTAGAACTGATTCTGTAACAATGGTCACATAGAAGACAGGTCAGATCAATAGATTCAAGAAAAAGATCACAGATTTTGACTCAATAAAACAACGAATGACTCAAAAACCGATTAAACAACGAATGACTCAATAAAACAACAGATTTTGACCCTTCTGATATGCTCAAATTAATACCCTAAACAGTACTAAGCAGTAGTTGCATTATAGCTAGGGGTCGAATCACAAAGACTCACAGAGACGCACAATAGATTATATAGATGAGACTTAAGCTAAGCAAAAAGATGTAATTGAAAGCAGTGGAAAAATTAAAAGAGTTGTAATTCAATTGGGAGAAATATAGGCTCAGGGTATTTCTCAGGAAATCAATGAATGCAGATAAACTAACTAGCAGGATTCAGATTTAGTGTAGTTCTTGAACTCAAATCACTAAGGTATAATTAAACAATTGTCGTTGCGAGAATTATCTAAATCTAAATCTTAGGAATTCCAAATCTCTTTGCGAATCCTAAAGTCTAAATCAGCTTTAATATCAGGTTTGATATGTTCACAAATCAATTAAACCAAATCTCTTTGCGAATAATCAATTTGCTCACCTAAGGTTCTATCAGGTAATCAATCGCACTGTCGTGCCTAATTAATTTTCCTAAGATCTAAGTTCCATATTCGTCAACCTAGAATTAGCTTTGAACACAACCTAAGGTGAAGAACTAATTCAGATGGTGAATCTTAATAAATTATTCAACCTAGCATTCAGAGAAAACCCTTATGAGAACCCTGAACCTAAAGTGGATCTACTCAGACATGGAGAATGAAACAATCAACATAACTGAATAAATCATCAAATAAATCAGAAAGAGTAACAAGAGGGTTCGAAGTCTTCTCTCGGACGAAGGGAGATTCAGACTTGTCTTCCTCCCAAAGTTCTCTCTCAATACAAAGTAAAATAAAGCATAGAATAAAGCGTAGCCTACAAAGTGGCTGTAAAATCCCTATAAATAACCTAAATCAAGAATTGGGGTCTTCTTGTAAATATCAGAGTCTTCTGGACAAGTTCTGCAATTCTTCAAACTTCATTAAAGTCGCGACTTGTCACCAGACTTCAGTTTTGCTCCATAAAACTCTAATATCTCCAATAATACTCCACATGTGCTAAAACATGTAAAAGACTCTAAAAGACTCTATAATAGAATAAAGACTCGATAAAACGAACTTATATCATGGCTTAAACAGGGTAAAAACCATGATATATCACCTTAAAAAGCTCTCTCACAAAATCAAAGTAAAATAAAGCATGCCATGAAAGTGGTTGTAAAATCATATTAAATAACCTAAATCACGTTTTGGGGCTTCTTGTAAATATTAAAGTCTTCTGGGCCATTTTGTAATTCTTCAACTCTTGTTAAGTTGCTACTCGTATCTTGCTGCAGTGAGTATCAACCGATACCAATGTAGTATCGATCGACACTGAGACTTCAAATCGGGTACTCAGCTACAAGAACGTCTGCTTTGCTCCAAAATGCTCCAGAAAGCTCCAAAATCTCCAATTATGCTCCAAACGTGCTAAAACCTGTAAAAGACTCTAAAACACTACAAAATAGTAGAAAGACTCTATAAAACGGACTTATATCATGGCTTAAATAGGGTAAAAACCATGATATATCAAGACTCGAAATTTAAGCAGATCCTTAGAATAAATCACAATTTCGATTAACACGTTGCGATCAATTAGACCAGAAATCAGCTGAAATTGGTTGTTTCCCTACACAAACCCCAATTCCATTTCCGAGGAGATCTAAGATTTACCTCGGCGGTGAGGTAAACCGGAGCACCGAAGCCATACCTAATCGCATACCGACCCTTCGTACGGTCTGAATCGTTTTTTTTTTAATCTTTGCTTGTCCACTTAAGCTTTTATGTGTGATAAATACCAATAAATGACACTGGCTTAGTGGTAATGCTTTCACTCTCTATTTGATCCCCCCCCCACAGTTCAAGTCCTTGTTAGGACAATCTTTTTTTTTTACCTAAAACGACGTCGTTTTGTTGTTTTGTTCCAACGGGGATTCCACTGTGGCAGCTGACTCAGCTCCGTTAATAATTTGACGGGGTTGACTAACGAGAAACGAGTCAATGCATGTTTCGGCCAAAAAAAAGAGTTTGGGTATGGCTATTTCAATTTTCAATAGTTCGGGTATGTTTGAGCACATGTCAATAGTTCGGATATTAATCGGTACCAGTGGCCTTGGTTGAGGCACGAATTAGCTTTTCTCCCTAACTAAATGAGTTAAGCAATCAAAGTGAGGTTTTATGATTAAGTATCCAATTTAAAACAAGCAAAACCAAACTAAATAAGATGCAATTCAATGAACAAAAGCGAATCCAAAGATGGGGTTATTGAAATAAGGTGACCCAAGTCTCATTTATGATGTCCAAACACTCAATCAAGCTAGTCCCTAGGCATAAGACCCTAATCTTGACTAATTCTCTTTCAAGCAATTAATCACATTGCTAATCATTAATTCATTAGCAAACTCTCATTTGTGAATCATTGATTAGCAAGCATTAAGATTATATAAACAATATCAACCAAAAATACACCCTAGACAACTATCATCATAGGCTAGGAGCATAAATAACTTGAATAGTTCATCAAAACATTTCATCAAACACTTGGTGTGCATGAAATGCCTTATGATCTAGATCTACTTTCTCAAGCTAGATCAAGCATTAAGGATACTATTCAAGAAGGGATATGAGATCATCTACCCTAGGACATCACAAATCAAGCTTTGGATCACCCTAATCTACCCCATCTCTAGATCCTAAAATACTACCCAAGACCCATTAGAACCAAGCCAAAATCGATGGAGATGGGCTTGAATACATAGATAAATGTTGAATAATCAAGATAGAATAGAGATAGAAGGATGAGATTGATAGAAATTAATACTAGATTGCATAAAATCAAAGAGATCTTTGGGAAAAATCCCAAGAACCATAGTCTTGTTCTAGAGAAAAAAGGGAGAGAAAAAGGGGAAAAAAGGATAAAAAGTGAGATAGATCTAAAAATCAGATCTCTAAAAAATAAAAAAGTGTTTGCTGAGTAGGGTCGGACCCGGGTCAACCCGGGACAAACCGGGTATTGACCCGGCCGAAACTTGAATACGTTTTCAGTGAATCGGTCATAGCTCCTGAACTTGACATCCGAATGACCTGAATCCAACTCATATAGACAGCTAACGCGTCCTTCTACAACTATTATGCATATCGTTTAGTTGAGTCATATCGGAATGCCTTCGTTTTGCCGGTTCTTTGGACGGTGTCATCTTCTCTCGGCCAGAAAAACATACCTTCAGTAAATCCGTCTTATCTCCCTATCCATACGTCTAAATAACCCGATTCAAAATCCTGTGTAAAGCTGATTCATGCCTCTACAACTTCTATGAAGGCAGTTGAAGCTGAATCGGATTGTTAGCTCCCCGTCTAGCCAAATCTTTGAGACACTTTGGACGAGCTCGGCTGGTTCGGGTAAAAGTTTGGCACCGGCTGGGAATACCGGCTGTGTCCTGGACGAGATGGGTGTTTCCAGTGTGCTGACACCGGCCCGGTACAGGTGTTGTGTCTTGGGGCGGTAATGTTGATATGCTCAATTTAATACCCTAACAGTACTAAAGCAGTTGTCGTAGTCTAGCTAGGGGTCGAACACAAGGACTCACAGAAATCACACAATGAATTGTAAAATCAAGCTAAGCTAAGCAATTCAGGTTAAGCAGAAAACAGAAAGCAGTAAACGAGTTGTAATTCAATCAGGAAAATATAGGCTCAGGGTTTTTCTCAGGAAATCAATGAATGCAGATAAACTATCTAACAGGATTCAGATTTAGCGCAGTTCTAGAACTCAAATCACTAAAGTATAATTGACCAACTGTCGTTGCGAAAACTATCTAAATCTAAATCCTAGGAATTCCAAATTTCTTTGCGAATCCTAAAGTCTAAATCAGCTTTAATAACAGGTTTGATAAGTTCACAAATCAATTAAACCAAATCTCTTTGCGAATAATCAATTTGCTCACTTAGGTTCTATCAGGTAATTAATCGCACTGTCGTGCCTAATCAATTATCCTAAGATCTAAGTTCCAGATTCGTCAACCTAGAATTAGCTATGAACACAACCTAAGCGAAGAACTATTATTCAGATGGTGAATCCCTAATAGATAATTAACCTAGCATTCAGAGAAATCCTTTATGAGAAAACCCTAAACCTAAGGTGGATCTACTCAGACATGAAGATTAAATCAATAGACATGTTTGAATAAATCATTAATAGAATAGAAAGAAGGGTTTAGAGATCTGATCTCGGACGAAGGGAGATTCAGACTTGTCTCTCTAAAACCAAAGTAAAATCAAACACAGAAATAAAAGCATAGCCTAAACAGGTGGCTGAAAACTCCTATTTATAACCTAAATCACGACTTGGGGTCTTCTTGTAAATATCAAATACTTCTGGGCACTTTTGTAATTCTTCAAGTCTTGATAAAACCCGCGGGTCGTCTCTTGCTGCGATGGGTATCGATCGACACCAGGGGGTATCGATCGATACTGGCCGTGAAAATAGATACTCAGCAACACGACTTCAGCTTCTGCTCCAAAGTGCTCCCATAATCTTCAATATCTCCAATAATCCTCCAAACGTGCTAAGACCTGTAAAAGACTCTAAAAGACTACAAAATACTAGAAAGACTCTATAAAAAGGACTTATATCATGGCCTAAATAGGGTAAAAACCATGATATATCAACTCCCCCAGACTTAGCCTTTTGCTTGCCCTCAAGCAAATAGAAGACTAAACAGAGAAAGAGGTTTGAAAACGCGGAGACTCACCTGTGCACGAACCATCGAAATGACCTTCTTCCAAATACCCAAATGTTACCTGATCAGTTTTTGATCTAACCACCATGTACTTCTCCGTAGACATTCGCAGCTTTTCCAGACTCCACCCATTATCCCACAACATTGTTCAAATAAAACCTTCATCGCCAGTTTCATCTCTGCAGTTAATGTTCAAGAACCTTCTAGACTCTTTACCAGACAATATCATAACAAAGAAACCACCCTTTTCACACTTCTTGTATCAATTTCTCTCCCCCAGACTTATTTCTTATTATGTTCTTATTAATTTTTTTATTTTCAGCTTAGCATATACACATCAAGGTATGAGACGCGAGTACTGATGGTGTTTGCCACCAAATCCCCGGTTCTTCCCTCTAAATGTATCAAAGGATGTAGGCGAATAATGGCATCATAGGAAAATCCTAGCCTCGCTTCCAAACCTTTGTGTGATCATCCCCTCTTAAGTAGAATAATGGGATCGCTGGAAATTTTCCTAACCCTCTACTCAGAAGAAAATCATTTCAATCTTTTATGCTCTTATCTACCAACTTATTTCAGGGGAGAGAGATACTATAACTAAACACATGGGTTCCTTTATCAGATATGAATGATGAATCAAGCTCTACGAACACTAACCACATTGATGAAGTGCAAAAATTGGCTCAGGTTTCAGAAGAACTCTGCTGGAGACATGGATGTTTTCTAGTCAACTGGTCAGTCTTTGGATTTTTCATTAGTCGATCTAGAACTGATCCTGTATCACTGTGCACTCAAAAACAAAATCACATCAATACGTTCAAGCACAGGATCATAATCTCCAACAAATTTTGACTCAATAAAACAGTTTTGACTCGATAAAACGACTACGAAAACAATGTCAGCAGACACCTCCCCCAGACTTGAACAACACTGTCCCCAGTGTTCTCTAGCCTAGAGTAGGTAGAAGAAACAAAGAAAAAGGATAGAACGAAGAGAAACAAGAAATTACCTTCCTGGAACACCGATTGTCGATCGACACACAGCATGGGTATCGATCGATACCATGCTTAGATCGACTTGGTGAACTTTCATCCGCGATTAGTGTCGATCGATACCAGGGGTATCGATCGATGCCTAGGCGATTTCGAGTTGCTCCTTGTTCATCCTGACACAGACTCAAAACAAACGAAAATAAAAACCAAAAATGACTCAAGGATAGACTCACCAGTGGGTTGCCTCCCACCAAGCGCTCGTTTAACGTCAATAGCTTGACTGTAACGCCTTTCAGGCTGGATAAGAGTGAGAGCTTGCACCAAAACAGGCTCCACAACTTGACAGTGCTATCTTCATGGTTTTGCTCAACATGCTGTCCAGAAACTCCTGTCCTTTCTCTTTCAGTTCAGAAGTGAGAAGGACTCTAGCTTTGGAGAATGGCTTTGAAGCGCCTCTGCACTTCACCTTATACTCAATCGAGTTCCCATCACACTTTTGAGGAATCAATGTGATATGGGGCTCCTCGACCTTGTTGCTCTTGGCCTTCTTGGCCGCTTCTTTGGGGATGCTGGTTGGTACAGCTGAGATCTCTGTGACAGCAGGCTCATCAGGAGGTTTTTCCAAAGAGTCAATTGCCAGCGACTCTCCTGTGATAGCCCTGATGCTAGAGACATGTGTGGGAGCACACCTAGGGGGAATGGCATTATAGTAGACATCTCTATCAACGTAAGAGAAAGATAATCTCTTATTAGGTGTGTCGATGATCGCACCAGCAGTAGCCATGAACGGTCGTCCCAAAAGGAGAGAAACCTCAGATCCCTTGCTCATCTCCACAACCTGAAAGTCAGTGGGTACCAGGCAATTTCCTAATTTAATAGGCAAGGCATGGATAGTGCCGTAGGGAGGTGCGGTGATAGAGTTTGCATACGTGAGAAGCAAAGTGGGGGGTCTTATGTCAGCCGTCAATCGTTCAGCAATCTCCTTTGACATCACATTGACACTAGACCCCGAGTCAACGAAAGACTCTTTGAACTCAACTCCAGAAATAGAGCATGGCACTGTGAATTTCCCTGGGTCTTTCCTCTGTGTCAATTGTCGCGGCTGTAGTGACTTGGGAACTCTTTCTCCGAAGACTTCACGTGTTTTCTCAGTTTCTGGCTCTTTCTGCGGAGGGTATCGATCGACACCAGGGGGGGTATCGATCGATACTGACGATTTTGAATCGTTCTTGGCAGATACATCTTCATCAGAAGAAAGCTCCATAGGAGTTTTGTCGAACAGCATCGCACTGCACTCTGTGATCAACATGACACCTTCCTCGATGCTCACGTTGGTAGAGACTATCTTCTTCACATATCTCTTGAAAGCTGGACACGTCTTGATAGCATCAAAAAAAGAGAGCTCCACTACCAACTTATCTAGCATGGCCTTACATCTGGCATCTTCCCATTCCTTTCTTGTCAGCTGGCGAAGTATAGGAAAAGGTGCCTTGGGTGTATACACTCGTTCTGCAACAACCTTAGGTGCCACAGTCGAAGTCTCAGCTTGCTCCTCTGAAATCGCCTCGGTATCGACCGATACCAGTGGGGTATCGATCGATACACGGGGTTTGGAAGTATCCCGTTTCAAAATTGTAACCGGCATCGATCGACACCTGGGGGTATCGATCGATACTTTGGCGATTTTAGGCTCCTCATCGTTTTCTCCTGCACTCGAGATGATGGCATTGATGTGTGCCCTCGGATTCTCAGTTTTTCCTGGAAGAAAACCTTCCTGCCTCTTTACAGAGGCTGCTGTCTGAGCTACTTGGGTTTCCAGCTTCTTTTGAGAAAGGTTTATGGCCTCGATCTTCCCATTCAGATCCATGTACAGCGAATCAAACTTTCCATTGAAATCTACATGCAGCTTTTGCTGTCCCAAAAGGAGCTGTTCCATCATAGATTTCATCTCGTTATCCGTGGATTTGGGAGGAACTGGTTGATATGACGAATTCCCATAGTTGCGAGTGAAATCGCTGCTCTGGAGTGGTTTCTGAGTGAATTGCTTCGCTCCGAAACCAGATTGATTCCCCTCTAGCTTGTATCCACTTTGCTGGTTGCTGTTGTTGAAATTCCTGTTGTTGTTGAAACCAAATCGTTGACCCTGGAAACCAGAACCACTGACGTAGTTAACATCCTCTTCTTCGTCGTCCACATTCGCGACCTCATCAGCAAAGTGTACAGATTTCTTCTGCTTCCCAACCAGGAAATCCAGCTTGGCCTGCATGTCAGCCATCTGTGACCCATCTGTCCCTCCAGCTTGCTTCTTCCTTTCGAAATCAGCGTTCTTGGTGCTATTGCTAGCTGCCAAGTTCTCTATCAGCACAACTGCAGTATCAGGATACCTGGTGAAGAAATTACCATCACTTGCAGAATCCATCGCCATCTGGTATCTCCAATCAACCCCTCTGTAGAAAGTGCCCAGCAGCTGCACCTGAGTGAACCCATGGTGCGGACAGTCTCTCTGGTAGGATTTGAAACGAACCCATGAAGCCTTGTATGCTTCTGTCGGACCTTGAGCAAACTGAGAGATCTTGTTCCTGAGCTCCTCGGATCTCGCAGCATCATAGAAATTGCACAGGAATGCTCTCTTCGTCTCTTCCCA
>PKML01043558.1:115831-149893 GCA_002933935.1 Eutrema yunnanense | reverse complement strand
GCATAGCCTAAACAGATGGCTTAAAACTCCTATTTATAACCTAAATCACGACTTGGGGTCTTCTTGTAAATATCAAAGACTTCTGGGCACTTTTGTAATTCTTCAAATCTTGATAAAACTCGCGGGTCGTGTCTTGCTGCGATGGGTATCGATCGATACCAGGGGGTATCGATCGATACTGGCCGTGAAAATAGATACTCAGCAACACGACTTCAGCTTCTGCTCCAAAGTGCTCCCATAATCTTCAATATCTCCAATAATCCTCCAAACGTGCTAAGACCTGTAAAAGACTCTAAAAGACTACAAAATACTAGAAAGACTCTATAAAAAGGACTTATATCATGGCCTAAATAGGGTAAAAACCATGATATATCAAATGTCCCTGCCTGAGCCAATGTTCAGCACCGGATGCATGAAGGGTCTTGTGCCGGGCCGGTGCAAGGTTTTGGCTTCTCGGCCAGGCAGAGACGACTTCAGTGAAACTGCGGTAACTCTCGAACCACATGTCCAAATCGCCTGATTCAACTTCTCCTAGACATCTAACTCAACCCTATACAACTTTCATGAAGGTCGTCAAGGCTGATTCAGATCGGAGGGCCTTCTTCCAAACACATCGTTCTGGCGTCTCGGATGGACTTTAAACTCCACTTAGGTCCAACTCTTCAAATATGCTCAATTGCGTCCAATTACCTAGGAAATACTCCAAAACATGCAAGAACTCAATAGACCTAATTCAAATGTCCTAACTCTAAATGAGACCTAAATGCAAGACAAGACCATGATTATGCATGTAAATTACACAAAACTCTAAATGAAATGCATGCTAAAACATGCAATATATGAGTATATCATAATTCCCCCAAACTCAAACATTTGCTTGTCCTCAAGCAAACAAGGATAAAGAAAGGGAGAAAACTAAGAATGGTTGTTCAAATCCAAAAATTCCATGAAAAGAATTAAACTCATTGTCCAAGTTACTAGCTCTAAGATGCGATCAAACAAGTATACTCAAAAAGAGCTAGCCATATCCTTCCCTATATGAATAAAATTTGAGCATTAACCTACACAAGCATCGATATCATCCAATCCTTTAACATTCATTATTTGTATCAAGTGAATCATGCTTATGCAAGGCAAGTGAACTCATTTGGCTAGGGTAAAGGTCTTGAGACTAAGATGATCTCAAATGTATGGTGTTTCATCTATGCAAGGGATATCTCAATGAATGAGCAAGCTTTAGCAAAATGCTAAGAGTAAAAGGTAATTTATGCATACAAGTATAGACTTACATCTACCCAATGCCCAAATCGTTTCTAACCCTAGCATATCTACCCATGAAGTCCTCATCCTAAGCTACCCTTTTCTCACTTGGCCTTTTTGCCTTCATGCCCTATACTTGAACTCCTTCTTCCACTTCATCCTTTCTCACTTGGGGAATTTCTTCTTCTTCATTGAATCTTGTGGTCTCGTGCTTCTTTTTGTTGTTTCTTTAGCTATTCTTTCTTTCTTTTTCTTTGCCTTGCCTCATCATTTACCAAATGATGCTTTAGCCAATTTTTGGCTTTTTTCTTTGTTTCTATGAGGCTATAACTATTACTAAGAGCTATTCTTGATAACTTGCACTAACAACATCACAATATTGCATTTCTCTTTCACATTCACTTCCTTCTTATCCACCATCCCATTAGTCACATCATTTCGTTCACAATCAAGCCCAAAACTTCCCTTTCCCACAAGCTTAGCCTAGTCTAACCTTTGATGTTCGGCTAGATCTACATGCAAACCTATCCTTGTCGCCCTAAACTCAAAACTTTTTGCCAAGCTTACTCGAAAAATAAGCCTCACATACGCACACTAAAAAATTTGGCTTGAAAGGAGGGTAGGTTAATCGTATGGTAAACCGTTCCAATGATGGGAATTGGCTACTTGGACTAGCAAAGAGTGGTGAAAAGGATAAGAGAGTCCAAGTATGTATATGGTAACCATGAATTCACTATGCAATGCACAAGCATGATAATTTCAATGTCAAAATTATGGTTTTCACTTAGGTAGGATTGGAATCAAATCCAAACTTGCTTTAGCTAAGACCCTAGTAATGGAACACAAGATCAAAATCTGGTTCATCCTTGATTTCAACACGAGATCAAAAGCATCAAACAACAAGCAACGAGGACATTAAATCAAGCTCTAAAAATGATACTTACAAGGATAATTCTATCATTTCTCCTAATGCTCATGCAAAGCTACCTAAAATGCTATGCATCTAGACTCAATCCTATATGGAATGCACATTATTAAAAAAAATTCAAATTTATTGAAAATGCATGATATGCATGAGATTTGAGATGCAAAAGGCAAAATAAGATCACCAAAAACAAAGTTATATAACACACAAACCCTCCACCATACTTAAATAACACAGTCCCTTGTGTAATAGAAGTTTAAGAGAGAGCTAAACAATGCATGAAAGAAAGAAAGAAAATATGATTCTAAATGTTATCTACAAAGTTTGGAGTGTTACCTTGGAAATGAATGGAGGGAACGAGAGTGATCACCTCAATCCTTCACACCTTTGTCCTTAAGTTCATGACCATTAGACCATCAAGAACCTATTCACACTAAGCAAACCCATCAAAAAGAACAAGAATACATAAAAAGACATAGAAACGAAAGTATGTACAATGATAAGCTTGGGGTGTCTCCCAAGAGCACTTTGTTTAAAGTCACTAAGTTTGACTTTGGTTACCCTTTTAGGCGGGTGAGGGAGGAGTGTAAGCACTCCAAGGCGGATCTTTGAGCTCGAGCTTGAGCACCTTGCTCATTACCTCTTCAAGACCGGCTTCTCCTTTTGCTTTGAGCTCGGGTGTGAGGATTGCTTTGACCGAGGCAAAGAGCTTGGGTCGACCTTGGCATTTGATCTTGTACTCAATCACTCCATCCTTGTGTTTCCATGGAGTGAGAGTCATCATAGAAGTTTGGCTTTGCTCGGACCTAAACCCATGAAGCGTGCTTGATCCGTTTCCCATTTTAGCATGGGCTTTTGTCTTCTTCTTTGCACCCTTACTACCCTCAAAGTTATTCTCCATTGTAAGCACTCCAAGGCGGATCTTTGAGCTCGAGCTTGAGCACCTTGATCATCATGGCTTGCTTATCCAACTTCTCACTTAGAGCCTTCATAGCTTTGGTTCGTTGTTGTTCCTCAAAATTACTTGTGCTTCTAGTAGACCGATCATAGTCATCACCATAATTTTCATCACTGCAAGGTTCTCAACCAACTCCATTGCTTCATTCACGTATTTGCCTAAGAAGTTTCCATTAGAAGCGGTATCAAGCAATATACGGATCTTAGAAAGTGCTCCGCGGTAGAGTGTGCTCAAGAGGGAAGCATCCGAGAATCCATGATGAGGGCTTTGCGATGTATTTTCCCTAAACCGCTCCCATGCTTCATTGAAGCTCTCATTTTCACGTTGAGTGAAGCTTGAGATCTCATTCCTTAGCTTAGCCGTTCTAGAGGGAGAGAAGAACTTGGCAAGGAATGATGTCTTGCATTGGTCCCATGAAGTGATGGAACCGTGGGGAAGGTTCTTTTCCCATTTCCTTGCCTTGTCTCCAAGAGAGAATGGGAACAACCTTAGCTTAAAGCTATCCTCCAAGACTCCATTAATCTTTGTCAAGCCACAAATCCAGTCAAAGTGATCCAAGTGATCAAGTGTATCCTCCACCGCCAAGCCATGGAATTTTTTGCTTTGTACCATTGATGAAGCTATCTTTGACCTCAAAGTCATTGGTCTCAACCGGTGGTGCTCGAATGCCTTGGCGGTTGACATGAGCATTGGCCGCATCACCCACTCCAACTATGTTAGGACCATTACGGGCGGGTGGGTGGTGGTTTCCATTACCACCATTTGCTCTTTGATGTGGAGCATAAGCAACGTGGTCATTACAACCATCCGGGTTCACTTGCACGTTTTCCATACCAAGCCTAGCAATGTGCACAACCCGATCTCTATCTCTTCTTGCTCTAAGACCGCGGTGTAGAAGGTTGATGTCGTCTCTTGGTTCAACAAGATTGTTGTTTCCTTTAGAACGCAAGTTCATGCACCTACAAGAGAGAGCTTGAAAGAGAGATTAGTAAACAAAAGAAAAGAAAAGGCTTAATCTCAAAAAGAAGTAAAATCCTAATGTTGAAAACTAAACCCAATTGGCAACTGCGCCAAATTGATAGTAGGCTTTTGCCTATATCAAATACTCATAATGCCTATTGAGCATAAGAGGATCGAATCCAAGGGTAGAGTTTCAAACACAAGGAATGCATACAACTAAATGAGTTAAGCAATCAAAGTGAGGTTTTAGGATTAAGTATCCAATTTAAAACAAGCAAAAGCAAACTAAATAAGATGAAATTCAATGAAAAAAAACGAATCTAAAGATGGGGTTATTGAAATAAGGTGACCCAAGTCTCATTTATGATGTCCAAACAATCAATCAAGCTAGTCCCTAGGCATAAGACCCTAATCTTGACTAATTCTCTTTCAAGCAATTAATCACTTTGCTAATCACTAATTCATTAGCAAATTCTCATTTGTGAATCATTGATTAGGAAGCATTAAGATTATATAAACAAGATCAACCAAAAATACCCCCTAGACAACTATCATCATAGGCAAGGAGCATAGTTCATCAAGACATTTCATCAAACACTTGATATGCATGAAATGCCTTATGATCTAGATCTACTTTCTCAAGCTAGATCTAGCATTAAGGACAATATTCAAGAAGGGATATGAGATAATCTACCCTAGGACATCACAAATCAAGCTTTGGATCACCCTAATCTACCCCATCTCTAGATCCTAAAAGACTACTCAAGACCCATAAGAACCAAGCCAAAATTGATGGAGATAGGGCTTGAATCCATATATGAATGTTGAATAATCAAGATAGAATAGAGATAGAAGGATGAGATTGATAGAAATTAATACTAGATTGCATAAAATCAAAGAGATCCTTGGGAAAAATCCCAAGAATCCTACTCTTGTTCTTGAGAGAAAAGAGATAGAGAAAGGAGAAAAAGGGGGAAAAAGGATAAAAAGTGAGATAGATCTAAAAATCAGATCTCTAACATATAAAAAGGTGTTTGCTGAGTTGGGTCAGACCCGGGTCAACCCGGGACAAACCGGGTATTGATCCGGCCGAAACTTGGATACGTCTTCAGTGAATCGGTCATAACTCCTAAACCTGACATCCGAATTACCCGCATCCAACTCCTGTAGACAGCTAACTCGTCCCTCTACAACTCTTATGCAGATCGTTTGAGTTATTTCATATCGGAAGGCCTTCGTTTTGCCGGTTATTTGGACGGTGTTATCTTCTCTCGGCCAGACGGACATACCTTCAGTTAATCCTTCTTATCTCCCTATCTATACGTCCAAATAACCCGATTAAAACTCTTTTCTAAAGCTAATTCACTCCTCTACAACTTCTATGAAGGCATTTGAAGCTGAATCGGATTATATATTCCCCGTCTAGGCAAATCTTTGAGCCACTTTGGACGAGCTCGGCTGGTTCGGGTGAAAGTTTGGCACCGGTTGGGTGTACCGGCTGTGTCCTGGCCGGGATGGGTGTGTCCTGTGTGCTGAAACCGGGACGGTACATGTGCTGTGTCCTGGGGCGGTAATGTCCCTGCCTGAGTCAGTGTTCAGCACCGGATGCATGAAGGGTCTTGTGCCGGGCCGATGCAAGGTTTCTGGTTCTCGGCCAGGCAGAGACGACTTCATTGAAACCGCGGTAACTCTCGAATCACATGTCCAAATCGCCTGATTCAACTTCACCTAGACAGCTAACTCAACCCTCTCATGAAGGTCGTCAAGGCTGATTAAGATCGAAGGGCCTTCGTCCACACACATCGTTCCGGCGTCTCGGATGGACTTTACACTCCACTTAGGTCCAACTCTCCAAATATGCTCAATTGCCTCCAATTACCTAGGAAATACTCCAAAACATGCAAGAACTCACAAGACCTAATGCAAATGTCCTAATCTCTAAATGAGACCTAAATGCAAGACAAGACCATGATTATGCATGTAAATTACACAAAACTCTAAATGAAATGCATGCTAAAACATGCAATATATGAGTATATCAGAAGACTACCCACTGTCTCGGTCTTCCGAGCTGCACCGCGACTGGCACCCAAGAATGGTTTGGTCTTCAGAGAGACCACATGATGTGCAAAGACTGCCCCTAGGTTGACCTCAAGATCGAGCTCATGCCACTCATAGTTCTCGTCATCATTGATATCTCCAATAGCCATGGAGAACATAATAAGCTCAGACAGCCGCATCTTGTTAGGCTCCATCTTGCACAAGATAGTGTTGCTCAGAATCCTAACCAGACAGCGTAGAACCGGGTGGCGCACATCCATCTGAGTGGAAGTCTTGGAGTAATAGGTTCCGTTCCCTAAATGCTCCCAGAAAACCTGCACGTCGTGGAATTATGTAGGAAGAACAACCCTCCTGAAGTCCCTGCGGAAACCATAGATGTCGCAGAGATCTGGGAGTTGCAATATGTACCTCACTCCTCGAATCATGAAGGTCGTGGTACCTTCCTGTGCGTCCTTGAGAACCTCATCCTGATAGTATACGCGAACTGTCGCGAGGAACTGTCGTACCAAGTCAGGAAACAGATCATACTGCCTCACATGCATAGTACCCAAGCCAATCTTCTCAATCACACGCCCAAGTTCCCTGTCGATACCCAAATGACGCATTGTGTGAGGGTCAACAAACCGAGTGGTCTGTACATCAACGTTCTGCCATGCGTTATAAAACAGTGTGTTATAGTCATCCCAGGTCTTAGAGATAGACATGTAGACGCAGTCCTCACTCTCAGCAACCTCCTTGAGAGGCGCATCCCAGAATCTCGCTGGTGGAATCCTGGCCTTCTCATTCCGCCTACGCCAAGGAGGCCTAACTGTCACGTCTGGAGTCGCAGGATTGGAAGGAGGTGGCGAGGATGGTGGCACGTGTGGTGCAGAGATGTCGCGCAGGGAAGAGTGGGGAAGGATAAAGACTTCCTGCGTTCCAGTAATCTCCACTTTGTAGCGGTTATTGGCGAAGCAGCCTAGCAATTTCCCTCGATGCCAAGCCACACCATCAAACACCTCGACGGGAGTCAGCAAGCGGTACACTGTGGGAATATGATCAGCTGGTGGGTTGGAACTCGAGACGCCATCTGTTCGTGTTCTCTTGTGTGAGGCATCTGCAATAAAAGCCAAAGAACACAGCAAACACAGAGTAAATCCCCAAATCCCATCAAAACACAGCATATACGACATAAGGTGCTTGGTATCGATCGATACAGAGGCGATTACGAACTCCTCGAATCAAAAATCGCAATCAAGGCATAAACAAGCATAAGTGTGGTTGAAATTCCTCTAGAACAACCTAGGTAAGGTAGATTCATCTATCAATTTAAGTTCTAAGAGGCAAAAATCTCAAAAACCCAAACCTTGTGTCATGAATTGAAAAAGAGGAATTCATGTGTCATACCTTGCAGATCGAAAGATTGGATGATAGGAACAGGAAGAGCACAAAAATCTAATAAGGTTAGACCATTGAATCGCTCAAATCCGTGAAGAATTAAAGGATTTGCGAATTTGAGAGTGGGAGGTTTTTTTTGTGTCGAACGATGGAGGCGGTGGAGAGAAAAAAAATCTCGAGGGTTTTAAAGAAAACTTACCTGCGCGTTGGGTGTCGACCGATACCAGTAATCGATACAAGGACCATAGGTCGGTGCACGTCTGTTTCTCCTGGTGTCGATCGATACCTGTAATGGTATCGGTCGACGCATACCCTTTTCACCTGATGCACTCGAACACACAAGACACAAAACCAAAAACAAAAGAAATAAAAGAGATATGTACAGACTCACTAGTGGGTTGCCTCCCACCAAGCGCTTGTTTTACGTCAATAGCTTGACTTTACGGACGATCAGGCGGTGGGTGCATCTTCCAAAGGTACCATGTGTCCTTTTGGAATATCGGCTTTCGCCCAATAATGTTTCACCCTTTGTCCATTGACAGTGAACTCTTCTCCTGATGTACTCACCAGGATAACTGCACTGTGTGGTCTGACCTCCTTGATCGTGAAAGGACCTGACCAACGAGAATGCAATTTACCATGAAACAATTGCAAACGAGAGTTATATAGAAGTACCTGGTCATTCGGTTCAAAGTGTCTAGAGAGGATCTTTTTGTCGTGATACGCCTTAGGCCTCTATGTGCCTAATCTCATCCAGCTCATTCTGCTGAATCAATCGCCTCTCAGCAGCAGGCTTGATGTTAAAGTTCATCATCTTTGTAGCCCATGCTGCCTTATACTCGATTTCCACTGGAAGATGACTAGCTTTCCCATAAACCAAATGAAACGGTGTAGTCCCAGGTGGTGTCTTGAAAGCAGTCCTATAAGCCCACAGTGCATCATCTAGCTTTGCAGACCAATTCTACCGAATGGAGCAACTATCTTCTTTAGGATCTCCTTGATCTGTATGTTGGAGACCTCAACCTGCCCACTAGTCTGTGGGTGATAAGGAGTACCTACGCGATGATTCACACCGTGCTTCTTCAACAGCTGTTCGAAGACCTTGTTGATGAAGTGAGTGCCACCATCACTTATAACAATTCGAGGTACTCCAAATCTGGAGAATATAATGCTCTTTAACATCTTAAGTACCACCGAATAATCATTGGTTAGACTAGCAATTGCTTCCACCCATTTGGACAGATAGTCTACAGCAACCAAGATGTACTTATTCCCATACGACGAAGGAAAGGACCCATGAAATCGATGCCCCAACAATCAAAGACTTCAACCTCAAGGATGAATTTCTGTGGAATCTCATGTCTCTTACTGATCTTCCATGTCCTCTGACAAACATCACGCTGCGAGATGAATGCATGAGCATCCTTAAACATCGTAGGCCATCAGAAGCCTACTTGAAGAACTTTGGACACTGTCTTGAAAGTAGCAAAGTGTCCACATACTCAGACCCATAAAAATGAAATAACACCTCAGGTACCTCGGTTTCTGCAATACATCTCCTGTACATCCCAGCAGAGCAGTGTTTGTACAGGTAAGGTTCATCCCAAAAGAATCTCCTTATGTCACGCATAAATTTCTTCCTATCATATATCTTGAGATGCTTTGGCTCGTCGTCTGCAGCAAGGTAGTTGGCGATATATGCGTAACATGGTCAAACGGGTACAGTCACAGCAGCTAGACGCTCTTCAGAAGCACCACCGTGATCCATAGACAAAATTGTTCTAAATGGCGATGAGTATCGATCGACACTAGCATGGTATCGATCGATGATATATCATGGTTTTTACCCTGTTTAAGCCATGATATAAGTCCGTTTTATAGAGTCTTTCTACTATTTTGTAGTGTCTTAGAGTCTCTTACAGGTTTTAGCACGTTTGGAGCATAATTGGAGATATTGGAGCATTTTGGAGCAAAGCAGACGTTCGTGTAGCTGAGTACCCGATTTGAAGTCTTAGTGTCGATCGATACTGCCTAGTATCTGTCGATACTCATCGAGGCAGACACGACCCGCGACTTTAATGAAGAGTTGAAGAATTGCAAAATTGCCCAGAAGTCTTTATTATTTACAAGAAGCCCCAAAACGTGATTTATGTTATTTAAGAGGATTTTACAGCCACTTTCATGGCTATGCTTATTTTTATTTTGGTTTTTGTGAGAGAGCTTTTGAAGGGAGACAAGTCTGAAACTCTGTTCGTCCGAGAGAAGAGTTCGAACCATCTTGTTACTCTTTCTATTTTATTTGATGATTTATTCAAACATGTTTATTGCTTCAATTTCCATGTCTGAGTAGATCTCTTGTTAGGTTCAGGGTTCTCAATAGGGTTTTCTCTGAATGTTAGGTTGATTAGTTATTAGGATTCACAATCTGAATTAGTTCTTCACTATAGGTTGTTTGCAAAGCTAATTCTAGATTGATCACCTAGAGCTTAGATCTTAAGAGAATTGATTAGGCACGAAAGTGCGAGTAATTACCTGATAGAACCTAGGGTGAGCAAAATAACTATTCGCAAAAGAATTTGGTTTAGTTGTTTTGTGAACAAATCAAACCTGATTTAAAATCTGATTTAGACTTTAGGATTCGCAAAGGAATTTGGAATTCCTAGGATTTAGATTTAGATTGTTTTCGCAGGGGAATTTGGTTAACTATATCTTAGTGATTTGAGTTCAAGAACCGTGCTAAATGTGAATCTTGACTAGTTAGTTTATCTGCATTCATTGATTCCCTGAGAAATACCCTGAACCTATCTTTCTCAAATCGAATTCACTACCGTTTTAATTTACATTATGTTTTCAATACCATTAATCACTTAGCGTAATTCTCACCTATATAATCTATTGTGTGTCTCTGTGAGTCCTTTTGTTCGACCCCTACTTTACTGCAACTACGGCTTAGTACTTTTAGGGTATTAATTTGAGCATATCAAATTTGGTGTCGTTGCCGGGGACTCAATTCGCAATTAGATTTTAGTCTGAGAATTTCGACTAAGCTCATCGGTATCGGTCGATACTATCTAGTGTCGGTCGATACTCGTCGTTTTCTTTTTGTTGATATCGATCGACACCACCCAGTGTCGGTCAATACTGAATGTGTTTTTTGTTACTTACGTGCCTTGCTTAGTGTGTTTCAGGTGTGAATTTGGAACGTGCAAACATGAAAGCAAAGAAGCCAACAGAGATGAACAATACAATGATTCTGATTCAGGATGCTGCTGGAGCTTTGAGAGACCAAGAAGGTCAATTGCGCAATGAGAGAGGGCAGCGACTTGATGAAGCTGGAAATATCATTGTCCCTGCAATTGCTGTGAATGCAGGGAACGATGTGATTAATCGCGGAAGAATGATTGGTGAGTACAACAGGCCTGATCAGTTTCATGCCAATCAATCAGCGATTCGCCCTCCTGCTTTTGAGAGGGATGACTTTGAGCTGAGACCTGCATACTTCACTCTTGTGGGTCAACATCTTTTTCATGGTCTTTCTCATGAACATCCTATGGATCACATTGAGAGGTTTGAGGATTTGGTTACAAGCATCAAGTGCAATGGAGTGTCCTATGATTACCTCTTCTGCAAGCTCTTCCCATACTCTCTTGGTGGAGATGCAACTTAATGGCTGAAGCAGTTACCTACTGGGTCGCTGAATACCTGGGAAGAGACGAAGAAAGCCTTCCTGAACAACTTTTTCGATGATGCCAGATCCGAGGAGCTCAGGAACAAGATCTCTCAGTTTTCTTAAGAACCAATAGAAGCACTCAAAGCTGCTTGGATTCGTTTCAAGTCATATCAGAGAGATTGTCCGCACCATGGGTTCACTCAGGTTCAGTTACTGGGTACTTTCTTCGGAGGGATTGATTGGAGGTATCAGATGGCTCTAGATGCTGTGAGCAATGGAAATTTCTACACGAGGTATCCTGACGATGCCCATGTACTTGGTTTCTAGCAATAGTACCAAGAATGCAGACATGGAACGCAAGAATCAAGCTGGTAACTTGGATTACAGTCAGATTGCTGAGGTGAATGCTAAGTTGGATTCAATGCACAATTTGTTGATGGGCAAGCAGCAGAAGGCTATTCGTTTTGCTGAAAAGGATGGAGTGGAATTTGCTAACCACATTGATGGAGTTGGATTTCAAGATCAAAGGTATCATTGCCCACCCACACCACACAGAACTTCTAAGAGTAAGATTGAGGCTATGCTTGAACAGCTGGTTCAAGGACAACAGAAGATGACGGTGAATTTCAACGGGAGGTTGGATGCCATATACATTAATCTGAATGGAAAAATCGAAACTCTCATTATCCATCAGAAAATTATGGACACTCAGGTAGCCCAGAATGCAGCAACTGTCAAGGGACTGATGGATCATTCACAGAACGAAGACGTCACTGCTATCCCCTCGCGGAGTGGAATTGAGGTACACCCAGGAGTGCAGAGGAGCTAAACTGCAAAGATTTTGGTCAATCTTGCCAAGGATGACGAAGAGATTTTGGAAATCACCTTTGTGTCGACCGATACCCTCTTGTTTCGATCGACACCCGTCCAAGAATCTGTCAAAGACGTCTCGAAGGAGCAAGCATCGATCGATGCCCTCCATACATCGATCGACACCCTCCCGGATACTGCGAAGGAACCGCGTATGAGTGTTGACATACTTCACAAGCCCAAGAAGCTGAATCCTATTCCTCAACACCTCTGAGCCCCCATCACTCCAAAGCAGCTGCGTGGCTTTGAGAAGATGGTACGGAAGATACCCCACTCGTTCACATTTGAAAAAGCTCTAGAGGGCTGGCCTCTGCTAAGTCACTTCAAAGATTGCAGAGAAACTCTGGAAGAGATCGAAGTACTCTTTATCAAGGGAAGCAGCAAGTCACTACTGCTGAGGCAGTTGACCAAGAGGGAAGACACATGAATATTCTCTGTTCCATGCTCCATCTCTGGAGTTGGATTCAAAGAGTCTCTCGTTGACTCAGGGGCTAGCGTCAATGTCATGTCAAGGGCAATTGCAGAGAGATTGGGAGCTAATATTCGACCGCCCAAGTCATCTATCACATTCGAGAATTGTTCCACCTCACTCCCATATGGTACAATCCCTTATTTGAGGGTTAAAGTAGGAGATTGCATGGTTCCTACTGATTTTCAGGTTGTGGAGATGAGTGCACAATCTCGTACGCAGTTGATTCTTGGATGACCGTTCATGGCTATGGTTGGTGCCATTATGGACACACCCAGCAGGAGAATCTCTTGGAAGAGCCTCCTGACGAGCCAATTGTCATAGATCTTCTGGATAGTCCTTCTGTCATCACCAAGAAAGACGTCAAAATATCTAAGGCAAATAAGAAGGTGAAGAGCAAAGGAGTGAAGGGTGTTGTTTCTATGACTTTAATCCCTTAGAAGTGTGATGGGGATTCGATTGAATACAAGGTGAAGTGCAAAGGAACCTCAAAACCATTCTCTAAGGCTAGAGTCATTCTTACTTCGAAGCTGAAAGAGAAAGGAAAAGAGGTTGTGGAGAGCATGTTGAGCAGAACTATGAGTCTGCAAGTATCTAGCTGTGAAACTTGCATGGGAGTAAGCTCTCAATCTTCTCCTGGCTGATCACCTGAGCCAAAGTCAAGCTATTGACTTAAAACAAGCGCTTGGTGGGAGGCAACCCACTGGTGAGTCTGTACATAAGTCTTTTATTTTTCTTTTTATTTTTCGTTTCTTTTGAACCTATGTCAGCTTTATTTTTGCATTTGAACTCATCGATTTATGCTTGATTATCTTGTTGCTATTAACTTGTTTTTGAGTGTTCCTAACATTGGTAACTTCTAACACTTTGGATCACTTTCCCTGGGTTAAGCAACTCGTTGCCACTGATTTGAAATCGTGTGTCGACATACGACTGGTGTCGATCGATACCAGTCTGTATCGATCGACACTCGTCACCTTCACAGGTAAGATGGGCGATTTTCTCATAATTCCACTTTGTTCTTTTGTTTTCTTTCACCAACTCTAGGCTAGATAACATTGGGGACAGTGTTGTTCAAGTCTGGGGGAGGTAATCGCAGACTTTGTTTTTGTTTTTCTTAGAGTCAGTCGTTTTTGAGTCATTCGTTGTTTTATTGAGTCAAAACTTTGTCTGAGACTGTGATCTTTTTCTTGAATCTATTGAGCTGATCTTGCTTCTAAGTGACCATTGTTACAGAATCAGTTCTAGATCGACTAATAAAAAATCCAAAGGCTGACCAGTTAACTAGTAGACACTCATGTTTGCAGCAAAGTTCCTTAAAGCCTGAGCCAAATTTGTGCACTTCATCAATGTGGTTAGTATCCATAGAGCTTGATTCATCATTCGTATCTGACAAAGGAAGCCATGTGTTTGAAAGAATGGTATTTCTCTCCCTGTTACAAATTAATAAGATGCATTAAAAGATGAGATGATTTTCTTCTGAGTAGAGGGTTAGGAAAATTTCCAGCGACCCCATTATTCTACTTCAGAGGAGATGATCACACAAAGGTAAAACCGAGGTTAGGAAAATTTCCTGTGATACCATTATTCGCCTACACCTTTGATTACTTTTGAGGGAAGAACCGGGGATTCGATGGCAAACACCATCAATACTCGCGTCTCGAACCTTAATATGTACATGCAAGATATATAATAAGAAATAAGTATGGGGGAGAGAAATAATATCAGAAAATGTGAAAAATGGTGGTTCCTTGTCATGATATTGTATGGGAAAGAATATAGAAGGTTCTTGGTATTAATCACAGCGATGAAATTGGCGAGGATGGTTTGATTGAACGATGCTGTGAAATAATGAGTGTAGTCTGGGAAGCTGCGAATGTATACAGAGAAGTACATGGTGGTTAGATCAAAAACTGGTTAGGTGACATTTGGGTGCTTGGGAAAAGGGTCATTGCAATGTTTCAAAAACAGGTGAGTCTCTATGTTTTCAAACCTCTTTCTCTGGTTTAATCATCTATTTGCTTGAGGGCAAGCAAAGGCTAAGTCTGGGGGAGTTGATATATCATGGATTTTACCCTGTTTAAGCCATGATATAAGTTCATTTTATAGACTCTTTCTACTATTTTGTAGTGTTTTAGAGTCTTTTACAGGTTTTAGCACGTTTGGAGCATAATTGGCGATATTGGAGTTTTTTGGAACATTTTAGAGCAAAGCAGACGTTCGTGTAGCTGAGTACCCGATTTGAAGTCTTAGTGTCGATCGATACTGCCTAGTGTCGATCGATACTGCCTAGTATCGGTCGATACTCATCGAGGCAGACACGACCCGCGACTTTAATGAAGAGTTTAAGAATTGCAAAATTGCCCAGAAGTCTTTATTATTTACAAGAAGCCCCAAAACGTGATTTAGGTTATTTAAGAAGATTTGACAGCCACTTTCATGGCTATGCTTATTTTTATTCTGGTTTTTGTGAGAGAGCTTTTGAAGGGAGACAAGTCTGAAACTCTGTTCGTCCGAGAGAAGATTTCAAACCCTCTTGTTACTCTTTCTATTGTATTTGATGATTTATTCAAACATGTTTATTACTTCAATTTCCATGTCTGAGTAGATCTCTTGTTAGGTTCAGGGTTCTCAATAGGGTTTTCTCTGAATGTTAGGTTGATTAGTTATTAGGATTCAATATCTGAATTAGTTCTTCACCATAGGTTGTTTGCAAAGCTAATTCTAGATTGATCACCTAGAACTTAGATCTTAGGATAATTGATTAGGCACGAAAGTACGATTGATTACCTGATAGAACCTAGGGTGAGCAAAATAACTATTCGCAAATGAATTTTGTTTAGTTGTTTTATGAACAAATCAAACCTGATTTAAAAACTGATTTAGACTTTAGGATTCGCAAAGAAATTTGGAATTCCTAGGATTTAGATTTAGATAGTTTTCGCAGCGGAAGTTGGTTAACTATATCTTAGTGATTTGAGTTCAAGAACCGTGCTAAATGTGAATCCTGACTAGTTAGTTTATCTGCATTCATTGATTCCCTGAGAAATACCCTGAACCTATCTTTCTCCAATCGAATTTACAACCGTTTTAATTTATATTCTGTTTTCAATACCATTAATCACTTAGCGTAATTCTCACCTATATAATCTATTGTGTGTCTCTGTGAGTCATTGTGTTCGACCCCTACTTTACTGCAACTACTGCTTAGTACTTTTAGGGTATTAATTTGAGCATATCAATCGATACCAGCACTTTCAACTCGTGAGAAGTGCAAGTGTTCGGCAGAAACACTGTGAAATCCTGTCTCGATGAAGTAGATGCCCTCTTCTGGTTGGAAATCATCAATATGAACGTCTTCATCGATCCTTATCCGCGAAAGATGGTCAGCAACCCCATTCTCTATGCCCTTTTTGTCCTTAACTTCAATGTCAAAGCCTTGGAGCAAAAGGACCCAACGACAAAGGCGAGGTTTTAGATCCTTATTCTGCAGCAAATATTTGAGAGCAGAATGGTCCGTATGAACAATCACTTTCCTCCCAATCAAGTAAGACCGAAATTTCTCAAAGGAGAAAACCACCACAAGTAGCTACTTCTCTGTGGTGCTGTAATTTCGCTGAGCGTCGTCCAATGTCCTGCTGGCGTAGTAGATGACATGAAGTTTCTTGTCCTTTCTCTGACCCAGAACTGATCAAACAGCAAAATCACTAGCATCGCACATAATCTCAAAAGGCATAGTCCAATCTGGAGGTTGTATATATAATAGGAGCGCTCACCAATGCCTTCTTAATCTCCTCAAAGGCTACAAGACAATCAGGGGTGAAGTCGAATTTGACCTCCTTGCATAATAGGGTTGTGAGTGGGCGTGCTAGTTTTGAGAAATCCTTGATGAATCTTCTGTAAAACCCAGCTTGACCAAGAAAGCTTCGAATGTCCTTCACAGAATTCGGTGGTTGAAGGCTTGTCATGACTTGAATCTTGGCTTTGTCAACTTATATCCCATCCGCAGAAACCTTGTGCCCAAGAACAAAACCATCTTGAACCATGAAGTGACACTTTTCCCAATTAAGAACCAAGTGTTTCTCTTAACATCTCTGTAACACCTTGCACAAGTTATCAAGACAGCTCTTAAATGATGATCCATACACCAAAAAATCATCCATGAATACCTCCATAAAATCATCAATCATGTCCGTGAAGATAGACATCATGCATCTCTGAAAAGTCGCTGGAGCGTTACATAATCCAAAGGGCATTCTTCTGTAAGTGAATGTGCCATAAGGACATGTAAAGGTTGTCTTCCCTTGGTCCTCTGGATGTATCGGAATCTGAAAGAAACCTGAGTACCCATCGAGGAAACAGTAGTATGGATGACTCGCCAACCTTTCGAGCATCTTGTCAATGAATGGTAATGGGAAGTGATCTTTCCTTGTGGATGCATTCAACTTCCTGTAGTCAATACACATTCGATGCCAAGTGATAGTCCTAGTAGGGATCAGCTCGTCCTTCTCATTCTTCACCACAGTTATCCCTCCTTTCTTAGGGCCACGTGAACTGGACTGACCCAAGAACTGTCCGAGATGGCATAGATGATCCCTGCTTTCAGGAGCTTCATTACCTCCTTCTTAACCACTTCTTTCAAGTTCGGGTTCAACGTCCTCTGATGTTCAACTGAAGACTTCGACTCGTCCTCAAAATGAATCCTATGCATGCACAGGTCTGGAGCTATACCTCAAATGTCATCGAGAGAATAGCCAAGAGCTTTGCGATACTTGCGCAGCTTGCTCAGCAGTAAGGTGATCTCTGCGTTGTTTAAGGAAGTATTAATGATTACTAGATATATGGAATTTGGGCCAAGAAAAATATACCTTAGATTTGCGGGGAGTGGTTTGAGTTCGATCTTAGGAGCTTTCTCCACACTCCAATCACCAAGCCCATAAGCTTTCGTAGAAGTTTCGGCCAACTCCTCGCAAAGTCGCAGGTTGTGTCGAGCGGTATCGACCGATACTAGATGAGTATCGATCAACACTGATCGATTTGTGTAGAGCATCTTAGAGTATCCAGCAGCAACATCAGCTGAACTCCTCTGAATCAACGGAAAAGACCAATGCTCTCTCTAATGGATCCTCATGATGCATCTCCAGAAAATAATCTTCAGCAATATCGGTGAAAGTATCGACAAAGTACGTCTGCCCATCGATGGTTGGTCTCTTCATCATTTTCTCCATGTTGAAAGTCATAACCAAATCACTGATGTTGAGAGCTATCTTCCCATTCCTGCAGTCTATCAAAGCTCCAGCAGTTAATAGGAATGGCCTTCCCAAAATATGAGGATCTCTGGGCTCTGAATCATACTCCAAGACAATAAAATCAGTCTGGATCAAGCAATTCCCAATCTTAATTGGAACATCTTCGAGCAATCCTTCGGGAAGTTGAACTGAGCAATCTGCAAGTATCAGTGAGATCCTAGTGGACTTGAAGTCTGTCATCCCCATCCGCTCCGCAACTGAGTATTGCATGAGGTTCACACTTGAGCCAAGATCACAAAGAGAACGTTCAAATCTTTCTATGAAGATCGTACAATATAACACAAAACTCCCTGGGTCTGGTAGTTTCTTTGGGATCTTGTTGAGCAGAATGGCGCTGCACTCATGAGTAATTATCAAAACTCCTTCTTCTAGGTTCACATTGCTCCATACCATCCTCTTAATATATCTCCTAAAGTCTGGAAAAGTCTTGATAGAATCGAGAAAAGGAAGCTCAACAATCAGCTTATCCATTATCGCTTTGCATCTAGAGTCCTCTACCTCCTTCTTGGTCTTCCCAATAGGTCTAGGGTAAGGTATATTTGGCTACTAAACCATTTCTTCAATCAGCTCAGGTGCCTTCTCGACTTCAGGGTTGGTGTCAATCGATACAGGGATGGTATCGGTCGACACTCATGGCTTTTTCAAGTCTCAAGAAAGTATCTGGACCAGTGTCGATCGACACTTGGTGGTGTCGGTCGATACACGAGGATTTTCTGAATCCTCATCGTCATCTTCCATAAGATCGACGAGATTTCCTGCATTTAAGCCCTTTTTCACTTCTGGATTGACCTCTTTTCCACTCCTCAAGGTGATAGCATTAATGTGTGCCCGCAGATCTATTGTTTTACCTGGAAGGAAACCAACTTGCCTCTTCATAGCACTTGCAGTTTGGGCAACCTGAGTTTCTAGCTTCTTCTGATGAATATTGAGAGCTTCGATTTTTCCATTCAGGTCTGTGTACATGGCATCCATCTTCCTATTGAAATCCACTTTCATCTTCTACTGTCCCTGAAGAAGCTGTTCAAGCATAGACTCAACCTTGCTATGGGGTTTTAGCAGGCAGAGGTTGATAAGAAGAACTCCCATAGGTGCGAGTGTATCCACTGTTCTGGGATTGTTTCTGGACAAATTGATTAGATCCAAAACCAGTTTGATTCCCTTCAAACTTGTACCCTCTTTGCTGAGCGTTGTTGGTGAAGTTTATGTTGTCGTTCTGGTAGTGTTGATTTCTCTGGCCTTGAAAACCAGAACCACCAACGTAGTTAACATCTTCCACTTCATCCTCATTGAAGGTCTCAACCTCATCAGCAAAGTGAACAGACTTCATCGTCTTTCCCATCAAGAGATTGTGCACTGAATCCAACTTAGCTTGAACCTCAGCAATCTACGACCCATCCATGCTCCCAGTCTGCTTCCTTCGCTCAAAGTCTGCATTCTTGGTACTATTGCTAGATGCCAAGTTCTCAATAAGCACATAAGCATCGTCAGGATACCTGGTGTTGAAGTTCCCATTACTTACAGCATCTAAGGCAATCTGATACCTCTAGTCAATCCCTCTGAAGAAGATACCCAACAACTGAACATTGGTGAACCCGTGATGTGGACAATCCCTCTGATACAATCTGAATGTGGTCCAAGCGGCTTTGAAAGCCTCAGTCGCTCCCTGGGAAAATTGGGAGATCTTATCCCTAAGCTCCTCGGACCTCGCATCATCATAGAAATTGTTCGAGAATGCATTCTTGGTCTCTTCCCAGATAGTTAGAGATCCAGGCGGCAACTGCTTCAGCCAATAAGCTCCATCCCCACTAAGAGAGTATATGAAGAGCTTACAGAAGAGGAAATCATTGGACACTCCATTGTATTTGATGCTAGTGACTAAATCCTCAGATTTCTCAATGTGATCCATGGGGTGTTCATGAGAAAGACCATGAAAAAGGTGCTGACCCACAAGAGTGAAGTATGCATGTTTCAACTCAAAGTCATTCATCTGAAAAGTAGGGGTGCGAATCGCATAACGATTGGCATAGAACTGATCAGACCTGTTGTACTCACCAATCGTTCTACCACGATTCACCATAGCATTCCCCTCATTCACAGCAATAGTAGGGGCAATGGCGTTTCCATCACCATCAAGTCGTTGCCACCTCCCATTGCACAATTGACCCTCTTGGTCTCTCAAGACTCCAGCATCATCACGAGTCAATACCATTGGATTGTTCATCTCTGCTGGCCTCTTTGTTTTTCCGGTTTGCACGTTCCAATTTTGCTAGCTCCTTGTTGGAAAGATGAACTAGCTGAGTGCTCTTGTTCCTCCGGGTTTCGCGAGTGGGCATACACCTGAAACACAAAAGACAAGACACGTAAGTAACAAAGTAACGACGAGTATCGACCGATACCAACAAGGGTGTCGATCGATACTAACGGACTTAGTCGAAATTCTTGACTAAAATCTAATGGCGAATTTAGAGTCCCGCCAAATTTGATAAGCTCAAATGTAATACCCTAAAGTACTAACGGCTTTGTCGATTGTAGTATTTAGGGGTCGAATCCACAAAGACTCAAGAATCACACAATATATTAAATAGGTTCGAATCAAGCTAAGTTATTCAATGAAATATGAAGCAATAATCTAAAACAAGGGTTGTAATTCAATGGTGGAAAGATAGGCTCAAGGTATTTCTCAGGAAATCAGAGAATGTAAATAAACTTATTAGCTAGGGTTCAGATTAAGCCCGGTTCTTGAACTCAAATCAGTAAGCTATAATTAACCAACTATCGTTGCGAGAATTATCTAAATCTAGATCTCAGAATCCCAAATCTCTTTGCAAATCCTAAAGGCTAAACCATCATTAAGTTCAAGTTCGATTTGTTCACAAAACAACTAAACCAAATCTCTTTGCAGATAGTTATTTTGCTCACCCTAGGTTCTATCAGATTATCAATTGCACTGTCGTGCCTAATCGATTAACCTAAGATCTAAGTTCCAGGTGATTAATCTGGAATTAGCTTTAAGAACAACCTATGGTGAAGAATTAATTCAGATTATGAACCCTAACCAATTAATCAACCTAACATTCAAGAGATCCTTTATTGAGAACCCTGAACCTAACAGGAGATCTACTTAGACATGGAGACTGACACAAACAACATGATTGAATAAATCTCTGAAATTAATAATAAAGGAGAAAGAAAACAAGGGTTCGAAATCTTCTCTCGGACGAACAGAGTTTCAGACTTGTCTCCCTCAAAAGCTTCTCTCTCAAAACCAAAGTAGAATAAAGCGTAGCCAAAACAAGTGGCTAAAAACCCTAAATATAATGCTAAACACGTTTTGGGGCTTCTTGTAATTATTAAGGTCTTCTGGGCAAAAGTGTATAATCCTCAGACTTGTAAAAAGTTGCGATCCTTCTCTTCATGCAGTTAGTATCGACTGATACCATAAGTGGTATCGATCGATACACAGCGTCTGTGTCGGCTATTCAGGCCATCAACTTGATCCTTCAGCTGCATGATTCTCCTTAACTCCAAAAAGCACCAATATCTCCAATTTAGCTTCAAACGTACCTAAACCAGTAAAGACTCGAAAAGACTCCACAAATACTAGAAATACTCTATAAATAAGACCTATATCATGGTTAAAAGCGGGTAAAAACCATGATATATCAAGGAGCATGATACTACACTTGATGACAATCGATCAACGATTCGTCCTCCAGCTTTTCAGAGGAATGACTTTGAACTGAAACCTGAATACTTCACTCTTGTGGGTCAACACCCTTTTCATGGTCTTTCTCATAAACACCCGATGGATCACATTGAGAGGTTTGAGGACTTGGTTACAAGCATCAAATACAATGGAGTCTCCAATGATTTTCAGAGGAATGACTTTGAGCTGAAACCTGCATACTTCACTCTTGTGGGTCAGCACCCTTTTCATGGTCTTTCTCATAAACACCTGATGGATCACATTGAGAGGTTTGAGGACTTGGTTACAAACATCAAATACAATGGAGTCTCCAATGATTTCCTCTTCTGTAAGCTCTTCCCATACTCTCTTTGTGGAGATGCGGCTTATTGGCTTAAGCAGTTGCCCCCTGGATCACTGACTACCTGAAAGGAGACTAAGAATGTGTTCCTCAACAATTTCTATGATGATGCAAGATCCGAGGAGCTCAGGAATAAGTTCTTTCAGTTTTCTCAGGGAGCCACTGAAGCGTTTAAAGCTGCTTGGACCAGATTCAGGTCATATCAGAGGGATTGTCCACATCACGGGTTCACTAAGGTTCAGCTGATGGGTATCTTCTTCAGAGGGATTGATTGGAGGTATCAGATGGCCTTAGATGCTGCGAGTAATGGAAATTTCAAAACCATATATCTTGACGACGATTATGTGCTTATTGAGAACTTGGCATCTAGCAATAGTACCAAGAATGCAGACTTTGAGCGAAGGAAGCAGACTGGGAGAAGGTTCAAGCTAAGTTGGATTCAGTGCACAATCTCTTGATGGGAAAGACGATGAAGGCTGTTCATTTTGCTGATGAGGTTGAGAACTTCAACGAGGATGAACTGGAAGGTGTTAACTACATCGGTGGTTCTGGTTTTCAAGGTCAGAGAAATCAATACCACCAGAACAACAACCGAAACTTCACCAACAATGCTCTGCAAGGAGGGTACAAATCTGAAGTCAACCCAGCTGGTTTTAGAACCTATGGAAATTCTTCTTATCAACCTCTACCTACTAAAACCCCAGAGAGCAAGGTTGAGTCTATGCTTGAACAGCTTCTTGAGGGACATCAGAAGATGACAGTAGATTTTAATGGTAAAATGGATGTCATGTATACAAATCTGAATGGGAAAATTGAGTCCCTCAACAATCATCAGAAGAGGCTGGAAACTCAAATAGCTCAGACTGCAGCAGCCGTCAAAAGATGGTTCATTCACATAATGAATACGTCAATGCAATCACCTTAAGAAGTGCAAAAGAGGTCAATCCAGGAGTGAAAAAGAGCCTAACTGCAGGAAATTTCGTTGATCTTATGGGAGATGACGATGAGGATTCATAAAATCCCAGGGTATTGACCGACACCACCGAGTATCGATCGACACCAGTCCAAATACTTTCTCGAGACGTGTCAAAGCCCCGAGTGTCGACCGATACCAGTCATGTGTCGATCGACACCCATCATGAGGTCGAGAAGACACCTGAGTTGATTAAGAAAGGGTTTACAAGCCTAAGGTGCCATATCTTGATCTACCTAGACATCTCAGAGATCCCATTACTGTAGAGAAGTTGCTCGGTTTTGAGAAGATTACGAGGAGGATTCCCTATACGATGTCTTTTGAAGAAGCTTTGGAATACCGCCATTTGCTCTGTCACTTCCGAGATTGCAGAGAAACTCTAGAAGAGATCGAGGCACTCTTCACCAAGGCAAGAAGCACACCACTACCAATGAGGCAGTTGACTAAGAGAGAAGACCCAAGAAAATTTTTGGTTTCATGCTCTATCTCTGGAGTTGAATTCAAAGAGTCTCTCGTTGATTCAGGGTCTAGTGTCAATGTCATGTCAAAGGCAATTATAGAGAGGTTGAGAATTGGTGATATTAGATCTGCTGAGAAGACTTTCACATTCGTGAACTCTTCCACCTCAGTTCCATATGGTACCATCCCTAATTTGCTTGTTAAAGTAGGAGATTATCTGATTCCTACTGATTTAGATTGTGGAGATGAGCGAAAGTTCTAATATACCTTTGATTCTCGGAAGACCGTTCATGGCTACAGTTGGTGCAGTTATAGACACGCCCAGTAAGAGAATCTAGTTCTCATACATCGACAAAGTGGTCTCCTACAAAGCCATTCCTTATGGAAGAGCTCACAAACATGTCTCTTGCATCACCGTTGTTACAGGAGAGACGTTGATGGTTGATCTTTTGGAAGAGCCTTATGATGAGCCAAATGTCATAGACGTTCTAGATGGTCCTTCTATGATCACGAAGAGAGACATCAAAATTGCTAAGGCAAAGAAAAAGGTGAAGAGCAAAAGAGTCAAGGGTGATGCCTATATGACTTTAATCCCTCAGAAGTGTGATGGAGATTCGATTGAATATGAGGTGAAGTGCAAGGGAACTTCGAAACCATTCTATAAGGTTAGAGCCATTCTCACTTCATAGTTGAAAGAGAAAGGAAAGGATGTTGTGAAGGGTATGTTGAGCAAAATTCTGAACCTGTAGATGTCTAGTTGTGTAGCTTGTTTTGGAGCAAGTTCTCATTCTTATCCTGACTAATACATGGGTGTAAAGTCAAGCTAGTGACGTAAAACGAGCGCTTGGTGGGAGGCAAGCCACTGGTAAGTCTGTATATAATTTCTTTTATTTTAGTGTTTTTGGTTTTGGGTCAAGTGTTTTTGAGTGAATTAGATGAACATAAGTTTCTGTGTCGACCTAGGCCTGGTATCGATAGATACCAGTGTTGTGTGTTAGTCGACACTCACACCCCAATCCGGTAACTTCTTTGCTTTTCACGCCTCCACTCAGCGCTTTTGGTTTCTTTTACCGACTCTAGACTAGATAACACTGTGGACAGTGTTGTTTAAGTCTGGGGGAGGTAGTTGCTGACAATGTGTTTGTTTTTCTTAGAGTCAGTTATTTTTGAGTCAAAAATCGTTTTATTGAGTCAAAACCTGCTGGAGACTATGATCTTTTTCTTGAATCTATTGTTCTGACCTTGCTTCTAAGTGACCATTGTTACATAATAAGTTTTGGATCAGACTAAAGAAAAATTCAAAGGCTGACCAGTTAACTAGAAAACGCCCATGTTTCCAGCAGAATCCAAGGGCAGTTAGGTGCAATGCAGGATTCGACTAAGCCTAGGATGCACAATTTAAGTGGTAATCAACCATCAAAATAAGTTCTAGAAGCCTAAAGAATCAAACCTTGGGTCACAGAGTGAATAGATGAGAAATTGTTGTTCATACCTTGTAGATCGCGAGAATGAGTGAGAGAATGAGATAGAGGATAAAAATCCAAGCAAAATATGCACAAAAATCACGCAAATCCGTTGAGAAACGAAGATTTGGAATTTTGGGGGAGAGAGGTCGGTATTTGTATCGAACGATAGAGGCGGTGGAGAAGAAAGGAAAAAACGTAGGGTTTTAAGGAAACTTAGCTGGACGTGGAGTATGGATCGATACCAGACGGTATCGATCGATACTTGTTGCTTTTGGTCGACACTAGATGGTGTCGATCGAAACTTCTGGAAATTATGCTCCTTTCCACGACACTTGGTATCGACCGACACTGACTGGTGTCGATCGATACTCCTCGTTGAAATCTGCTTCACGTTTGACACGACACAAAACAAAAATCAAAAACAAAATGAAATTGAAAACGTATGTACAGACTTACCAGTAGGTTGCCTCCTCAGTGCTTGTTTAACTTCACGAGCTTGACTTTACTTACGATCAGTCGGAAGGAGGTAGGGAACTCACTCCCATGCAAGTTCAACAACTAGACACTTCCAAACTCAGAGTTTTGCGCAGCATACGCTCAATAACCTCTTGCCCTTTCTCTTTCAGCTCTGGAGTTATGATGATCCTGGCCTTAGAGAACGGTTTCGAGCGTCCCTTGCATTTCACCTTGTACTCGATCGAATCTCCATCGCTCCTCTGAGGGATTAAGGTGACATATGTGGCGTACTCGACGCTCTTGTCCTTCACCTTCTTCTTTGCCTTAGTCTTTTTGATGACTTTCTTGGCGATGATAGGGGGATGATCTGTAGTTTTCATGACAGTCGGTGCAGCATCAGGCTCGTCTAAAAGATCAACCATCAGTGTTTCTCCTGCACCGACGGGGATGCAGGATATATGTGTGGGGGCTCTTCTAGGAGGGATGGCTTCGTAGGAGACCTGTTTGTCAATGTGTGAGAATGACAGCCTCTTATTTGGTGTATCCATAACTGCACCAGCAGTAGCCATGAATGGCCTTCCAAGAATCAAAGGCGTGCTAGACCTCGCATCCATCTCCACAACCTGAAAATTGGTAGGAACCATGCAGTCTCCTACCTTAACCATCAAGTCAGGGATTGTACCGTACGGGATGGATGTAGATGAGTTCGCGAACGTGAGAGGCATCTGAGTAGATCGTATGTCATCGATCTTCAGCTTCTCTGCAAGTGCCTTTGATATTACATTCACGCTAGACCCTGAATCAACTAGTGATTCCTTGATTTCGACTCCAGAGATGGAGCATGGAACTGAAAATTTCCCTGGGTCTTCCTTCTTCGGCAGTTGCTTTGGTGGAGGCGGTGGACTTCTGACTTTGATGAAAAGTTCCTTAATCTCTTCCTCAGTTTCTCTGCAATCCCTGAAGTGACTCAGCAGAGGCGTGTACTCAAGAGCTTCTTCAAAAGTATGTGTGAGTGGAACTCGTCGTACCATCTTCTCAAAGCCACGCATCTGTTTTGGAGAGATGGGATCTCTGGGGTGTTTAGGCGGTCGAGGATCTGGTTTCTTGGGTTTGTGGACACGTTCCTTAACCACCACTGGTTCGGCCTCTGAGGGGTATCAATCAATACCAGGTTGGTGTCGGTCGACACAAGATTCATGCATTGGTTCTTCGAAATGGTATCGATCGACATCAGCAGTGGTATCGATTGATACTTCGAAATCAGTTTCGGGATCATTTTCCTCAAGGTTTTCGAGATCTCTTGCACTTCTCAAGGTGATGGCATTGACGTACTCCTTTGGTGCATGAGTCATCTTTCCTTTCACAGCTGCTGCAGTTTGGGCAACTTGTGTTTCCAGCATCTTCTGATGAGTATTGAGAGCATCGATCCTTCCACTTAGGTCCTTGTACACATCATCGATCTTTCAGTTGAGATTAACAGTGAGTTGCTGCTGTCCTTGAACCAGTTGTTCAAACATGGCTTCGATTTTGCTATCTGGAAGCTTAGCAGGTACATGCTGATAATATGAGTTCCCATAGTTCCTGACATACCCGCTGTTCTGAGAATGTTTCTGGCCAAACTGATTCGACCCTCCTTGCTGCGAGTTGTTGTTGAAGTTCCGGTTGTTGTTGAACTGATTTCTCTGACCCTGAAAGCCAGAACCACCAATGTAGTTAACATCCTCTACTTCGTCCTCGTTGAATACCTCAACTTCCTCAGCAAAGTGAACAGCTTTCTGTGTTTTGCCCAGCAGAAGATTGTGCATAGAATCCAACTTAGCTTGGAAATCAGCGATCTGCGAACCATCCACGTTACCAGCTAGCTTCTTCCGCTCAAAATCAGCATTCTTGGTGCTATTACTAGACGCCAAGTTCTCGATCAGTACATAGGCTTCATAAGGATATTTGGTGTTGAAATTCCCATTGCTCGAAGCATCCAAAGTCATCTGATACCTCCAGTCGAGTCCTCTGAAAAAGAAACCCATCAACTGAACATCAGAGTATCCGTGATGTGGACAATCTCTCTGATACGATCTAAATCTCGTCCAAGCAGCCTTGAACGCCTCAGTAGGTCATTGAGAAAACTGGGAGATCTTGTTCCTCAGATCCTCAGATCGTGCATCATCATAGAAATTGTTCAGAAAAGCAGTCTTAGTTTGCTCCCACGTAGTCAACGATCTAGGAGTCAACTGCTTAAGCCAGTAAGTCGCTTGCCCACCAAGTGAGTATGGGAAAAGCTTGCAGAAAAGGTAGTCGTAGGACACTCCATTGCATTTGATGCTAGTGACCAAGTCCTCGAACCTCTCAATGTGATCCATGGGATGTTCGCTGGAAAGACCATGAAAAAGATGCTGGCTCACAAAAGTGTAGTATGCAGGCTTCAGCTCAAAGTCATTCCTCTGATAGGCAGGTGGACGAATCGCAGAGCGATTTGCGTAGAATTGGTCAGGTCTGTTGCACTCACCAATCGTCCTACCACGATTAACCACAGCGTTTTCAACATTCGCTGCGTTCGCGTTCCCAGTGACATTTCCAGCGACAACGGGAGCAGGTAGAATGATGTTCCCCTCTCCATCCAGACGTTGTCCTTGCTCATTGCACAAACGACCCTCTCTGTCTCTGTATGCACCAGCTGCATCTTGAACCAACTCTACTTGATTGTTGTTCATTGTTGCTGGTTTCTTTGCGCTCATGTTTGTGCGTTCCACAAGTGCTAGTTGCTCGAGTGACAGATCAACTAGCTCAGCGTTCTTGTTCCTTCTGGTTGTGCGATTAGGCATACACCTGAAAACAAGAGTCAATACGTTAGTAACTTATGTAACACGATGAGTATCGATCGATACCAAGTGCTGTCGATCGATGTCAATAAAAAGAAAACGGCGAGTATCGACCGATACTAGTAGTATCGACCGATACCGTCGAGCTTAGTCGAATTTCTCAGACTAAAATCTAATGGCGAATTGAGTCCCCGGCAACGGCGCCAAATTTGATATGCTCAAATAAATACCTTAAAAGATACTAAAGCAGTTGTAGAAGTATAGCTAGGGGTCGAACACAAGGACTCACAGAAACACACGATTGATTATATAGGTGAGAATCACGCTAAGCAATCAATGGTATTAAAAACATAATGTAAACTAAACGGTTGTGAAATCAATTGGATAAAGGCTAGGTTCAGGGGATTTCTTAGGGAATCACTGAATGCAGATGAACTAACTAACAGGATTCGGATTTAGCGCGGTTCTTGAACTCAAATCACTATGGTATAACTAACCAGCTCTCGTTGCGAGAATTATCTAAGTCTAAATCCTAGGAATTCCAAATCTCTTTGCGAATCCTAAAGTCTAAACCAGCTTTTATTTTCAAGTTTGATTTGTTCACAAAACATCTAAACCAAATCTCTTTGCGAATAGTGTTTTGCTCACCCTAGGTTCTGTCAGGTAATTAATCGCACTCTCGTGCCTAACCAATTATCCTAAGATCTAAGTTCAAGGTGATCAATCTAGAATTAGCTTTGCAAACAACCTATGGTGAAGAACTAGTTCATATATGAATCCTAATGATAAATCAACCTAACATTCAAAGAAAACCCTATTGAGAACCCTGAACCTAACAAGGGATCTACTCAGACATGGAGAATGAAACAATCAACATAACTGAATAAATCATCAAATAGAATAAGTAAAACAGGGGTTCGAAATCTTCTCTCGGACGAACAAAGTTTCAGACTTGTCTCCCCTCATAAGCTCTCTCTCAAAACCAAAGTAAAATAAGCATAGCCATAAAAGCTGCTGTAAAACCTAATTAAATAGTCTTAACACGAATTGGGGCCTTCTTGTAAATATTAAAGTCTTCTGGGTAAGTTCTGCAATTCTTCAAACTTCATTAAAGTCGCGACTTGTATTCTGCTCCGATGGGTGTCGATCGATACCAGGGGGTATCGATCGATGCTTGACGCTTCAATCAGGTACTTAGTCGCTAGACTACAGTTTTGCTCCATAATACTCCATAAAACTCCAATATTTCCAATAATATTCCAAATGTGCTAAAACCTGTAAAAGACTCTATAATAGAATAAAGACTCGATAAAACGGACTTATATCATGGCTTAAACGAGGTAAAAACCATGATATATCAATTTGCTAATGGGTTAGGTGATTAGCATAGTGATTAATTGCTTGAAAGAGAATTAGTCAAGTTTCGGATCTTATGCCTAGGGATTAGCTTGTTTGAGTAAATGAACATCATGAATTGAACTTGAGACTTCTTATATCAACAACCCTATATCTAGATTCGCTTTTGCTTATTGATTTACAATCTTGCTTAGTGCTTTTGCTTAATTTTAAATTGGATACTTAACAACAAACCATTTGTTTACCTTAACTTACAATTGTTCCTTGCATTCTTAGTGTTTAGGACTACTTCCCAATATTGGATTCGATAACCTCTTACTACATCGGTTAGAGGGTATTGATACCTCCTTGGATTGCAAAATCCTAGTATCAATTTGGCACCGTTGCCATATTGGGATTCATTTTAACATTAAGATTTAGGTTCTTAGTGAGCTTAAGTGTTATTTTCTACAAAGTAACTAAACTCTTTTGCTTCCTATTGCTTTTACTCTCTATAGGTGTATGCATACTCATTCCCGCGGCAATACTAATCTTGTCGAGCCTAGAGACGATATTGATCAACTTGAGAGAGGTTCTAGAGCAAGAAGAAGTAGAGTGCGGTTTCAAGAGGAAGTGATTGATGAAATGGAAGACTTGAGAGACGTTCCACTTGGGAACATCAACGAGCCCATTCCCCACCAAAGGAATGTTGGGAATGGGGGTGGTCACGGCAACAATCAAGGAGGTGCTGGCAATGGAAACCATCACCGTCTGAACCATCCACAAAGAGCTAGAAATGTTGTTGGAGAGGGTGATGCCGCTAATGCTCACCAAAACCGCCAAGGCATTCAAGCGCCACCGGTGGAGAACAACAACTTTGAAGTAAAGCCGGGGGTTATCAACATGGTCCAAGCCAACAAATTTCATGGCTTGTCCATGGAGGATCCCTTGGACCACATTGACCAATTTGACTGGATATGTGGTCTCACGAAGATCAATGGGGTCTCGGAAGATGGGTTCAAGCTTCGTCTCTTCCCGTTCTCTTTGGGTGACAAGGCTCACCAATGGGAAAAGACCTTACCCCAAGGATCTATCACTTCGTGGGATGATTGCAAACGCGCGTTTCTCGCCAACTTCTCACCGGCTAGAACCGCCAAGCTTCGCAACGAGATCTCAAGTTTCACACAACGGTCCAATGAGGCTTGGGAGAGATTTCGAAGCTATACGTCTCAATGCCCACATCACGGCTTTAGCAACGCCTCTCTTCTAAGCACCATCTACCGCTGTGCTTTGCCTAAGATCCGTATGCTACTTGACACGGCATCTAACGGGAACTTCTTGGCTAAGGACGTTCAGGAAGCAATGGAGCTTGTCGAGAATTTGGCCTAAAGTGACGGTACCTACGGCGACGACTATGACCGCGCCACAAGGACCACTAGTGACTTTGATGAGAACAAGCGGGCCAAAGATATGAAAGCTCTTAACGACAAGTTGGACAAGCAAGCCAATTTGATTGATAAACTACTAGTGTCTTCCCAAAAGACGGTCAACTTTGTGGATGCTTATGATGAGAACCAAGGTTGTTATCAAGAGGAGAACGTAGACAAGAACACTCAAGAGGAGGTGAACTACGTGGGGAATCAAGGGAACTACCAAAACCAAGGGAACTACCAAAGACAAGGGTTCAATCAAAACTATAGGAACCACCCCAACTTCTCTTACCGGAACACGAATGTGGAGAACCCACAAGATCAAGTCTACCCTCCGCAACGTACTCAACCTCAAGGAGCCCCACAAAAGCAATTCCAACCTCAAGGCCAAGCTTCTAATACCAACCAACAAGGCTTTGTCCCAAGGAATCAATTCCAAGGGAACCAAAGTGGATTTTAACCCAAAGCTCCACCCGGTTTTCAAGGCCAACAACAAGGGTTTGTGCCTCAAGGTCAAGCAACTACATCTAAATCGCAAGTGCTTGATTTGAGCTCCATGTTCCAACAACTACTCAAGGGACAAGCGGAGATCCATACGAAGGTGGATTGCTCTTACAATGATCTCAACACAAAGATTGAGGCTTTGAACTCCAAGGTAAAACACATGAAGAACAAAGGTGTTGCTTCTTCTTCACGACCACTGAAACAACCGCACCCATTTTTTTTTTTTTTTTTTTTTTTTTTTTNGCCCCTTGCTCCACCGTGACACTCTGCGTCGCATTCGCAGCTGCTCTGCCACCTCTACCACCTCTGCCGCCACGGCCTGCTCTGCCGCCCCGACCACGGCCGCCACGACCACCACGACCTCTGAGACCTTGCCCAACGTTATCAGAATCAACCATCTGCAATAACGACTTGTTACTAATTGACAACAACCATAGCAAAACAAACACGAGTCTTACCGTGGAATCTCATTGAAGGCTCGAAGAGGATGATCTAGAACTTCAAGCTCAACAATTGACTAACTCACATAGACAGTTCTAATAACGGTTTACTCAAGCAACGCATAACACCAAAAACTCAATTACTCAAAATTAAATTTTTTTTTTTTAAACCGTCCTAAAACCGTAAATGCTCTGATACCAAATTGAAAGATAAGTCTAGATCACCCCCTCTTCCTCGCCCTGATCCCACGGTCACACTTTCTCTTTTCCGAGAAAGAGGGAGGCTGGGCTCGAAGCTTCTCCTTGCTTCCACGCCGGAAACCAGCGCAAATCTTTCTCCTTGACGGCTAGGGTTCGATGAAACCCGGAAACGGCGATACATACGCGCATATAAACGTAGGTGCAGTCAAGTTTTCTTATTACACCGAATGGTCCTTCATGTTTTCAGATTTCAGAATTGGCCCTATACCCTTTAATTGATCCAAATCACCCTTCCAAAACAACTTCCAATTCGATCAATTTAACCCTTAATTTTTCGAATTCACAAATGGCCCCAACTTCCAAAATTATCAATTAAACCCAACCGGAAAAATTGATTTACGCGAATTTAACCCCCAACTTCTAATTATTCAATTTCAACCCCAAAATTGAATTAGGGATGTTACAGGTACGAAGAGTTCCCGTAGTTTCGAGTGTTGTTGCCGAAGTTTCGGTTGTTGTTGTACCCAAATTGTTGACCCTGAAATCCAGAACCACCAACGTAGTTAACATCCACTTCTCCTTCTTCCACATTCGCGACTTCATCAGCAAAGTGCACAGATTTCTTCGACTTTCCAACCAGGAAATCCAGCTTGGCTTGCATGTCAGCAATCTGCGATCCCTCTACTCCTCCAGCTTGCTTTTTCCTTTCGAAATCAGCATTCTTGGTGCTATTACTAGACGCCAAGTTCTCGATCAGCANGATGCCGCTATATGGGCCACCACCCTGTGCCAAACCAATCTGGAACTATCAGCCCTATGCAGCTACTAAACACCTAGTATCCGCACCCCCGCTATCGGACCACTACCACTAGTATCCCGCCAACCTGTCTACTAATCCCCTAGTAAACCCACCACTCAACATATTCAATGAAAACACCTTTTTATTGAATAATCAAAAGCTCCAAAGTACATCGATTAATTATAACACCATAAAATAAACGAGTACAACAACGCAATAACTCCCAAAACCCCAACACCATGGTTACAACGATATGGAAACACCCGGCTAACCCTCAAGTTTGCCGAACCACTTGGGAAACTTGCGCTTCAACTTCGCTTCCGGCTCCCAAGTCACCTCCTCGGCTCCATTGCAGTCCCACATCACCTGCATCTCCGGAACCTTCTTCCTCCTGATCACTCTCACTCGACGATCTAGGACTCTCAGAGGCCTCGCCTCCACCACCATGCTCGGTGTCAAATCTGATGGCACCCCCGTGACCACCTGATCATCCTTGTGCAGACATTTCTTCAGCATCGACACATGAAACACCTTGTGAAATGCCTGCATAGACTCCGGCAACTCTAGCCGATAAGCCACCGGTCCGACCCGCTCCAGCACCCTGACGGGACCCATATATCGCGGACTCAACTTAGTCTCGGAAATGGACCTGTTCGGACCCCTCAACATGGCCATCTTCAGATAGACCAAATTGCCAACTGCGAACTCCAGCTCCTTCCTACGCCGATCTGCGTAGCTTTTCTGACGATCCTGAGCTTCCTTCATGTTCAACTTCACAATCCGGATCTTCTCAGTCGTCTCCTGCACAAAGTCAGCCCCCAACATGCTCCTCTTCCCCACTTGTGTCCAACACAACGGGGTCCTGCAAGGCCTACCATACAACGCCTCAAATGGTGCCATGCCGATACTAGCTTGGTAGCTGTTATTGTACGCAAACTCCACTAGATTCAGATGATCCGCCCAATGTCCACCCCAATCCAACACACACATCCTCAACAGATCCTCCAACGTCTGGATAGTCCTCTCCGACTGCCCATCGGTCTGGGGATGATAAGCTGTACTCATGTGTACCTTAGTGCCCATCTCCTTCTGGAAAGCGCCCCAGAACAACGAGGAGAACTTCGGGTCTCGATCCGACACTATACTCACCGGTACCCCATGCAGCTTCACAATCTCCCTGACGTACCTCTTGGCCAACACTTCCGCACCGTCGGTCTTCTTTATGGCCAAGAAGTGCGCAGACTTGGTCAACCTATCGACGATGACCCAAATAGCGTC
>PKML01043558.1:54035-111821 GCA_002933935.1 Eutrema yunnanense | reverse complement strand
ACCGAGAAAGAGGGAGGCTGGGCTCGAAGCTTCTCCTTGCTTCCACGCCGGAAACCAGCGCAAATCTTTCTCCTTGACGGCTAGGGTTCGATGAAACTCGGGAACGGCGATACATACGCACATATAAACGTAGGTGCAGTCAAGTTTTCTTATTACACCGAATGGTCCTTCATGTTTTCAGATTTCAGAATTGGCCCTATACCCTTTAATTGATCCAAATCACCCTTCCAAAACAACTTCCAATTCGATCAATTTAACCCTTAATTTTTCGAATTCACAAATGGCCCCAACTTCCAAAATTATCAATTAAACCCAACCGGAAAAATTGATTTACGCGAATTTAACCCCCAACTTCTAATTATTCAATTTCAACCCCAAAATTGAATTAGGGATGTTACAACCACAAGGTCAACTACCGGGCAAATCCGAAGCTAATCCTAAGGAGTATGTCAACGCGATAACCTTGCGAAGTGGCACGGTCTTGCCTACAAGAGACGCTCCTTCTCCTCTCAATGCGGACATTGAGAAGCAAAGTGGGGGGTGGAACTTCAAGAAGATGACGATTTGGTTGAAGATGAAGTAGTGGAAGAGCAAGACAAGGTTGAAGAAGTTGAGAAGGTCAAGCCTAGGGTTGTTGTTGCTCAAGAGAAACCGAAGAAGAATGTGTTTGTCCCTAAGCCATACGTTCCTAAGCTACCTTTTCCCGGGCGGTTCAAGAAGCAACTTATGGACAAGTATAAAGCCATCTTCGATAGGCAAATGGAGAAGGTGGAACTCACAATACCTTTGGTTGATGCTTTCTTGCTTGTCCCTCAATACGCCAAATTCTCGAAAGATGCCGTGAATGAGAGAGCTAAGGAAATGGAGTCCATGGTCATTCTAACTCACGAGTGTAGTGCCATCATACAAAAGAAGATGATACCCAATAAGCTAGGAGATCGGGATCATTTACCCTACCTTGTGCACTTGGTCCTCTAGCTTTCAACCATTGTTTGTGTGATCTTGGAGCAAGTGTAAGCCTCATGCCGTTTTTGGTAGCCAAGAGACTAGGCTTCACACGGTACAAGGCTTGCAACATCTCCCTAATACTAGCGGATAGGAGCGTGAGGGTTCCTATTAGTTTGCTTGAGGATCTTCCTATTGTGGTGAAGGATTTCATTGTCCCCACGGACTTTGTGGTACTTGAAATGGACGAGGAACCAAAAGACCCTCTTATCTTTGGTAGGCCATTCCTAGCAACCGCGGGAGCAATAATCGATGTGAGGTAAGGCAAGATAGATCTCCATTTGAGTAAAGGAGAAGTCCTTGAGTTTGATATCAACAAGGTGATGAAGAAGCCCACCATAGATGGCCAATGTTTCTACATAAAGACCATGGATGAACTAGCCGACGAATTGCTTGAGGAAATGAGAGTAGAAGACGGTTTGGAAGTGGTTTTGACTAAGGAGCGTGGTGATCATGGGTACTTGAGTAAAGAGAGTCAAGGGTACGAGCTAATCATGGACTTGCACAAGCCGGTCGACAAAGATACGCCGTTTGTTGAGTTGGATGTTCGTAGTACCGAGGTTCAAGATGGTTCAAGGGTTGGCACGATCCAAGAGGAGTTTGTTCTAGCCCTTGAAGAGACTAGCAAGGGTAAGCCTAGTCTTGAGGAGGACGAATGGAGCAAACTCAAAGCCCCAAAGGTGGACCTAAAGCAACTTCCCGCGAGACTAAGGTATGCATTCTTAGGTCCCAACGAGTCTTACCCGGTTATTGTAAATGAGAGTCTAGATGAGAATGAGCTATCCTCCCTTCTTGTAGAACTTAGGAAATATAGGAGGGCAATTGGCTATTCTTTGGATGATATCAAGGGTATTTCCCTTAGTTTGTGCACGCATATAATCCATTTAGAGGATGAATCAAGGACCTCGATTGAACATCAAAGAAGGTTGAACCCTAATTTGAAAGATGTTGTAAAGAGAGAGATTCTTAAGCTCTTAGACGCGGGTATTATCTACCCAATATCGTATAGTACTTGGGTCTCACCGGTTCATTGTGTGCCTAAGAAAGGGGGGATAACGGTTGTTAAAAATAAAAATGATGAAATGATACCTACTAGGACGATAACCGGGCATAGAATGTGCATCGACTATAGGAAATTGAATTCGTCCACTCGTAAGGATCATTTTCCATTACCGTTTATAGATCAAATGCTCGAACGGCTAGCCAATCACCCTTTCTATTATTTTCTAGATGGTTATTCGGGGTTCTTTCAAATACCCATACACCCGAATGACCAAGAAAAAACAACCTTCACGTGCCCTTACGGCACCTTCGCATATCGAAGGATGCCGTTTTGGTTGTGCAATGCTCCCGCAACTTTCCAACGTTGCATGATGTCAATTTTCTCTGACCTTCTTGAAAACATGGTAGAAGTCTTCATGGACGACTTCTCCGTGTATGGATCTTCTTTTTGTGTTTGTTTGTCCAACCTTTGCAGGGTCTTGCAACGGTGCGAAGAAGCAAACTTGGTGCTTAACTGGGAGAAATGCCACTTCATGGTGCGAGAAGGAATTGTGCTTGGGCATAAGATCTCCGAGAAGGGGATTGAGGTAGACAAGGCAAAGATCAAGGTTATGGTTAACTTGGAGACGTCTAAGTCGGTAAAAGACATCCGGTATTTTTTGGGTCATGCGGGGTTCTACCGAAGATTCATCAAAGACTTCTCAAGGATCACGAGGCCTCTTACAAGGCTACTTTGCAAAGAGGTCGAGTTTGTGTTTGATGAGGAGTGCAAGGGGGCATTCCTAGAGATCAAGAAAGTGTTGATTAGTGCTCCTATAGTCCAAGCACCGGATTGGGACCTCCCGTTTGAGATAATGTGTGACGCTAGCGACTATGCGGTTGGAGCCGTTTTGGGTCAAAAGAAGGACAAGAAGACCAATGTGATTTACTACGCTAGTAGGACTCTAGACGATAATCAAACTCGGTATGCAACCACGGAGAAGGAGTTGTTCGCTGTAGTCTTTGCCATGGAGAAGTTTAGATCTTATGTTGTGGGGTCGAAGGTGATTGTCTACACCGATCACGCGGCTTTAAGATACATTCATGCAAAGAAGGACACGAAACCGAGGCTATTACGTTGGATCTTGTTACTCCAAGAGTTCGATTTGGAGATAGTTGACAAGAAAGGCATAGAGAACGGAGTAGCGGATCACTTGTCTAGGATGAGGATAGAAGACCTCGTTCCCATTGAAGACAAGCTGCTCGAAGAAAGCCTCATGGTCGTGAAGGTATTGAGAAGGGGATTGAGGCCGTGAATGGTATTGAGGATGCTAGTGGTTTAGAAGACGAGAGACTACCATGGTTTGCGGATCTAGTGAACTACCTAGTGTTCGGGAGGGAACCGCCTTTGGATGGGTATAAGAAGAATAAGTTCTTCCACGACATGACTAGATACTATTGGGACGAGCCCTACTTATACAAGTTGTGCTCGGATGGGTTGTATAGAAAATGCGTTGCGGAAGAAGAACTCCAAGGGATCCTACTCCATTGCCACGGCTCAAGCATTTGTGGTCATCATTCCTCCTACAAAACGGCTACAAAGGTTTTGCAATCCGGTTTTTGGTGGCCTTCATTATTCAAAGATGCGCATCTCTATGTTTCCACATGTGATGCGTGCCAAAGGAAAGGGAATATTGGAAGGAGAGATGAAATGCCCCAAAACTCAATCCTTGTGGTGGAAATGTTTGACGTATGGTGAATCGACTTCATGGGACCTTTCCCATCATCATATGGTAACCAATACATATTGGTGGCGGTTGACTACTGATATTCCCATATTTTACCTCTTTTTAGCATGCATTCTTGTTATTGTTTTGTGTCTCATGCATGTGTCTTGCATAGTTTTTATAGCATTTTGGTATTTATTAGAGTATTAGGTGTTTGCATGAGGTCCTAGTGAGTATTTGCATGCATTTGGAGTGTTTTTAGGTGATTTGGAGACAATTGATGATATTTGGAGAAATTGGCCGAAGTAGAATGCAAATACCATCTGAGACGCCGGAAAGAAGTGACTGAACGTAGGCCCTATGTTCTGAATCAGCTTGCACAACCTTCACAGAAGATGTAGAGGCGTGAGTTATCTGTCCAGGAGAGTTTAAATAAGGTCATTCGGAAATCTGGTTAGGGATTTATTGCAGATTTACCAAAGCATGTCCGTCTGGCCGAGAAGCTAAAACTTCCCCCGGGAAAAATCCGACCAACCCCAATCAGCAAAGTCCGTTTCAGAGGGTCCTGGGACAGGGTTTCCCAAGATTTGGACCGGCCCGAAGAAGAAAAGCCGACCGTCCTGAAGGAGCGCGGTCCTCGGCTAAATTTCCCCCGGAGGAAATCCGACCGACCCCAATCAGCTCGATTAGCTCAGGTCGGTCTCAAAGATCAGACCAAATGAAGACCTTTCTCTGCCCAGTTTAATCTGAAGTCTTCATAAAACTTTTATCCAAGTGCGTTAGCTGACTACAGGAAGTAGTTTCGGGTCATTCGGATACGTGGTTCGTTAGATATGGCCACTTTACTGAGAGTATGTCCATCTGAACGAAGCCACCCGACATGCCTGAACGATCTGGCTGGACGAATGGTCTCCAATCGGATTTAGCCTCGGTGGTCTTCACAAAGGTTGTAGCCATGTGTATTATCTGTCCCCAGGAGGCGGTTTGAGGCCATTCGGACATGTATACCAGGCGATATCACGGTTTTAGCGAAGGTTCTAAACAAGACCAGATTTGACCCATTTGACCCATTTCGACCGGGTCGGTATCCGGTTTGTACCGGGTCGACCCGGTCCGCCCCCTTTCTCTATAAAACCCCTAAAAAACTAATATTCATGTTAAGCTTTCTTTTTCTAGAGTTGGGTTTTAACCCAAACTCCTCTTATGATTTTGGATGGATCTTCATCACAAATGCCACTCTAGAGAAGATTTTTTCAACTCTATCTTTATATTAATGCATCTTCTTTATCTTTATGTCTTTTTCTCTTTTGTTCTTCATATCTTCATGTTTAGGCTTTAGGCCCTTTTTGTTGGATCTTAGATTTAGCTTGATTTAGATGGTTTGATGGTTGATTGTTAATGCTTAGGACTAGATAAACATTTGTTCTCATGTTAGGAAGGATCTTAAATGCTAGGATTGAATTGAAAACTCATTTTCTAAAACTTAGACATTTCATGCACACAAGGTGTTCGATGAAATGTCTAGAAAACCTCTAAGCATGCTTTTCATTCTAAGTGATTGGTGGATGCTGACTTTAGGATGAATTGTTGACTAAAATGGACTTGTGATAAACTATGGATTATCTAAGTGATCGGTAGATGCTGACTTTAGATGATTCATACAATGATTAGTGTCATGGAAGTGAACTAATCTACTTGAAAGTGTTCCATGTCATAAGAATAAATGTGCATTGAATGTTGAGGCATCGTTAGTCAATTGTCTTGATGGTTAGATGATGATGATTTAGGTTGATTCTTGTTAGGTCCTTCACTTAGGTTGACCTTAAAGCTAGTTTTGGATTGAGAGATCAAAGCTAGAGCTTAAGCATTCCACGCCCGATAGGTGTTCGATGAAATGCTTGAACCAAACCTTTTGTGAGCTATTCATGCCTAGCCAATAAGAGTTGATGTCTAGGGTGATTAGTGAACTAATTGGAATTGGAGATTAAAGCTTGTTAATCATCTTATCACAAACGATGGTTTGTTCTTGATTTGGTGATTAACAAAGTGATTAGTGCCACGACGGTGGATTAGTCAAAATTGTGAATCCCATGTTCTAGGATAGTGTTTAATTCAATCTTTATCATCTTTGTTTGTTCATTGATCATCTTCTTGATAGTTAATTCATTTTCCAACACTTATATCTTTGTTTTCTTTCTTGCATTTTATTTTCTTGATTCAAAAATATAATACCCAAAAACATTTGCTCTAGCTTAGGAAGATTCATGTATTCATAGTGCTTCAATCATAACCTCCGTGGTTCGATATCTCAAATACTACAATGACATGAGTGGGATTTGAGTAATTGAATAGTAAAAATCCTACTATCAATTTGGCGCCGTTGCCGGGGAGGTTTAGCATTGATCATTAGGATTTTGATTCTTCTTGAGACTAGAGCTTTTTATTTTCTTTTGTTGCTAATCTTTTCACTTTTCTTGTGATTTTCATGAAGGAAGTGACAATGAAGAAGCAACCGTCAAGCTAGTGACATTAAACGCGCCCTTGGGGACCTCCCCAAGCCTATCCATTGTCGAGCTTGAGACACAAAACAAGCAATCAATAAGGGTCTTTTGGGTCCAAGGTCGTGGCAAGGCTCATTGGTGGTGATGTCGAAATCTCTTCCTTCATCTCCATTCATCTAGCCTCACTCCTCATTTGTAAGTACTTCTTTCCTTTTGAATCTCTTTGCATTTTTATCTTTCGTTTTTGGTCTCTCTCTTGAACTTCTTTCACACCGAGACATTGTGATTTAAGTTTGGGGGAGGGACTGGTGTCTAATTATGTGTTTTGTGATCTTATTTTGCCTTTTGCATCTTGAGTCTCATGCATTTTCAATAATTTTGAAATTTTTTGAAATTGTTTGCATTTCATATCTAGGATTGAGTCTAGATGCATATCATATTAGGTAGCTTTGCATGAGCATTAAGAGCAATGATATATTATCCTTGTAAAGTATCATTTTTAGAGCTTGATTCAATGCCCTCGTTGCTTGTTGTTTGATGCTTTTGATCTCGTGTTGAAATCAATGATGAACCATATCTCGATCTTGCATTTCATTACTAGGGTCTTAGCTAAAGCAAGTTTTGATTTGATTCCAATCCTACCTAAGTGAAAACCATTATTTTGACATTGAAATTATCATGCTTGTGCATTGCATAGTGAATTCATGGTTACCATATACATACTTGGGCTCTCTTATCCTTTCCACCACGCTAGTCCAAGTAGCCGATTCCCATCATTGGAACGGTTTACCATACCTTTAACCTACCCTCCGTTCAAGCCAAAATCTTTAGTGTGCGTATGTGAGGCCTAATTTTTCGAGTAAGCTTGGCAAAAAGTGTTGAGTTTAGGGCGACAAGGATAGGTTTGCATGTAGATCTAGCCGAACATCAAAGGCTAGACTAGGTTAGGCTCGTGGGAAACGGAAGTTTTGGGTTTGGTGTGAACGAAATGGTGTGACTAATGGGATTGTGGATAAGAAGAAAGTGAGTTCAAAAGAAGGAAGTGAAGGTGAAAGGGGAATGCAATATTGTGATGTGGTTAGTGCAAGTTATCAAGAATAGCTCTTAGTGATTGTTATAGCCTCATAGAAACAAAGGAAAAAGCCAAAAATTGGCTAAGGCATCAATTGGTAAATGATGAGGCAAGGCAAAGAAAAAGAAAGAAAGAAGAGCTAAAGAAACAACAAAAAGAAGCACGAGACCACAAGATTCAATGGAGAAGAAGAAATTCCCCAAGTGAGAAAGGATGAAGTGGAAGAAGGAGTTCAAGTATGGGACATGACGGCAAAAAGGCCAAGTGAGAAAAGGGTAGCTTAGGATGAAGACTTCATGGGTAGATATGATAGGGTTAGAGATGATTTAGGCATTGGGTAGATGTGAGTCTATCCTTGTATGCATAGATTGCCTTTTACTCTTAGTATTTTGCTAAAGCTTGCTCATTCATTGAGAGATCCCTTGCATTAGAGTAACCCATACATTTGAGATCATCTTTATCTCAAGACCTTCACCCTAGCCAAATGGATTCACTTGCCTTGCATAAGCATGATTCACTTGAAACGATTAATGAATGTTAAAGGATTGGATGACATGAATACTTGTGTAGGTTGAGGCTTGAATTTGATTCGTATAGGGAAGGATATGGCTAGCTCTTTTTAAGTAGATTTGTTTGATCGCATCTTAGAGCTAGTAACTTGGACATTGAGTTGAATTCTTTTTATGGCACTTTTGGATTTGAGCTCCCATTTTTAGTCTTCTCCCTTTCTTTATTCTTGTTTGCTTGAGGACAAGCAAAGGTTTAAGTTTGGGGGAATTGATATTCCCATATTTTACCTCTTTTTAGCATGCATTCTTGTTTTATTGTTTTGTGTCTCATGCATGTGTCTTGCATAGTTTTTATAGCATTTTGGTATTTATTAGAATATTAGGTGTTTGCATGAGGTCCTAGTGAGTCTTTGCATGCATTTGGAGTGTTTTTAGGTGATTTGGAGACAATTGATGATATTTGGAGAAATGGGCCGAAGTAGAATGCAAAGACCATCCGAGACGCCGGAAAGATGTGAGTGAACGTAGGCCCTCTGTTCTGAATCAGCTTGCACAACCTTCATCGAAGTTGTATAGGAGTGAGTTATCTGTCCAGGAGAGTTTGAATAAGGTCATTCGGAAATCGGGTTAGGGAGTTATTGCAGATTTACCAAAGCGTGTCCGTCTGGCCGAGAAGCTAAAACTTCCCCCGGGAAAAATCCGACCAACCCCAATCAGCAAGGTCCGTTTCAGCCGGTCCTGGGACAGGGATTTTCCGAGATTTGGACCGGCCCGAAGAAGAAAAGCCGACCGTCCCGAAGGAGCGCGGTCCTCGGCTAAATTTCTCCCGGAGGAAATCCGACCGACCCCAATCAGCTCGGTTAGCTCTGGTCGGTCTCAAAGATCAGGCCAAATGAAGACCTTCCCGTGCCCAGTTTAATCGAAAGTCTTCATAAAAGTTGTATCCAAGTGCGTTAGCTGACTACAGGAGGTAATTTTGGGTCATTCGGATACGTGGTTCGTTAGATATAGCCACTTTACTGAGAGTATGTCCGTCTGAACGAAGCCACCCGACATGCCTGAAAGACCTGGCTGGACGAATGGTCTCCAATCGGATTTAGCCTCGGTGGCCTTCAAAAAAGTTGTATCCATGTGTATTAGCTGTCCACAGAAGGTGGTTTGAGGCCATTCGGAAATGTATCCCAGGAGATATCACGGTTTTAGCAAAGGTTTTACACAAGACCAGATTTGACCTATTTCGACCGGGTCGGTACCCAGTTTGTCCCGGGTCGACCCGGTCCGCCCCCTTTCACTATAAAACCCCTAAAAACCTAATTTTCATGTTAAGCTTTCTTTTTCTAGAGTTTGGTTTTAACCTAAACTCCTCTTATGATTTTGGATGGATCTTCATCACAAATGCCACTCTAGAGAAGATTTTTTCAACTCTATCTTTATATTAATGCATCTTCTTTATCTTTATATCTTTTTCTCTTTTGTTCTTCATATCTTCATGTTTAGGCTTTAGGACCTTTTTGTTGGATCTTAGATTTAGCTTGATTTAGATGGTTTGTTGGTTGATTGTTGATGCTTAGGACTAGATAAACATTTGTTCTCATGTTAGGAAGGATCTTAAATGCTAGGATTGAATTGAAAACTCATTTTCTAAAACTTAGACATTTCATGCACACAAGGTGATCGATGAAATGTCTAGAAAACTTCTAAGCATGTTTTTCATTCTAAGTGATTGGTGGATGTTGACTTTAGGATGAATTGTTGACTAAAATGGACTTGTGATAAACTATGGATTATCTAAGTGATCGGTGGATGCTGACTTTAGATGATTCATACAATGATTAGTGTCATGGAAGTGAACTAATCTACTTGAAAGTGTTCCATGTCATAAGAATAAATGTGCATTGAATGTTTAGGCATCGTTAGTCAATTGTCTTGATGGTTAGATGATGATCGATGATTTAGGTTGATTCTTGTTAGGTCCTTCACTTAGGTTGACCTTAAAGCTAGTTTTGGATTGAGAGATCAAAGCTAGAGCTTAAGCATTTCACGCCCGATAGGTGTTCGATGAAATGCTTGAACCAAACCTTTTGTGAGCTTTTCATGCCTAGCCAATGAGAGTTGATGTCTAGGGTGATTAGTGAACTAATTGGAATTGGAGATTAAAGCTTGTTAATCATCTTATCACAAACGATGGTTTGTTCTTGATTTGGTGATTAACAAAGTGATTAGTGCCACGACGGTGGATTAGTCAAAATTGTGAATCCCATGTTCTAGGATAGTGTTTAATTCAATCTTTATCATCTTTGTTTGTTCATTAATCATCTTCTTGATAGTTAATTCATTTTCCAACACTTATATCTTTGTTTTCTTTCTTGCATTTCATTTTCTTGATTCAAAAATATAAAACCCAAAAACATTTGCTCTAGCTTAGGAAGATTCATGTATTCCTAGTGCTTCAATCTTAACCTCCGTGGTTCGATATCTCAAATACTACAATGACATGAGTGGGATTTGAGTAATTGATTAGTAAAAATCCTACTATCAACTACGTCTCCAAGTGGGTGGAAGCAATTGCAAGCCCGACCAACGATGCTAAAGTTGTGCTAAAATTATTCAAGTCAATCATTTTTCCAAGGTTCAGGGTTCCAAGAGTGGTCATTAGTGATGGTGGATCGCACTTCGTAAACAAAGTCTTCGAGAGCCTACTTAGGAAGAATGGGGTGAAACACAAGGTTGCAACGCCTTATCATCCTCAAACAAGCGGGCAAGTAGAAGTCTCCAATCGCCAAATCAAAGCAATCCTTGAGAAGACGGTCGGTAGCTCGAGAAAAGATTGGGCCAAAAACTCGATGATGCTTTATGGTCATATAGGACCGCTTTTGAAAGGACCGCATTTTTTTTTTTTGCATAGATAATTAAACATATAATTAACATTAAACAATATTAATCAAACAGTACAACGCAAGTACTACAGCTTAAACAAGCTAACGATTTACAACAGTAAAACAACTGGTATCGATCGATACTAAAACCAACACCTGGTGTCGATCGATACCCTACAACAGAAGCAAACCCCGGGTCCTAATCATCCCCTCTTCACCGCCTCGATCCCACGATCACGCCTTATCTTTACCTGCATCGACAAAAGTGATGCATCAACATTTGGCTAACCAAATGCTGAGTGAGATTGATCATCCCAACAACATGCTACCAATAAGCACAAACAACAAATATCAATGATTAATTATCAACAAATTAAACATTCAACACCAGTCGCAACTGGTATCGATCGATACTCCCATAGCATCGATCGATGCCCACACAACACACAAGTCCCGACAAGGGACTGGTATCGATCGATCCCCAAACCACACCTGGTATCGATCGATACAACACAATATAAGACCACTGCCAATGGTCTGGTATCGATCGATACACACGTGGTATCGATCGATGCCCACGAGACCTAAACACAGGAATCGCCATACAAGCCACAAAAGCATCAACCAAGCTTTAACAATGCACCACGCAAGCTCACTTGCTAACCTTTAGTCACAAGTCACCTTAAACACGAAGGATCGAGCTCTAAAACAACTTCCCGAGCTCAAGATCGATCTCCTTCTCTTCTCACAAGCTTACGCCAACACAAAGCTCGTCAAACCTCTTCTTCAAGCTTCTCACCAAGCTTAACTCTCTCGATCTCGCAAGATCTAAGCTTCGCAAAGCTTCTCTCTCTCTTTCTCTCCTTCTCTCTCTCTCTCTCTCTCGCGACCAGCTATGGTCTTATCCTCAAAGGATACGCTTTTATACTCGAAAGAAGATAAGAGAAGAAGATAACCACGAGAAAAACCCGGCTGGTATCGATCGATACAGCCCAGTATCGATCGATACTTCCCGGAACAACCAGAATTAATTATTTTCCCCCCAATAACCAATTCTTCCGGAACACGAGCGTTACAATTCTCCCCCACTAACTTAGATTCGACCTCGAATCTTTGTTACCGTTCATCTCCCATGAACCGTTCATCTCTAATGAACCTTAATCGTCGCAACGATTACCCAATCCTTGGCCAATCCGGCCATCTCAACACTCACACGAGGTCCCAAACCAACCTCCGAGGTTTCCCATTCAGTCCCTATGCTTATGACACCGCGGCATCATATGTATTTATTGCTCAATACTAGTCAAACCCTGTCACTGATATATCATGGTTTTTACCCTATTTAAGCCATGATATAAGTCCTTTATATAGAGTTTGTATAGTGTTTTGGAGTCTTTTAGAGTCATTTACAGGTTTTAGCATGTTTGGAGCTTAATTGGAGTTTTTGGAGGATTCTGGAGCATATCGAGGTGCAGAGTCATGCAGAGACGTCAGAAGTTTGGCATTCGTTGAAGACCTTCCCACCGATGGATTGAGCTCAAATTTGGACACAAGATAGATCAATGGATTAGCTTTCATTTAGAAGTGGTTTGAAGCCATTCCAACGGTGCGATCGGAAGTTATGCCAGTTTTCGTGAAGACTGTCTAGTCTGTCGAGCAGAAGAGTCGACACGGAGATTGAGCATCGATCGACACCACTTAGGTATCGATCGATGCTGCACTGCAGACGGAAAAAAACGTGATTTTACAAGTTTAAAGACTCTGCAACTTGGCCCAGAAGACTTTAATACTTACCAGAAAGCCCAGAACGTGTTTTTAGCCTATATTTAGGGTTTTCAGCCACCTGTTTAGGCTAAGCTTTATTTTTACATACTTTGGTTTGAGACAAGTCTGAATCTCCCTTCGTCCGAGATCAGATCTCAAGAACCCTTTTGTTATTCTTATTTTATTGATGATTTATTCAAGCATATTGATTGTTTCATTCTCTATGTCTGAGTAGATCCACTTTAGGTTTAGGGTTTTCTCATAAAGGTTTTCTCTGAATGCTAGGTTAATTATCTGTTTAGGATTCACCATCTGAATAATAGTTCTTCGCTTAGGTTGTGTTCATAGCTAATTCTAGGTTGACGAATCTGGAACTTAGATCTTAGGATAATTGATTAGGCACGACAGTGCGATTAATTACCTGATAGAACCTAGGTGAGCAAATTGATTACTCGCAAAGAAATTTGGTTTAATTGATTTGTGAACATATCAAACCTGTTATTAAAGCTGATTTAGACTTTAGGATTCGCAAAGAAATTTGGAACTCCTAGGATTTAGATTTAGATAATTCTCGCAACGACAGTTGGTCAATTATACTTTAGTGATTTGAGTTCTAGAATTGCGCTAAATCTGAATCCTGCTAGTTAGTTTATCTGCATTCATTGATTTCCTGAGAAAAACCCTGGGCCTATATTTTCCTGATTTAATTACAACTCGTTTACTGCTTTCTGTTTTCTGCTTAACCTGAATTGCTTAGCTTAGCTTAATTCTAAACTATACGATCTATTGTGCATCTCTGTGAGTCTTCTGTGGTTCGACCCCTAGCTATACTATAACATCTGCTTTAGTACTTTAGGGTATTAAATTGAGCATATCAGTCACTCAAGACACCGCAGCATCTCCGAGTTCCGAGCATCTACCATTTCCCGCAGGATATCCACCATACCTCGCAAGGTATCAACCATACCACATCACCCAAGACACCGCAGCATCTCCGAGTTCTGGGTATCTGCCGTACCACTCCACTCAAGAATATAACCTAAAAGAGTCTCGATACCCCATACCACTCAATTCTAGGGAATATATCATACGTCTACGATATACTCCTTACGAATCCACAGTATCACGTATCACTCTAGGCTATAAACCACCTGAGTCTGGGTACATCGTCACTCACACTCTCAAGACATACACAGTCCTGCGAGCTATCGGCACCAAAGGAACGAGTCCTCTCTACGAGCAATAAGTCACATATCTCTAAGCATCTCGACTGAACTACCTCCAGTGATCCGTGTAAATCCTCGCAAGGCAACACCGGCATCACCCATATTCCACATCCGGAATATCTGGCGTGCATAACCAATAACCCGGCCATCGCACCGCCCAGCTGGTATCGATCGATACTAAAACCAACACCTGGTGTCGATCGATACAACCGCAGTAATAAGATCATCCATCCAATCACTCTCTTGCATTAACGCTCTTTTATGTTGGAACTCAGACCGAGAGGCGACCGTAGAGGCTGACCCGAGGTGATACCAAAGGAGACCGAGTTACAATCCTGATACCGGGAGTGACTGACCAGACGAAGGCTGACCGTGGAGGCAGACCGGGAATAGGATCAGGACCGGGAATAGGATCAGGACCGGGAGTGACTGACCAGACGAAGGCTGACCGTGGAGGCAGACCGGGAATAGGATCAGGACCGGGAGTGAGTGACTGGTTGAATATTGGTAATCCGAGAGGCGGTATGAAGTGGCGTCAAACGGAGAGAGTGTGACCCTCGAAAGTGACCAATAGAGCCGATGACAATGTAAGCTATGCGAGGAGGAGAAGTAGCCCGAGGGATTGGCCAATAAGAGTTTATAAGAGTTTATAAACTCTTATAAACTCTTATAAGAGTTTATAAACTCTTATAAACTCTTATAAGAGTTTATAAGAGTTTATAAGCTCTTATTAACTCTTGAGTGAGGATGGCCTAAGCAAGCCGGAGGCGATTCTTACCGAGTGGAGGAGTTCCCCAAGTGGAGCTTCACCGAGTGGGAGAGGTTGCCCGTGAAAGGATTGGCTTGTGAAGACATGGCCGAGAAGCATGTAACCGTGGTGAATGGAAGCTCGGGATGAATAGTAATCCCGAGATGAATAGTAACCACGGACAAGAAGCAAACTCGTCTAAGCAAAGTGAAGACTCGTGTGATGAATAGTAGTACGGAGTGAATAGTAGTCTCGGGATGAATAATAGCCGGGAAAATATCTTGGGAGATATTTTCCCACTTGTTGTGAGGATAAGATTAGAAGATATTTGTGATTAGCTTCTCTTGTAAGCTTGTCTTTATTTTATATATGTGGATGTAATCATAACTTTAATTAAGAAGAAAAGAAGAAGAAAAAGTTTGAGAGAGGAAACGTGAGAGAACTTTGATCTTCATCCTCTTCTCTTTGATCTTCTTCATTCTCTTCTCATCACAAAAATCAACATGGTATCAGAGCAAGAAAGCTCTTGGTGACAACAAAATTCCGCAAAATCGTTGGGCTCTCTTAGGTCTTTTGCCTAGGGGAGCTCCTTTTCTTTGTTGTTGTTCTTTGATTTCTTTTTCGGTTTTAGATCGAGAGTTTGGGGTAAGCTTCTAGCTCCCCACGTTTTTCCCCCTAGTTGGGGTTTGGTGTTTTTATTCACGAGTTCTTGGAGAAGTCACGGCTTGAAGAAGAGAGCAAGATGCTGATTCACGGACATGGAGGACCGAGTTTGGTAAAACGGCTGTATCTTTCAGATCCGGAAGCCATTTTGTATGATCTTTGGCTTGTTGGAAAGAAGACTCGAAGATCTTTCCATCCATATGTGGATCGCTTCCTGAAGAGACGTGAGCTGTTCTCGGCGTTTGTTTGAACATCGCTGTCAGTTGTAAGCTCTTCACGGAGATGTTGATTCACGGAGATGGGAACCGTGACCAGTTGGAGGCTCTCTCTCTATGATGGTCAAAGAAGGCGTTCTTGATGCTCATTTGTTGATGGAGATGTTTGAAGCTCGCTACGATCCAAGGTGGTGTTGTTACGGGAAGAAGTGCAAGCGGTCCTTGTTGGTGGGTGATGAAGACCCACGTTTTGAGTACTCCATGAAGGAGTGGTTAAGTCACACACGGTAGTATTCATTCCTTTGCAAGATTGGCTCTTATTCTGATAATTGGTTACTTGAGCTAATCTTGAGAGGGAGTGGTTATTATTAACCGTGTGACGACTCTAGGATGTCCAAAAGCGGGTGTGATCAAACCGGAGGGCTGTCCCGAAGATGGAATTCCGGAGAGACAAACTTGTTAATGGCGGCTCTTGCACAACCGACTACACGGTCTTCCTTCGCAAGATTGGTTCTCATCATGATACTTGTTACTCGAATCAATCTTGAGAGGGAGTGTTGAGAGTTCAACCGTGTAGTGTCCCGATATGGTGGAGCTCCTCATGATGGAGGCGACCACAAGTGAAGAGGAAGAAGCGCACGGATCTTATACTTCCACACGGTCTTCATCTTCTTTGCAAGATTGGCTCTCACAATAATCCGTTTCTCGAGCCGATCTTGAGGGGGGATGATAATAATCAACCGTGTGGTGATCCAAGGAGAACCGGAAGATGAGTTTCCGAGATGGCGGTCCATGGTGGCTGACCGGAGAGAAACCAGAAGACGGTGATCTGTTTAAGCTGACCCGGAACTGACAGGAGACACGAAAGCTTAGCCGAGGAGGCAAGCCGGAGACACGGATCAAGTTGGTGGCGGTTATTGGCGCAAACCGCTCCACGGTCTTCATTTGCCTCCTTTGCAAGATTGGCTCTCACAATAATCCGATACTCGAGCCAATCTTGAGGGGGAGTGTTGATCGGAGAGACCGTGGAGATCCTCTAGATGGTGGCGACCTCAAGTTAGAGGTGACTCCAAGTTGTGTGGCGACCGTGTAGGCGACCACAAGTTTACCACAAGGAGGCGAAGCATGTGTTTCCCGAAGCGGCGGATCAAAGGTGGAGTTGAGATCGACCGAGAGTGGCAACCTCGGATCGAGTGGCTTCTCAACGAGACCGGAGGAGGTTGACCGCAAGAGGGAGTGACGAGCGAACGGTCTTCGTTTGTGCAAGATCTTGAGTTTACTCCATAAACTCGATCTTGAGAGGGAGTGTTGGAACTCAGACCGAGAGGCGACCGTAGAGGCTGACCCGAGGTGATACCAAAGGAGACCGAGTTACAATCCTGATACCGGGAGTGACTGACAAGAGAAGCTAATCACAAATATCTTCTAATCTTATCCTCACAACAAGTGGGAAAATATCTCCCAAGATATTTTCCCGGCTACTATTCATCCCGGGATACTATTCATCCCGAGACTACTATTCACTCCGTACTACTATTCATCACACGAGTCTTCACTTTGCTTAGACGAGTTTGCTTCTTGTCCGTGGTTACTATTCATCTCGGGATTACTATTCATCCCGAGCTTCCACGGTCATAACTTTAATTAAGAAGAAAAGAAGAAGAAAAAGTTTGAGAGAGGAAACGTGAGAGAACTTTGATCTTCATCCTCTTCTCTTTGATCTTCTTCATTCTCTTCTCATCACAAAAATCAACATTTTACCCCAACGCTATGCAAAACCGTGACTCCTAAAGTCACCAGTAATAAGAAATACTCATCTTATTACACATCATAATGTAACATCGTTCTACACAACGGAAATACAAAATGACACACATAGCATACAGCTATAACCGAAACTGGAACATCTCGATGGAACTCAAGCCGCAGCTTGCTTCTGGAACCACTTCTGGAACCTCGCTTCCATCCTAGCCTCTGGCTCCCAAGTTTCCTCATGCACCCCGCCACATTCCCACAAAACTCGCATCATCGGAATCTTCTTCCGACGAAGCTCCTTGACCCTTCGCTCGAGAACTCTCAAAGGTCTCGCCTCAACTGTCATATTGGACTGGAGATCTGGCGGAATCTCAGCCAATACCTCGTCACCCCTATGCAAACACTTCTTCAGCATCGACACATGGAAGACCTTATGAAATGCTTGCATAACCGCAGGTAACTCCAACTGATACGCTACCGGTCCAACACGCTCTACGATCCGGAACGGCCCCATATACCTCGGACTCAACTTAGTCGCAACAATGGACCTGTTCGGACCTCTCAGTAAAGCCATCTTGAGATACACACTATCTCCCACCTCAAACACAAGCTCTTTCCGCCTCTTATCAGCATAACTCTTTTGCCGATCTTGGGCTTCTTTCATGTTCAGCTTCAAAACCCGAATCTTCTCCGTGGTTTCCTGAACAAAACTCGCACCCAAAGTGCTCCTCTCCCCCACTTGTGTCCAACACAAGGGGGTACGACATGGCCTCCCATACAGAGCCTCATATGGAGCCATCTCAATACTCGCCTGGTAGCTATTGTTATACGCAAACTCTACCAAGCTCAAGTGATCCACCCAGTGACCACCCCAATCCAGCACGCACATCCTCAACAAATCTTCCAAAGTCTGGATGGTCCGCTCGGACTGCCCATCTGTCTGAGGATGATACGCCGTGCTCAAGTGCACTTTCGTGCCCATCTCTGCCTGAAACGCATTCTAGAACTCCAATGTGAACTTAGGATCCCGGTCCGAAACAATACTCACTGGTACTCCATACAGTCTCACAATCTCCTGCACGTACCTCCTAGCCAAAACTGCCGCCCCATCGGACTTCTTAATGGCCAGAAAACGCGCACACTTGGTCAATCGATCAACGATGACCCAAATAGCATCCTTGGTCCGAGAAACTGGTAAACCCACCACGAAATCCATTGTGATCATATCCCACTTCCACTCTGGAATGGGTAAGCTCCGCAACGAACCACTCGGGACCTGGTGCTCCGCCTTCACTAACTGGCACACGTTGCACGACGCAACCCAATTAGCCACATCCTTCTTCATCCCCACCCAATGATAGTAGCGCTTGATACCGCGATACATCTTAGTCGCTCCTGGATGAATCGAAAACATACTGGAATGAGCCGCACTCAGGATCTCTCGCCGCAAATCCTCATCCAAAGGTACGCATACCCTCCCATTAACAAGGATAGTGCCATTCGCAGATACCTGATACTCAGAACCCTCTGCTCTCGAAGCCTTAACCAGAACCTCATCTTTTCCCTGAGCCAACCGAACTCTGCTCAAAAGATCCGCCTGGTTAGCCGCCTCTAAGCCCAAAGGTTCCTGAGATACAACACATAAGCGCAATGTGCTAATCTCGCTCACCAAAGACTCAACCTCGCGTTCCCGAGCCAAAGCCACCCGCTTCCGACTCAACGCATCCGCAACCAGATTAGCCTTACCAGGATGGTAAGCTATCTCCAGATCATAATCGGCCACTAGCTCCATCCAGCGCCTTTGCCTCAAATTCAACTCAGGCTGAGTGAAAATGTACTTCAAGCTCTTATGATCTGTGAACACCTGCACCTTTCCGCCATAAAGATAGGATCTCCAAATCTTCAAAGCAAAAACCACTGCAGCCATCTCCAGGTCATGGGTAGGGTAGTTGCCCTCATGCTTCCGCAACTGCCGTGAAGCATAGGCAATAACCTTCCCCCGCTGCATCAACACACAACCAAGGCCCATCCCCGACGCATCGGTGTACACCACGTAAGGCTCGCCCGACACTGGCAACGCCAATACTGGAGTACTAGTCAACATGGCCTTCAGTTCCGTGAAACTCTCCTCACACTCTGAGGACCACACGAAAGGAACATCCTTTCCCGTCAGCTTCGTCATAGACTTAGCCAAACTCGCGAAACCCTTGACGAACCGCCGATAGTACCCTGCTAACCCGAGAAAACTCCGAATCTCAGTAGCATTCCTCGGCCTCGGCCAAGTACTAATGGCCTGGATCTTCTCAGGATCTACCGACACTCCCTTCGCAGAGACAATGTGACCCAGAAAACCGATCTCCCGCTGCCAGAAGCTACACTTGCTCAACTTAGCAAACAACTTCTGTTCCCGCAGCTTCGGAAGAACCTCACGCAGATGAACCTCATGCTCCTCCCGGCTCCTCGAATAAATCAAGATATCATCGATAAAAATGATCACGGACTCATCCAGATACTCCTGGAAAACGCTGTTCATCAATCTCATAAATGCAGCCGGTGCATTCGTCAACCCAAATGGCATCACCACGAACTCATAGTGACCATAACGAGATCTGAAAGCCGTCTTCCGGATATCTACCTCATCGATGGGAATCTGATGATATCCCGACGCCAAGTCAATCTTGGAGAACCAAGTAGCCCCTCTCAACTGATCCAACAACTCATCAATCCGAGGAAGAGGATACATGTCCTTCACTGTGACTCGGTTAAGTCCCCGGTAATCAATACACAACCGAAAACTTTCGTCCTTCTTCTTCACAAACAACACCGGTGCTCCCCACGGTGAAGAACTCGGACGAATGAACCCTTTGCTCAACAACTCCGCCAGCTGCCTCTTCAGCTCGGCCATCTCTGCTGGAGCCATCCTATAAGGAGCCCTGGATATCGGTGCCGTCCCTGGTTCCAACTTGATCGTGAAGGGATCCGACCTAGACGGTGGCAACCCCTGCAACGACTGGAACACATCCTGGAACTCACTGACCACCCGAATATCCTGCACCCTGGCCTCTCCGACGACCTCCGGCAAAGAAATCGTAGCCAAATACGCATCGCAACCTCTCTCGATCAGACGCTCCGCGTGCATAACCGAGATCACGAGACTCCCGGAAGTCGGTCTCACACCCTGATACACCCACTTCCCTTCTCCTCGGTCGAACTCGACCCGCCCTCGGTGACAATCCAGATGCACTCTGAACTTCCCGAGCCAATCCATGCCCAAAATGACATCGTACAGCTCCACGGAGCAGATAATCAAATCGGCAGGCATAGACTCTCCTGCTACCTGAACATCCACGTCTCGCACCCGACCGTGAATTCTCAGGAGCTTCCCTCCGGCAACCTCCACGAAACCCAAACTCACACCGGGCTCGCTCTGCAGATTGGCCTTCTCGGCCAACTCCGGGGAAACGAAACAATGCGATGCTCCCGTGTCAAACAACACATGACACTCTACACCTCCAACACACAAGGTCCCTGCACATATACATCTGCCGAGAACCTTAACACCCCGACAAGCATGACGTTCCCCAACACAGAATTAAACTTAGATGCGTCTAAGAAAAATACCTGTGATCGGCCTGGAACTCGGCTCTCCGGACTCTGCGATGGAGTACACTCGAGGCGCTGATGCCACCTGCCTGACGGGCTGCACCACCGTGGTCTCACTCTGCCGCAACTGGGGACACTGAGGCCTGATGTGACCCGGCTCCTTGCAGTGATAGCACACTCGAGAATCCACTCGCACCCCGCCCTTCTGAGGACAGTTCGCCACTCGGTGATCCATGCTCCCACACCCAAAGCAACCCGGACCACCCCGACTACCTCTCGAAGCGCCCTCTCGCTTCCGCTTCTGTCCTTGCATCGGCTTACTGCTTCTGCTCGGACCGGACTGCTGCTGCACAGATCTCGCCTGAAAGCTCGGTGTAACCGCTACCACCTCATCCTTCAGACCCTCCTCAAGTAAAGCCGCAGTCTCAACCAACTTATCAACCGTGCAAAAAGCCCTCACTATGCAACGGTTCCTCAAGTCAACCCGAAGACCCATCAGAAATCTCTGAACACGGTCCGACTCACTCTCAGCCGCTCGTCTAACATAAGACCCGAGCCGGTTGAACTCCACCTCATACTCGCGTACCGACCGATCCCCCTGGGTCAAACTCGCAAGCCTCGACTGGATCCGGTTGAACGCCTCCTGAGGGAAATACTTGGAGTTAAACTCCTCCACAAAATCCGCCCAAGACATCGCGGCCTGAACTCTCCGTGCTGCCACAACCCTCCACCAGAGATGCGCATCACCCTCCAGATAATGGACCGCAATGTCCACCTGGTATCCCGCGGGACACCTACTTGAGAGGAAATTCCTCTCCACCCTTCTCAACCACGCACCCGCGTCCTCAGGATTAGCACCTCCAGAGAAGAACCCCGTGCCAATCCTCTGCATCTGCTCCACCATCCTAAGGTAGGATGGGAGCTCCTCAGCAACCGCAGCTGCCACTTGAGGCTGAACCTCCACAACTACCGGGACTACAGGAGCCTGAGCCGGCACTCTCTCTGGTAACCGCTCCAACAACCTCGACAACAGATCCGCAATGCGAACATCTCGGGCCCGAGCATCACCCGCTGCTACCTCCGCAGCACCCGCTGGAACACCAGCCACACTGGCACTCACGCCAGCCACACCCTCATACCCAATCTGACTCGCACGCGACTCCTCCACCTGGTCCTCCGGCACACGGCCACGACCTCTACCACGTCCTCTAGCCATCTGCACACGTGCAGAAGCACAGGCTTACAGAACTAAAATCAATCATCACAATAAAGATACTTACCGTGGAATCTCACAAGGCTCGAAGAGGATGATTCTACGACCCCACACAACACCCAATCTATTCTAGAACCACCTAGGCTCCTAGAACCGTATGGGCTCCTAGAACCGCATAGGTTCTGATACCACAATTGAAAGGACCGCATTTTTTTTTTTTTTGCATAGATAATTAAACATATAATTAACATTAAACAATATTAATCAAACAGTACAACGCAAATACTACAGCTTAAACAAGCTAACGATTTACAACAGTAAAACAACTGGTATCGATCGATACTAAAACCAACACCTGGTGTCGATCGATACCCTACAACAGAAGCAAACCCCGGGTCCTAATCATCCCCTCTTCACCGCCTCGATCCCACGATCACGCCTTATCTTTACCTGCATCGACAAAAGTGATGCATCAACATTTGGCTAACCAAATGCTGAGTGAGATTGATCATCCCAACAACAGGCTACCAATAAGCACAAACAACAAATATCAATGATTAATTATCAACAAATTAAACATTCAACACCAGTCGCAACTGGTATCGATCGATACTCCCATAGCATCGATCGATGCCCACACAACACACAAGTCCCGACAAGGGACTGGTATCGATCGATCCCCAAACCACACCTGGTATCGATCGATACAACACAAGATAAGACCACCGCCAATGGTCTGGTATCGATCGATACACACGTGGTATCGATGGATGCCCACGAGACCTAAACACAGGAATCGCCATACAAGCCACAAAAGCATCAACCAAGCTTTAACAATGCACCACGCAAGCTCACTTGCTAACCTTTAGTCACAAGTCACCTTAAACACGAAGGATCGAGCTCTAAAACAACTTCCCGAGCTCAAGATCGATCTCCCTCTCTTCTCACAAGCTTACGCCAACACAAAGCTCGTCAAACCTCTTCTTCAAGCTTCTCACCAAGCTTAACTCTCTCGATCTCGCAAGATCTAAGCTTCGCAAAGCTTCTCTCTCTCTTTCTCTCCTTCTCTCTCTCTCTCTCTCGCGACCAGCTATGGTCTTATCCTCAAAGGATACGCTTTTATACTCGAAAGAAGATAAGAGAAGAAGATAACCACGAGAAAAACCCGGCTGGTATCGATCGATACAGCCCAGTATCGATCGATACTTCCCGGAACAACCAGAATTAATTATTTTCCCCCCAATAACCAATTCTTCCGGAACATGGGCGTTACAGCTTTCAAGACACCCATAGGAACCACGCCGTTCAACATGCTCTATGGGAAGTCGTGTCACCTTCCGATGGATTTGGAATACAAATCTCTTTGGGCGGTAAAGCTTCTAAATTTTGACATCAAGACCGCTCAAGAGAAACGGTTGATTCAACTTCAAGAGTTAGAGGAGACTAGGCTCGATGCCTGTGAGAGTTCTAGAATCTACAAGGAGAGGACCAAAGCATTCCATGACAAGAGGATTGTGCACAAGGACTTCAAGGTTGGGGACCTAGTGTTGGTGTTCAATTCCCGGTTGAAGCTCTTTCCCGGGAAACTCAAGTCGAGGTGGTCGGGTCTGTTTGAAGTTAAGGAAGTAAGGCCTTATGGAGCCGTGGTACTTCTTAACAAGTAGGGCCAAGATTTCATTGCTAATGGCCAATGGCTAAAACTCTACCGAGCAAATCAAATCGTCGAAAAGGGAGGCTCGATCCCTCTAGATGACGTCCCTCTAGCTTGAGGAAGGTAACAAACGTCGAACTTAGTGACGTTAAACAAAGTGCTCTTGGGAGACACCCCAAGCTTATCATTCTACATATTTCTTTTTTTTTACGCATTTTCGATCTTTGTTAGTTCTTTTTGATATTTTTGTTAAGTGTTTTTAGGGAGCTTGATGTCGAGGGAAAGCGATGTCCGAGGGAAAGCGATGTCCGATGGAAATCGATGTCCGAGGGAAAAATTTCTCCGGAAAGGAAATGTTCCCCGCGAAGGAAACGTTCCCCAGGAAGAAAATGTTCTTCGGGAAAGAAATGTTCCCCAAAATGTTACCCGGGAAGAAAATGTTCCCCTGGAATTTTTCCCTCAAACATCGATCCTCCACATCGACCATAAGCATCAACCAGAATTCAATTTTTGTTGACCAAATTTGAATTATGTTGACTGGATCTATTATCCAATGGTCCAACCGCTCCCTTGACTAAGGTAAGTTGACCCACCCACTAAGGTAAGCTTTCTTCTCCACTAAATTTGCAACAATGGCTATTTCCTCTACCTAAACTTCACTCCATAATCACGGAGTTGATCTAGGATTAGGCTAGCTAGGATGGCGGGTCTTGATTCAAGTTTGGGGGAAACGGTTTTAGACTTGGTAATCGGATATGTGTGGAATGGTAATGTGGATTGGAAAAGATGAAAAAGGAGAAAGGAAAAGGGGATCAAGTTTACATAGATTGGTTGGTGAAAAAAGAAAATAATAGGACTAGCTCTAAGAATAAGATAGCCTAAAAGATTCAAGGAAAAGGAAGAAAGCCGAAAAGGCCAAGCATCAAGGATGAGAAGAGGCGTGAACAAAAATGAAGAAACAAAGAGCTAAGTCAAAACAAGGAAACACCAAACCATGACATCAAGGAAGAAGAAGTCGATCCCCAATATGAGAAGAAGTGAAGCAAAAGCACAAGAAGCATGTGTGGGTTCGAGAAGGCAAAATGCCTTGGGATAAAAAGGGTAGTTTAGGTTGTGGGCACAACGGGTTAGAAGGCTTTAGGTTAGAGACATTCTAGGCTCTTGGGTAGATGAGAATTCTCCCTTGTATGCATAGGTTGCCTTTTACCTTTAGCATTTTGCTAAGGTTTGTTCATTTTCATGAGAGATTCTTGAACTTAACTATCCATGCATGAAATGAGATCACCTTCATCTCATAGCCATACCCTTAGCTAAATGAATACCATTTAACCTTGCATAAAAATGATTCATGGTTACGCCACTAATGAATGTTAAGGGGTTGGGGAATATGATTGCTTGTGTAGATTGGGGTTTGGATTTGATACATGATGAAATATTAATGGTTAACTCCTTTGGAGTAGGCTCACTTGTGCATTCTAGTACTACATTACTTGGACGTTGAAATTGATTTCTTAAAGCGCTATTTGTAGATTTGAGCTCCCGCCTTCGAACATCTCTCTACTTGTTCCTATTTATTTGCTTGAGGGCAAGCAAAGGAGTAAGTTTGGGGGAGTTGATAGACTTGTATTTTACCCCTTTTATGCATTCATTTAATCTAAGTTTCATCTCATTTGCATATAGTTACTTGGCATTTCCTTTTGCTTTGTCCCATTTAGAGTTTTAGGGTTCTCGTACTAGGTCCTAGAGTGTCTTGCATGTTTCGGAGTCCTTTTTAGGTACTTTGGAGGCATTTGACGGAGTTGGCTTAAGGCCATTCGGTTCGGGAGCAAGAGAAGCGGTTAAAGACGTTTGGGAGCTTTTCAGCATTCACATCGACGTGTCTCTTTCCACAAATCGATGCAACCCATAGATGCTCAGCTTCAAGGGAATTCACATCGACCCAACTCTCCCCCACAAATCGATGTTGGTGATGGATGCAACTTCAGGGCCTTAGCATCGATCATGCCCCCCTTTCACATCGATCAAACACATTGATGCTCAGCTTCAGGGGAATTCACATCGACCCAACTCTCCCCCACAAATCGATTTTGGTGCAGGATGCAACTTCAGGGCCTTAGCATCGATCATGCCCCCCATTCACATCGATCAAACACATCGATGCTCAGCTTCAAGGGATTTCACATCGACCCAACTCTCCCCCACAAATCGATGTTGGTGCTGGATGCAACTTCAGGGCCTTAGCATCGATCATGCCCCCCATTCACATTGATGCTCAGCTTCAGGGGAATTACATCGACCCATATCTTCCCACAAATCGATGTAGAAGCCGGATGCAACTCCAGGGCCTTAGCATCGATCATACACATCGATTTGAGGTGTTGATGTCGATCATGTTGCCCACTTTTCCTATAAATACGCATCTAAACCTAATTTTTAATGTATGCTTTTTCTTAGGCTCAAAACCCTTACCTTTGAGAGAGTTTGAGATTTGTAAGTAGGATCTTTTGATTATTGCAATTAAGTATTTGTTTTCATCAATCTCTTCCATCTATCTTCTTTCTATCTTGATTAATCAAACATCTATACATGGAATCATCCTCTATCCACATCGATTTTGAGGTGTTCTTGATGGATCTTGAGTAGTCTTTTTAGGATCTTGAGATGAGGTAGATTAGGATGTTCCTAGGCTTGATTCATGATGTTTAGGGCTAGATCTTCTTATATCCTTTCTTGTTTAATGTTCTTAAGGCTAAATCTAGCTTGAAAAAGTAGGTTTAGATCATAAGGCATTTCATGCACACCAAGTGTTTGATGAAATGCCTTGATGAATTAAACAAGAGACTTACATTCCTAGCCTATGACAATAGTTGTCTAGGATGTATTTTTGGTTGATCTTGTTGATTTAAACTAAATGCTTGCTAATCAATGATCCACAAATGATGATTTGCTAATGGGTTAGATGATTAGCATAGTGAGTAATTGCTTGAAAGAGAATTAGTCAAGTTTAGGATCTTATGCCTAGGGATTAGCTTGTTTGAGTAAATGAACATCATGAATTGAACTTGGGACTTCTTATATCAATAACCCTATCTCTAGATTCGCTTTTGCTTATTGATTTACAATTTGGCTTAGTGCTTTTGCTTAATTTTAAATTGGATACTTAACAACAAATCACTTGTTTAGCTTAACTTACAATTGTTCCTCGCATTCTTAGTGTTTAGAACTACTTCCCAATATTGGATTCGATAACATCTTACTACATCGGTTAGAGGGTATTGATACCTCCTTGGATTGCAAAATCCTAGTATCAAAAATCATTTCATCTTTTAATGCATCTTATTAATTAACTTGTAACAGGGAGAGAAATACTATAACTTTAAACACGTGGGTTCATTTGTCAGATTTGAATGATGAATCAAGCTCTATGGATACTAACCACATTGATGAAGTGAAAAAATTTAGCTCAGGCTTTAAAGAACTTTGCTGGAAACATGAGTGTCTTCTAGTTAACTGGTCAGCCTTTGGATTTTTCATTAGTCGATCTAGAATTGATTATGTAACAATGGTCACTTAGAAGCAAGGTCAGATCAATGGATTCAAGAAAAAGATCACAGTCTCCAACAAAGTTTTGACTCAATAAAACAACGAATGACTCAAAAACGACTGACTCTAAGAAAAACAAAAACAAAGTCAGCGACTACCTCCCCCAGACTTGAACAACACTGTCCCCAGTGTTATCTAGCCAGAGTTAGTGAAAGAAAACAAAAGAACCACGTGGATTGTGAAAAATCAAGAAGTTACCGTGCTGGAACATCAAGTATCGACCGACACACGGCCTGGTATCGATCGATACCAGGCTTAAGTCGACATGATGAACTTTCTCATTCGCGTAGGGTGTCGACCGATACCAACAGGGTATCGATCGACACTCAGGCGATTTCGTGTTTGCTCCTTGTTTATCCTGACACATACACAAATACGAAAAATAAAAAGAAAAAGACTCAAAAACAAACTCACCAGTGGGTTGCCTCCCACCAAGTGCTCGTTTAATGTCATTAGTCCTCTCCTTGTACAGCTTCGAGTTCTCATAGTCAAGATGTGTCTTGCCTATGAGAACCGGTGTAGTCCCAAGTGGTGTCTTGAAAGCAGTCATGTAAGCCCAAGTGGTGTCTTGAAAGCAGTCATGTAAGCCCAAAGTACGTCATCCAGCTTCACAGACCAAACCTTCCTTGTAACATTCACTGTCTTCTCCAGAATTTCGTTGATCTGTCTGTTGGAAACCTCAACTTGTCCACTGGTCTGAGGGTGATAAGGAGTAGCAACACGATGGTTCACACCATATTTCTTCAGCAACTTCTCGAAAATTTTGTTGATAAAGTGAGAGCCACCATCACTTATCACAATTCGAGGTATTCCAAATCAAGGGAAAATGATGGTCTTAAACAGCTTAATAACCACCGAAGAATCATTGGTTCTGCTAGAAATAGCTTAAACCCACTTAAATACATAATCCACAGTAACCAAGATGTATTTGTGTCCATATGACGAAGGAAAGGGACCCATAAAATCAATGCCCTAACAATCGAAAATCTCAACCTCAAGGATGAAGTTCTGTGGCATCTCATGTCTCTTACTGATCTTCCCTCTCCTCTGACAGGCATCGCACTGCGAAACGAAAGCATGAGCATCCTTGAACATAGTAGGCCACCAGAAGCCTGCTTGAAGAACCTTGGACATTGTCTTGAAAGTGGCAAAGTGTCCAGAATAGTTGGATCAATGGCAATGAAACAACACATTAGGCACTTCCGATTCAGCAATGCACCTTCTGTAGATACCATCAGAACAGTGCTTATACAGGTAAGGTTCATCCCAAAAGTATCGCCTTATGTCTCGCATGAACTTCTTCTTGTGATAGTTCTTGAGGTGCTTCGGTTCTGCATCTGCAACGATGTAGTTGGCAATATTAGCGTACCATGCTTGATCGGAATTGGTTGCAGCTACTAAATACTCCTCTGAAACACCAAGGTGTTCAACGGTCAAAACTGGTTTTGGAATCGCCGGGTGTCGACCGACACCATAGGAGTGTCAATCGATACCGAGACCTGCAATTCGTGGGAACTGCTGAGGTTCTGCGAAACCCATCTGAAACTCGGTTTCGATGAAGTAAATGGATTTCTCTGGTAGTTGATTATCAATAGGGATGTCTGCATCGATCTGAATCCTCGAGAGATGGTCAGCAACCCCGTTCTCTACTCCTTTCTTGTCCTTAACCTCGATGTCGAAACCTTGTAGCAAAAGAACCCAACGACAAAGGCGAGGCTTAAGATCCTTGTTCTGCATCAGATACTTGAGAGCAGCATGATCAGTATGAACAATCATTTTGCTCCCAATCAAGTAGGATCGAAAGTTCTCAAAGGAGAAAACGACTGCAAGTAGTTCCTTCTCTGTGGTGCTGTAATTCCTCTGAGCATCATCCAATGTCCTGCTGGCATAGTAGATGACGTACAGCTTCTTATCCTTTCTCTGACCCAGAAAAGATCCAACAGAAAAATCACTAGCGTCGCACATGATCTCAAAAGGCAGATTCCAATCAGGAGGTTGCACAATAGGAGCACTCACAAAATCCTTTTTAATCTCCTCAAAGGCGGCAAGACATTCATGTGTGAAATCGAATTTGATCTCCTTGCATAATAAAGCAGTGAGTGGGCGTGCTATCTTGGAGAAATCTTTGATAAACCTCCTGTAAAACTCAGCATGACCAAGGAAGCTTCGAATGTCCTTCACAGAACTTGGTGGTTGGAGACTTGTCATAACCTAAATTTTGGATTTGTCAACTTCGATCCCAGCCTCAGAAACCTTGTGCCCAAGTATGATGACATCCTGAACCATAAAGTGACACTTTTCCCAATTAAGGAACATATGTTTCTCTTCACACCTCTGTAGCACCTTGCACAAGTTAGCCAAACAGTCTTGGAACGACGATCAATATACTGAAAAATCATCCATGAACACCTCCATAAAATCCTCAATCATGTCTGTGAAGATAGACATCATGCATCTCTGAAAAGTGGCTGGAGCGTTACACAATCCAAATGGAATTCTCCTGTAGGCGAACGTGCCATAGGGACATGTGAAAGTCGTCTTCCCTTGGTCATCTGGATGTATAGGAATCTGGAAGAAACCTGAATATCCATCAAGAAAACAGTAGTAGGGATGACTAGCCAACCTCTCCAACATATGGTCAATGAATGGCAAAGGGAAATGATCTTTCCGTGTAGCTGCATTCAACTTTCTGTAGTCGATGAACATTCGATGTCCATTGATAGTTCTAGTAGGAATCATCTCATCCTTTTCATTCTTCACCACGGTTATCCCTCCTTTCTTAGGAACAACGTGAACTGGACTGACCCAAGAGCTATCCGAAATAGCATAGATAACACCAGCTTTCAAGAGCTTCATCACTTCTTTTTTGACCACTTCCATCAGATTCGGATTCAGCCTCCTCTGATGCTCAATTGAGGTCTTTGACTCGTCCTCAAGGTGAATCCTATGTATGCACAGGTCCGGTGATATACATGAAATATCATCAAGAGAATAGCCAAGAGCTTTGCGATACTTGCGCAGCAGTAAGGCAATCTCTGTGTTGTTCAAAGAAGCATTAACAATCACTGGGTATGTAGAATTAGGGCCAAGAAATGTATACCTTAGATTTGGTGGGAGTGGCTTTAGTTAACCCTTAGGAGCATTCTCTGCACTCCAATCTCCAAGCCCAGCAGCTTGCTTAGAACTCTCGGCCAACTCTCCTTCTAGTCGCAGGGTATCGACCGATACTGCGGGGGTATCGCTCGATACCGGCGATGTTGAATCGAGCATCTTCGAGTATCCAGCTGTATCATCACCCGAATGACCCTCTGAAGTGGCTCAACAGACCAATGCTCTCTCCAGTGGATCCTCAGGATGCATCTCCAGGAAGTACTCTTCAGCTATGTCACTAAAGGTGTCTACAAAGAAAGTCTGCCCATCAATGGTTGGTCTCTTCATTATCTTATCCATATTGAAAGTCATGACCAAATCACCGATGTTGAGAGCGATCTTCCCATTCTTGCAATCAATCAAAGCACCAGCTGTTGCAAGGAATGGTTTGCCTAGGATAAGAGGATCCTTAGACTCAGCATCGTACTCCAGGACGATGAAATCAGTTGGGATCAAGCAATTCTCAATCTTAATCGGGACATCTTCAAGTAACCCCTCTGGAAGTCTGATTGAACGATCAGAAAGTATCAGGGAGATCCTTGTGGTAGTGAAGTCTGTCATCCCCATCCTTTTGGCAACTGAATATGGCATGAGGTTGACACTTGAGCTAAGGTCACAAAGAGAACACTCAAATCTGTCTGTGAATATCGTACAATCCAACACAAAACTCCCTGGGTCTGGCAGCTTCTTTGGGATCCTGTTGGTAAGGATTGCACTGCACTCATGAGTAATCATCAAGCATCCTTCTTCAAGGTTCACGTTGCTGGACACCATCCTCTTGACATATCTCCTGAAGGCTGGAGAAGTCTTGATGGCATCGATAAAGGGAAGTTCAACAATCAACTTATCCATAATTGCCTTGCATCTAGAGTCTTCTACCTCCTTCTTAGTCTTCCCAGAAGCCCTGGGATAAGGTATCCTTGGTGTGTAAAGTCTTTCTGGAACTACATTAGGAACTTCCTTCGAAACCTTAGGAGTTGATTCGACTGCGGGATCAGTATCGACCGATACAGCTTCGAGTTCTCATAGGCAAGATGCCTAATCTCATCGAGCTCATTTAGCTTGATCAATCGCTTCTCAGCAGCATATTTGATGTCGAAATTCATCAACTTTGTAGCCCATGCTGCCTTGTGCTCGATTTCCACTGGATGATGGCATCATTTTCCATACAGCAAGTGAAACGGTGTAGTCCCAAGTGGTGTCTTGAAAGCAGTCCTGTAAGCCCAAAGTGCGTCATCCAGTTTCACAGACCCATCCTTCCTTGTGACATTCACTGTTTTCTCCAGAATCTCTTTGATATGCCTGTTGGAAACCTCAATTTGTCCACTTGTCTGAAGGTGATAAGGAGTAGCAACACGATGGTTCACACCATACTTCTTCAGCAACCTCTCGAAAATTTGGTTGATAAAGTGAGAGCCACCATCACTTATCACAATTCGAGGTACTCCAAATCGAGGGAAAATGATGGTCTTAACCAGCTTAAGAACTACCGAAGAATCATTGGTTCGGCTAGCAATGGCTTCAACCCACTTAGACACATAGTCCACAGCAACCAAGATGTATTTGTGTCCATATGACGAAGGAAAGGGACCCATACAATCAATGCCCAAACAATTGAAAATCTCAACCTCAAGGATGAAATTATGTGGCATATCATGTCTCTTACTGATCTTCCCTCTCCTCTGACAGGCATCACACTGCGAAATGAAAGCATGAGCGTCCTTAAACATAGTAGGCCACCAGAAGCCTGCTTGAAGAACCTTGGACACTGTCTTGAAGGTGATAAAGTTTCCAGCATAGTCGGATCCATGGCAATGTCGGATCCATGGCAATGAAACAACACATTAGGTACCTCTGATTCAGCAATGCATCGCCTGTAAATACCATCAGAACAGTGCTTATACAAGTAAGGTTCATCCCAAAAGTATCGCCTTATGTCACGTATGAACTTCTTCTTGTTATACTTCTTGAGGTGCTTTGGTTCTGCATCTGCAGCGAGGTAGTTGGCAATATCAGCATACCATGGTTGATCAGAATCGGCTGCAGCCACTAGATACTCCTCTGAAACCCCTAGGTGTTCAACAGTCAAAGCTGGTTCAGGAATCGCCGGGTATCGACCGACACCATATGAGTGTCGATCGATAACGAGACCTGCAATTCGTGGGAATTGCTGAGTTTCTGCGAAACCCATCTAAAACTCAGTTTCAATGAAGTAAATGGATTCTTCTGGTAGTTAATCATCAATAGGGACGTCTGAAGCGATCCGAATCCTCGAGAGATGGTCAGCGACCTCGTTCTCTATTCCTTTCTTATCCTTAACCTCAATGTCGAAACCTTGTAGCGAAATAACCCAACGACAAAGGCGAGGCTTAAGATCCTTGTTCTGCATCAGATATTTGAGAGTAGCATGATCAGTATGAACAATCACTTTGCTCCCAATCAAGTAGGATCAAAATTTCTCAAAGGAGAAAACGACTGCAAGTAGTTCCTTCTCTATGGTGCTGTAATTCCTCTGAGCATCATCCAATGTCCTGCTGGCATAGTAGATGACGTGCAGCTTCTTGTCCTTTCGCTGACCCAGAACAGATCCAACAACAAAATCACTAGTGTCGCACATGATCTCAAAAGGCAGAGTCCAATCAGGAGGTTGCACAATAGGAGCACTCACCAAAGCCTTTTTATCTCCTCAAAGGCTGACCACTTCCATCAGATTCGGATTCAGCCTCCTATGATGCTCAATTGAGGTCTTTGACTCGTCCTCAAGATGAATCCTATACATGCACAGGTCTGGTGATATACCTGAAATGTCATCAAGAGAATAGCCAAGAGCTTTGCGATATTTGCGCAGCTTGCTCAGCAGTAAGGCAATCTCTGTGTTGTTCAAATAAGCATTAACAATTACTGGGTATGTAGAATTAGGACAAAGAAAACTACACCTCAGATTTGGTGGGAGTGGCTTTAGTTCCACCTTAGGAGTATTCTCTGCACTCCAATCTCCAAGCCCAGTAGCTTGCTTAGAACTTTCGGCCAACTCTCCTTCTAGTCGCAGGGTATCGACCGATACTAGGGGGTATCGATCGATATTGGCGACGCTGAATCGAGCATCTTCGAGTATCCAGCTGTATCATCACACGAATGAACCTCTGAAGTGGCTGAACAGACCAACTCTCTCTCCAGTGGATCCTCAGGATGCATCTCAAGGAAGTACTCTTCAGCTATGTCACTGAAAGTGTCTACAAAGAAAGTCTGCCCATCGATGGTTGGTTTCTTCATCATCTTATCCATATTGAAAGTCATGACCAAATCACCGATGTTGAGAGCGATCTTCCCATTCCTGCAATCAATTAAAGCACCAGCTGTTGCAAGGAATGGTCTGCCTAGAATAAGAGGATCCTTAGGCTCAGCATCGTACTCCAGGTCGATGAAATCAGTTGCGATCAAGCAATTCCCAATCGTAATTTGGGACATCTTCGAGTAACCCCTCTGGAAGTCTAACTGAACGATCAGCAAGTATCAAGGAGATCATCGTGGTTGTGAAGTCTGTCATCCCCATCCTTTTGGCAACTGAATATGCCATGAGGTTGACACTTGAGCCAAGGTCACAAAGAGAACGCTCAAATCTGTCTGTGAATATCGTACAATCCAACACAAAACTCCATGGCTCTGGCAGCTTCTTTGGGATCCTGTTAGTCAGGATTGCACTGCACTCGTGAGTAATCATCAAGCATCCTTCTTCAAGGTTCACATTGCTAGACAACATCCTCTTGACATATCTCCTGAAGGCTGGAGAAGTCTTGATGGCATCGATAAAAGGAAGTTCAACGATCAACTTATCCATAATTGTCTTGCATCTAGAGTCTTCTACCTCCTTCTTAGTCTTCCCAGCAGCTCTGGGATAAGGTATCCTCGGCGTGTAAACTCTTTCTGCAACTACATTAGGCACTGCCTTCGAAATCTTAGGAGTCGGTTCGACTGCAGGATCAGTATCGACCGATACTGAAGTGGTATCGATCGATACATGCGGTTTTGATTTATCCCGTCAAAGTATCTTGATAGGTGTCGACCGATGCTGGCTAGTGTCGATCGATACCGGAGCAATTTCGGTATCGTCATCGTCAAGATAGACGAAAATATCTGCAGTTTTGCCAATTTTTTCTCCTGGAGTGACCTCTTTTCCACTCCTCAAGGTGATTGCATTGATGTGAGCGCTTGGGTTCTCTACTTTCCCTGGAAGAAAACCTTCTTGCCTTTTCACAGCCTCTGAAGTATGAGCTATCTGAAGTTCCATCTTCTTCTGCTGAATATTAATAGCGTCGATCCTTCCACTCAGATCATTGTATAGGACATCAATCTTTCCATTGAAATCCACAGTAAGCTTATGTTGTCCTTGAATAAGCTGTTCGAACATAGACTCGATCTTCCTATCTGGGAGCTTAGCAGGGACAGGTTGATAAAATGAATTACCATAGTTCCTTGTGTACCCAATGTTATGAGATGTTTTCTAGCCAAACTGATTCGAACCTCCTTGCTGAAAGTTGTTGTTGAAGTTTCTGTTGTTGTTGTATTGATTTCTCTGACCTTGAAAACCAGAACCACCAATGTAGTTAACATCCTCTACTTCATCCTCATGGAAAACCTCAACATCTTCAGTAAAGTGAACAACCTTCGTTGTCTTGCCCATCAGAAGACTGTGCATAGAATCCAACTGGCTTGAACATCAGCAATATGTGTACCGTCCATGTTACCAGCTTGTCTCTTGCGCTCAAAATCAGCATTCTTGGTGCTATTGCTACACGCCAAGTTCTCAATCAACACATAAGCATCTTCAGGATACGTGGTGTTGAAGTTTCCATGTCGAAGTATCCAAAGTCATCGGATACCTCCAATCAAGTCCTCTGAAGAAGAACCCCATCAACTGAACATCAGAGTATCCGTGATGTGGACAATCTCTCTGATACGATCTGAATCTCGTCCAAGCAGCCTTGAACGCCTCAGTAGGTCCTTGAGAAAACTGGGAGATTTTGTTCCTCAGATCCTCGGATCGTGCATCATCATAGAAGTTGTTCAGGAAAGCAGTCTTGGTCTGTTCCCAGGTAGTCAGTGATCCAGGAAGTAACTGCTTCAGCCAGTAAGTTGCATCTCCACCAAGAGAGTATGGGAAGAGCTTGCAGAAGAGGTAGTCGTAGGACACTCCATTGCGATTGATGTTAGTGACCAAATCCTCGAAACTCTCAATATGATCCATGGGATGTTCATTGGAAAGACCATGAAAAGGGTCCTGACCCACAAGAGTGTAGTATGCAGGTTTCAGCTCAAAGTCGTTCCTCTGAAAAGCGGGAGGACGAATCGCTGATCGATTCGCATAGAACGGATCAGGTCTGTTACACTCACCAATCGTTCTTCCACGATTAACCACATCATTTCCTGCATTCGCATTCCCAGCGACATTCCTAGCGACAACAGGAACAGGTGGAATGATGTTCCCCTCTTCATCCAGTCGTTGTCCCTGCGGATTGCACAAACGACCCTCTTGGTCTCTGTAAGCACCAGCCTCATCTCGAACCAACTCCACTTGATTGTTGTTCATCTCTGCTGGCTTCTTTGCTCTTCTGGTTGTGCGTTCCACGAGCGCTAGCTGCTCCAGTGACAGTTCAACTAGCTGAGTGCTCTTGTTCCCTCTGGTTTCACGATTAGGCATATACCTGAAAACAAAAGTCAAGAACGTAAGTAACACGGTAATACGTTGAGTATCGACCGACAATGGGTGGTGTCGATCGATATCAACAAAAAGAAGACAACGAGTATCGACCGACACTGAGTAGTATCGATCGATACCGACGAACTTAGTCGAAATTCTCAAACAAAAATCTAGTGGTGAATTGAGTCCCTGGCAACTGCGCCAAATTTGATATGCTCAAATTAATACCCTAAAAGTACTAAAGCAGTTGTTGTAGTAAAGTAGGGGTCGAACACAAGGACTCACGGAAACTCACAATAGATTATATGGATGAGAATCAAGCTAAGTGATCAATGATATTGAAAACAGAACGTAAATTAAAAAGGTTGTAAATTCAATTGGGAGAAAGATAGGTTCAGGGTATTTCCCAGGAGATCAATGAATGCAAGTAAACTAACTAACATGATTAAGATTTAGCACGGTTCTTGAACTCAAATCACTAAAGTATAGCTAACCAACTATCGTTAAGAAAACTATCTAAGTCTAAATCCTAGAATTCCAAATCTCTTTGCGAATCCTGAAATCTAAACCAGCTTTTAAATCAAGTTTGATTTGTTCACAAAACAACTAAACCAAATCTCTTTGCGAATAGTTATTTTGCTCACCCAAGGTTCTATCAGGTAATTAATCGCACTCTCGCGCCTAATCAATTATCCTAAGATCTAAGTTCTAGGTGATCAATCCAGAATTAGCTTTGGAAACAACCTATGGCGAAGAACTAATTCAGATAGTGAATCCTAACAACTAATCAACCTAGCATTCAGAGAAAACCCTTATGAGAACCCTAAACCTAACAGTAGATCTACTCAGACATGGAAATTGAAGCAATAAACATGTTTGAATAAATCATCAAATAAAATAGAAAGAGTAATAAGAGGGTTCGAAATCTTCTCTCGGACGAACATAATTTCAGACTTGTCTCCCTTCAAAAGCTCTCTTACAAAACCAAAGTAAAATAAAGCATAGCTGATATGCTCAAATTAATACCCTAAAAGTACTAAGCAGTAGTTGCAGTAAAGTAGGGGTCGAACACAAGGACTCACAGAGACACACAATAGATTATATGGAAGAGAATTAAGCTAAGCAATCAATGGTATTGAAAATAGGACTTAAATTAAAAAGGGTTGTAAATTCAATTGGGAGAAAGCTAGGTTCAGGGTATTTGTCAGGGAATCACTGAATGCAGATAAATTAACTAGCAGGATTCAGATTTAGCACGGTTCTTAAACTCAAATCACTAAGGAATAATTAACCAACTCTCGTTGCGAGAATTATCTAAGTCTAAATCCTAGGAATTCCAAATCTCTTTGTGAATCCTAAAGTCTAAACCATCTTTTAGTTCAAGTTTGATTTGTTCACAAAACAACTAAACCAAATCTCTTTGCGAATAGTTATTTTGCTCACCCTAGGTTCTATGAGGTAATTAATCGCACTCTCGTACCTAATCAATTATCCTAAGTTCTAAGTTCTAGTTGATCAATCCAGAATTAGCTTTGCAAACAACCTATGGTGAAGAACTAATTCAGATGGTGAATCCTAATAATAAATCAACCTAACATTCAGAGAAAACCCTATTGAGAACCCTGAACCTAACAAGAGATCTACTCAGACATGGAAATTGAAGCAATAAACATGTTTGAATAAATCATAAAATAAAACTGAAAGAGTAACAAGAGGGTTTGAAATCTTCTCTCGGACGAACAGAGTTTCAGACTTGTCATCCTTGAAAAGCTCTCTCACAAAAACCAGAATAAAATAAGCATAGCCATTAAAGTGGCTCTAAAATCCTATTAAATAACCTAAATCACGTTTTGGGGCTTCTTGTAAATATCAAAGACTTCTGGGCCATTATGCAATTCTTCAACTCTTCATTAAAGTCGCGGTTCGTCTCTGCCTCGATGAGTATCGACCGGTTACTCAGCTACACGAACGTCTGCTTTGTTCCAAAATGCTCCAAGAAGCTCAAATATCTCCAATTATGCTCCAAACGTGCTAAAACATGTAAAAGACTCTAAAACACTACAGAATAGTAGAAAGACTCTATAAAACGGACTTATATCATGGCTTAAACGGGGTAAAAACCATGATATATCAACTCCCCCAGACTTAGCCTTTGCTTGCCCTCAAGCAAATAGAAGACTAAACCAGAGAAAGAGGTTTAAAAACGTAGAGACTCACCTATTCATGAAACATTAAAATGACCAATTTCCCAAGCACCCAAATGTTATCTAGCCAGCTTTTTGATCTAACCACCATGTACTTCTCCTTAGACATTCGCAGCTTCACAGACTACACACATTATCTCACAGCATCGTTCAATCAAGCCATCCTCGCCAATTTCATCGCTGTGATTAATACCAAGAACCTTCTAGATTCTTTCCCATACAATATCAAGACAAGGAACCACCCTTTTTCACACTTTTTAGTATTATTTCTCTCCCCCAGACTAATTACTTATTATGTTTTCTTCTTATTTTTTTTAGCTTTGCATATACAAATCAAGGTATGAGACGCGAGTATTGATGGTGTTTGCCACCTAATCCCCGGTTCTTCCCTCTCAATCTATCAAAGAATGTTGGCGAATAATGGCATCATAGGAAAATCCTATCCTCGCTTCCAATCCTTTGTGTGATCATTCCCTCTAAAGTAGAATAATGGGATCACTGGAAATTTTCCTAACCCTCTACTCAGAAGAAAATCATTTCATCTTTTAATCCACTTATTTATTAATTAACTTGTAACAGGGAGAGAAATACCGTTATTTTAAAAATACATGGGTTCCTTTGTCAGATACGAATGAGGAATCAAGCTCTATGGATCCTAACCACATTGATGAAGTGCAAAAATTTAGCTCAGGCTTTAAGGAACTTTGCTGGAAACATGAGTGTCTTCTAGTTAACTGGTCGGCCTTTGGATTTTTCATTAGTCGGTCTAGAACTGATTTTGTAACAATGGTCACTTAGAAGCAAGGTCAGATCAATAGATTCAAGAAAAAGATCACAGTCTCAGACAAAGTTTTGACTCAATAAAACAACGAATGATTCAAAAACGGACTGACTCTTAGAAAAACAAAAACAAAGTCAGCGACTACCTCCCCAGACTTAAACAACATTGTCCCCAGTGTTATCTAGCCTAGTGTTGGTGAAAGAAAACTAATGGATCAAATGGAAATATGAGAAACAAGAAGTTACCGTGTTGGGACATCAAGTATCGATCGACAAACAGCTTGGTATCGGGAAATACCAGGCTTAAGTCGATACATGTCCACCTCATTCGCGTAGGTGTCGACCGATACCAAAGGTATCGATCGACATGCATGCGATTTCGTATTTGCTCCTTGTTTATCCTGACACAGACGTAAAAACAAAAAATAAAAAGAAAAAGACCCAAAAACAAACTCACCAGTGGGTTGCATCCCACCAAGCGCTCATTTAATGTCATTAGCTTGACTGTACCACCGTTCTGGCAGTGGGTGCATCGTCCAGAGACATTATGTGTCCTTCTGGAATATCGGCTTTCTCCCAATAGTGTTTCACCCTTTGTCCGTTGACAGTGAACTCCTCTCCTGAAGGACTTGTCAGGACAATCGCACCATGTGGTCTAACTTCCTTGACTGTGAAAGGACCTGACCAACGAGAACGCAGTTTACCAGGAAACAATTGCAAACGAGAGTTATACAGAAGTACATGATCATTTGGTTCAAAATGCCTGGAGATGATATTCTTATCATGGTAAGCCTTAGTCCTTTCCTTGTACAACTTGGAGTTCTCAAAGGCAAGATGCCTAATCTCATCGATCTCATTCAGCTTTATCAATCGCTTCTCAGCAGCAGACTAGATGTCGAAATTCAACAAATTTGTACCCCATGCTGCCTTGTGCTCGATTTCCACTGGAAGATGGCATGATTTTCCATACAACAATTGAAACGGTGTAGTCCCAAGTGGTGTCTTGTAAGCAGTCCTTTAAGCCTAAAGTGCGTCATCCAGCTTCACAGACCAATCCTTCCTTGTAACATTCACTGTTTTCTCCATAATTTCTTTGATCTCCCTGTTGGAAACCTCAACTTGTCCACTTGTCTGAGGGTGATACGGAGTAGCAACATGATGGTTCACACCATACTTCTTCAGCAACCTCTCGAAAATTTTGTTGATAAAGTGAGAACCACCATCACTTATCACAATTCGAGACACTCCAAATCGAGGGAAAATGATGGTCTTAAACAGCTTAAGGACCACCGAAGAATCATTGGTTCTGCTAGCAATGGCTTCAACCCACTTAGACACATAATCCACAGCAACCAAGATGTATTTGTGTCCGTATGACGAGGGAAAGGGACCCATAAAATCAATGCCCCAACAATCGAAAATCTCAACCTAAAGGATGAAATTATGTGGCATCTCATATCTCTTACTGATCTTCCCTCTCCTCTGGCACGCATCGCACTGCGAAACGAAAGCATGTGCATCCTTAAACATAGTAGGCCACCATAAGCCTGCTTGAAGAACCTTGGACAATGTCTTGAAAGTGGCAAACTATCCAGCATAGTCGGATCCATGGCAATGAAACAACACATTCGACACCTCTGATTCAGCAATGCATCTTATGTAGATACCATCAGAACAGTACTTGTACAAGTAAGGTTCATCCCAGAAGTATCGCCTTATGTCCCGCAAGAACTTCTTCTTGTGATAGCTCTTGAGGTGCTTTGGTTCTGCATCTGCAGCAAGGTAGTTGGCGATATCAGCATACCATGGTTGATCAGAATTGGCTGCAGCTACTAGATACTCCTCTGAAACACCAAGGTGTTCAACAGTCAGAACTGGTTCGGGAATCACCTGGTATCGACCGATACCATAGGAGTGTTGATATGCTCAAATTAATACCCTATTTAGATACTAAAGCAGTTGTTGTAGTATAGCTAGGGGTCGAACACAAAGACTCACAGAAACACACAATAGATTATGGATGTGGGAATTACGCTAAGCAATCAATGGTATTGAAAACAAGTACGTAAATTAAATCGGTTGTAAATTCAATTGGAAAAAGATAGGTTCAGGGTATTTCTCAGGGAATCAATGAATGTAGGTAAATTAACTAGCATGATTCGGATTTAGCGCGGTTCTTGAACTCAAATCACTAAACTATAGCTAACCAACTCTCGTTGCGAAAACTATCTAAATCTAAATCCTAGGAATTCCAAATCTCTTTGCGAATCCTAAAGTCTAAATAAGCTTTTAATCTACAAGTTTGATATGTTCACAAAACAACTAAACCAAATCTCTTTGCGAATTGTTGTTTTGATCACCTTAGGTTCTATCAGGTAATTAATCGCACTCTCGCGCCTAATCAATTATCCTAAAATCTAAGTTCTAGGTGATCAATCCAGAATTAGCTTTGTAAACAACCTATGGTGAAGAACTTAATCAGATGGTGAATCCCAATAATAAATCAACCTAGTATTCAGAGAAAACACTATTGAGAACCCTGAACCTAATAAGGGATGTACTCAGACATGGAGAATGAAACAATCAACATAACTGAATAAATCATCAATAAAATAAATAAGAGTAGAGTAAAACAGGGGTTCGAAATCTTCTCTCAGACGAACAGAGTTCTGACTTGTCTCCCCTCTAAAAAGCTCTAAACTCAAAGTAATGAAAACCACACAGCCAAAGTGGCTGTAAAACCTAATTAAATAGTATAAACACGAATTGGGGCCTTCTTGTAAAAATTTAAAGTCTTCTGGGCAAGTTGTACAATTCTTCAAACTTCATTAAAGTCGCGACTTGTGATCTGCTCCGATGGGTGTCGATCGATACCAGGGGGTATCGATCGATGCTTGACGCTTCGTTCAGGTACTTAGTCACAAGACTTCAGTTTTGCTCCATAATGCTCCATAAAACTCCAATATTTCCAATAATGCTCCAAATGTGCTAAAACATGTAAAAGACTCTATAATAGAATAAAGACTCGATAAAATGGACTTATATCATGGCTTAAACAAGGTAAAAACCATGATACATCAACTCCCCCAGACTTAGTCTTTTGCTTGGCCTCAAGCAAATAGAAGACTAAACCAGAGAAAGAGGTTTGAAAACGTAGAGACTCACATGTTCATGAAACATTGCAATGACCAATTTCCCAAGCGCCCAAATGTCACCTAACCATCTTTTGATCTAACCACCATGTACTTCTCCGTGGACATTCGCAGCTTCCCAGACTACACACATTATTTCGCAGCATCGTTCAATCAAGCCATCCTCGCCAGTTTCATCGCTGCGATTAGTATTAAGAACCTTCTAGATTCTTTCCCATACAATATTTCCAATAATGCTCCAAGTGTGCTAAAACCTGTAAAAGACTCTAAAAGACTCAAATATTTCCAATAATGCTCCAAATGTGCTAAAACCTGTAAAAGACTCTAAAAGACTCTATAATAGAATAAAGACTCGATAAAACAGACTTATATCATGGCTTAAACAAAGTAAAAACCATGATACATCAAGTGTCGATCGATATTGAGACCTGCAATTCGTGGGAATTGCTGAGTTTCTACAAAGCCCATCCAAAATTCCGTCTCAATGAAGTAAATGGATTCTTCTGGTAGTTGGTCATCAATGGGGACGTCTGCATCGATCCGAATCCTCGAAAGATGGTCAGCGACCCCGTTCTCTATGCCCTTCTTGTCCTTAATCTCGATTTTGAAACCCTGTAGCAAAAGAACCCAACGACAAAGGCCAGGTTTAAGATCCTTGTTTTGCATCAGATACTTGAGAGCAGCATGATCGGTATGGACAATCACTTTGCTCCCAATCAAGTAGGATCAAAACTTCTCAAAAGAGAAAACGACTGCAAGTAGTTCCTTCTCTGTAGTGCTGTAGTTTCTCTGAGCATCATCAAAAGTCCTGCTGGCATAATAGATGACGTGCAGCTTCTTGTCTTTCTTCTGACCCAGGACAGATCCAACAGCAAAGTCACTAGCGTCGCACATGATCTCAAAAGGCAGAGTCCAATCAGGAGGCTGCACAATAGGAGCACTCACCAAAGCCATTTTTATGTCCTCAAAGGCTGCAAGACAGTCAGATGTGAAATTGAATGATCTCCTTGCATAATAATGCAGTGAGTGGACGTGCTATCTTGGAGAAATCCTTGATAAACCTCCTGAAAACCAAGCATGACCAAGGAAACTTCGAATATCCTTCACATAATTTGGTGGTCGGAGGCTCGTCATAACCTGAATTTTTGCCTTGTCAACTTCGATCCCAGCCTCAGAAACCTTGTGCCCAAGCACGATGCCATCCTGAACCATAAAGTAACACTTTTCCCAATTAAGGACCAAGTGTTTCTCTTCGCACCTCTGTAGTACTTTGCACAAGTTAGTCAACAGTCATTGAACGATGATCCATACACTGAAAAATCATCCATGAACACCTCCATGAAATCCTTAATCATGTCTGTGAAGATAGACATCATGCATCTCTGAAAAGTGGCTGGAGCGTTGCACAATCCAAATGGCATTCTCATGTATGCGAATGTGCCATATGGACATGTAAAGGTCCCTTGGTCATCTGGATATTTTGGACTCTGGAAGAAACCTGAATATCCATCGAGAAAACAGTAGTAGGGATAACTAGCCAACCTCTCTAACATCTGGTCAATGAATGGCAGTGGGAAATGATCCTTCTGTGTAGCTGCATTCAACTTCCTGTAGTCGATGCACATTCGATGTCCAGTGATAGTTCTAGTAGGAATCATCTCATCCTTTTCATTCTTCACCACGGTTATTCCTCCTTTCTTAGGAACAACGTGCACTGGGCTGACCCAAGAGCTATCCGAAATAGCATAGATAACACCAGCTTTCAAAAGCTTCATCACCTCCTTTTTGACCACTTCCATCAGATTCGGATTCAGCCTCCTCTGATACTCAATTGAAGTCTTTGACTCGTCCTCAAGGTGAATCTTATGCATGCTTGCTCAGCAGTAAGGCAATCTCTGTGTTGTTCAAAGAAGCATTGACAATTACTGGGTATGTAGAATTAGGACCAAGAAAACTATACCTCAGATTTGGTGGGAGTGGCTTCAGTTCCACTTTGGGAGCGTTCTCTGCACTCCAATCTCCAAGCCCAGCAGCTTGCTTAGAACTCTCGGCCAACTCTCCCTCGAGTCGCAGGGTATTGACCGATACCAGGGGGTATCGATCGATACTGGCGATGCTGAATCAAGCATCTTCGAGTATCCAGCTGTATCATCACACGAATGTACCTCTGAAGTGGCAGAACAGACCAATGCTCTCTCTAGTGGGTCATCAGGATGCATCTCCTGGAAGTACTCTTCAGCTATGTCACTGAAGGTGTGGACAAAGAAAGTCTGCCAATCGATGGTTGGTCTCTTCATCATCTTATCCATGTGGAAAGTCATGACCAAGTCACTAATGTTGAGAGCGGTATTCCCATTCGTGCAATCAATCAAAGCACCAGCTGTTGCAAGGAAAGGTCTGCCTAGGATAAGAGGATCCTTAGGCTCAGCATCATACTTCAGGACGATGAAATCAGTTGGGATCAAGCAATTCCCAATCTTAATCGGGACGTCTTCGAGTGCTCCCTCTGGAAGTCTAATTGAACGATCAGCAAGTATCAGGGATATCCTCGTGGTTGTGAAGTCTGTCATCCCCATCTTTTTGGTAACTGAATATGGCATGAGGTTGACACTTGAGCCAAGATCACAAAGAGAACGCTCAAACCTGTCTGTGAAAATCGTACAATCCAACACAAAACTCCCTGGGTCTGGCAACTTCTTTGGGATTCTGTTGGTCAGGATTGCACAGCACTCATGTGTAATCATCAAGCATCCCTCTTCAAGGTTCACGTTGCTGGATACCATCCGCTTGACATATCTCCTAAAGGCCAGAGAAGTCTTGATGGCATCGATAAAAGGAAGTTCAACGATCAACTTATCTATAATTTCCTTGCATCTAGAGTCTTCTACCTCCTTCTTAGTCTTCCCAGCAGCTCTGGGATAAGGTATCCTCGGCGTGTAGACTCTTTCTGCAGTTACATTAGGTACTTCCTTCGAAACCTTAGGAGTCAATTCGACTGCGGGATCAGTATCGACCGATACTGAAGTGGTATCGATCGATACACGCGGTTTTGATTAATCACGTGAAAGTATCCTGATAGGTGTCGACCGATGCTGGCTAGTGTCGATCGATTCTGGGGCGATTTCAGTATCCTCGTCGTCAAGATCGACGAGAATATATGTAGTTTGGCCAATTTTTGCTCTGGGAGTGACCTCTTTTCCACTTCTCAAGGTGATTGCATTGATGTGAGCCATTGGGTTCTCTACTTTCCCTGGAAGAAAACCTTTTTGCCTTTTCACAGCCTCTGAAGTCTGAGCTATCCGAAGTTCCAGCTTCTTCTACTGGATATTGATAGCGTCGATCCTTCCACTCAGGTCATTGTATAGGACATCAATCTTCCCATTGAAATCCACTGTAAGCTTCTGCTCTCCCTGAAGAAGCTGTTCAAACATGGACTCGATCTTGCTATCTGGAAGCTTAGTAGGTACGGGCTGATAAGACGAGTTCCCATAGTTCCAGACATACCCACTGCTCTGAGATTGTTTCTGACCAAACTGATTCGAACCTCCTTACTGAGAGTTGTTGTTGAAGTTTCGGTTGTTGTTGAATTGATTCCTCTAACCTTGAAAACCAGAACCACCAATGTAGTTAACATCCTACACTTCATCCTCGTTAAATACCTCAACTTCTTCAGCAAAGTGAACAGCCTTTGGTGTCTTGCCCATCAGAAGATTGTGCATAGAATCCAACTTGGCTTGAACATCAGCAATATGTGTACCATCCATTCTACCAGCTAGCTTCTTCCTCTCAAAATCAGCATTCTTGGTGTTATTACTAGACGTCAAGTTCTCAATCAGTACATAGGCTTCATCAGGATACTTGGTGTTGAAATTTCCATTGCTCGAAGCATCCAAAGTCATATGATACCTCCAATCGAGCGCTCTGAAAAAGAATCCCATCAACTGAACATCAGAGTATCCGTGATGTGGACAATCTTTCTGATATGATCTGAATCTTGTCCAAGCAGCCTTGAACGCCTCAGTAGGTCCTTGAGAAAACTGGGAAATATTGTTCCTCAGATCGTGCATCATCATTGAAATTGTTCATAAAAGCAATCTTAGTTTGATCCCAACTAGTCAGCGATCCAGGAGCCAACTGCTTTAGCCAGTAAGTCGCTTCTCCACCAAGTGAGTATGGGAAAAGCTTGCAGACGAGGTAATCGTAGGACACTCCATTGCTCTTGATGCTAGTGACCAAGTCTCGAACCTCTCAATGTGATACATGGGATGTTCGCTGGAAAGACCATGAAAAGGGTGCTGTCCCACAAGAGTGTAGTATGCAGGCTTCAGCTCAAAGTCATTCCTCTGATAAGGTGGAGGACGAATCGTTGATCGATTTGCATAGAACTGATCAGGTTTGTTGCATTCACCAATCGTTCTGCCATGATTAACCACAACATTCTCAGCGTTTGCGTTCCCAGCGACAATCCCAGCAGCAACAGGAGCAGCGGGAATGATGTTTCCCTCTCCATCCTGACGTTGTCCCTGCGCATTGCACAAACGACCCTCTTGGTCTCTGTAAGCTCCAGACGGGTGTTTTTTAATAGCGGGTGTTTTTAATAGCGGGTGTAACTTCCTCTCCTGAAGTCATCTGATACCTCCAATTGAGCCTTCAGTGAACTCCTCTCCTGAAGGACTTGTCAGGACAATCGCACCATGTGGTCTAACTTCCTTGACTGTGAAAGGACCTGACCAACGAGAACGCAGTTTACCAGGAAACAATTGCAAACGAGAGTTATACAGAAGTACATGATCATTTGGTTCAAAATGCCTGGAGATGATATTCTTATCATGGTAAGCCTTAGTCCTTTCCTTGTACAGCTTGGAGTTCTCAAAGGCAAGATGCCTAATCTCATCGATCTCATTCAGCTTGATCAATCGCTTCTCAGCAGCAGACTAGATGTCGAAATTCAACAAATTTGTAGCCCATGCTGCCTTGTGCTCGATTTCCACTGGAAGATGGCATGATTTTCCATACAGCAAGTGAAACGGTGTAGTCCCAAGTGGTGTCTTGTAAGCAGTCCTTTAAGCCTAAAGTGCGTCATCCAGCTTCACAGACCAATCCTTCCTTGTAATATTCACTGTTTTCTCCATAATTTCTTTGATCTGCCTGTTGGAAACCTCAACTTGTCCACTTGTCTGAGGGTGATACGGAGTAGCAACATGATGGTTCACACCATACTTCTTCAGCAACCTCTCGAAAATTTTGTTGATAAAGTGAGAACCACCATCACTTATCACAATTCGAGACACTCCAAATCGAGGGAAAATGATGGTCTTAAACAGCTTAAGGACCACCGAAGAATTATTGGTTCTGCTAGCAATGGCTTCAACCCACTTAGACACATAATCCACAGCAACCAAGATGTATTTGTGTCCGTATGACGAGGGAAAGGGACCCATAAAATCAATGCCCCAACAATCGAAAATCTCAACCTAAAGGATGAAATTATGTGGCATCTCATATCTCTTACTGATCTTCCCTCTCCTCTGGCACGCATCGCACTGCGAAACGAAAGCATGTGCATCCTTAAACATAGTAGGCCACCATAAGCCTGCTTGAAGAACCTTGGACAATGTCTTGAAAGTGGCAAACTATCCAGCATAGTCGGATCCATGGCAATGAAACAACACATTCGACACCTCTGATTCAGCAATGCATCTTATGTAGATACCATCAGAACAGTACTTGTACAAGTAAGGTTCATCCCAGAAGTATCGCCTTATGTCCCGCAAGAACTTCTTCTTGTGATAGCTCTTGAGGTGCTTTGGTTCTGCATCTGCAGCAAGGTAGTTGGCGATATCAGCATACCATGGCTGATCAGAATTGGCTGCAGCTACTAGATACTCCTCTGAAACACCAAGGTGTTCAACAGTCAGAACTGGTTCGGCAATCGCCTGGTATCGACCGATACCATAGGAGTGTTGATATGCTCAAATTAATACCCTATTTAGATACTAAAGCAGTTGTTGTAGTATAGCTAGGGGTCGAACACAAAGACTCACAGAAACACACAATAGATTATGGATGTGGGAATTACGCTAAGCAATCAATGGTATTGAAAACAAGTACGTAAATTAAATCGGTTTTAAATTCAATTAGAAAAAGATAGGTTCAGGGTATTTCTCAGGGAATCAATGAATGTAGGTAAATTAACTAGCAGGATTCGGATTTAGCGCGGTTCTTGAACTCAAATCACTAAACTATAGCTAACCAACTCTCGTTGCGAAAACTATCTAAATCTAAATCCTAGGAATTCCAAATCTCTTTGCGAATCCTAAAGTCTAAATAAGCTTTTAATCTACAAGTTTGATATGTTCACAAAACAACTAAACCAAATCTCTTTACGAATTGTTGTTTTGATCACCTTAGGTTCTATCAGGTAATTAATCGCACTCTCGCGCCTAATCAATTATCCTAAAATCTAAGTTCTAGGTGATCAATCCAGAATTAGCTTTGTAAACAACCTATGGTGAAGAACTTAATCAGATGGTGAATCCCAATAATAAATCAACCTAGTATTCAGAGAAAACACTATTGAGAACCCTGAACCTAATAAGGGATGTACTCAGACATGGAGAATGAAACAATCAACATAACTGAATAAATCATCAATAAAATAAATAAGAGTAGTGTAAAACAGGGGTTCGAAATCTTCTCTCAGACGAACAGAGTTCTGACTTGTCTCCCCTCTCAAAAGCTCTAAACTCAAAGTAATGAAAAGCACACAGCCAAAGTGGCTGTAAAACCTAATTAAATAGTCTAAACACGAATTGGGGCCTTCTTGTAAAAATTTAAAGTCTTCAGGGCAAGTTGTACAATTCTTCAAACTTCATTAAAGTCTCGACTTGTGATCTGCTCCGATGGGTGTCGATCGATACCAGGGGGTATCGATCGATGCTTGACGCTTCGTTCAGGTACTTAGTCACAAGACTTCAGTTTTGCTCCATAATGCTCCATAAAACTCAAATATTTCCAATAATGCTCCAAATGTGCTAAAACCTATAAAAGACTCTAAAAGACTCTATAATAGAATAAAGACTCGATAAAACAGACTTATATCATGGCTTAAACAAGGTAAAAACCATGATACATCAAGTGTCGATCGATACTGAGACCTGCAATCCGTGGGAATTGCTGAGTTTCTACAAAGCCCATCCAAAATTCAGTCTCAATGAAGTAAATGGATTCTTCTGGTAGTTGGTCATCAATGGGGACGTCTGCATCGATCCGAATCCTCGAAAGATGGTCAGCGACCCCGTTCTCTATGCCCTTCTTGTCCTTAATCTTGATTTTGAAACCCTGTAGCAAAAGAACCCAACGACAAAGGCGAGGTTTAAGATCCTTGTTTTGCATCAGATACTTGAGAGCAGCATGATCAGTATGGACAATCACTTTCCTCCCAATCAAGTAGGATCAAAACTTCTCAAAAGAGAAAACGACTGCAAGTAGTTCCTTCTCTGTAGTGCTGTAGTTCCTCTGAGCATCATCAAAAGTCCTGCTGGCATAATAGATGACGTGCAGCTTCTTGTCTTTCTTCTGACCCAGGACAGATCCAACAGCAAAGTCACTAGCGTCGCACATGATCTCAAAAGGCAGAGTCCAATCAGGAGGCTGCACAATAGGAGCACTCACCAAAGCCATTTTTATGTCCTCAAAGGCTGCAAGACAGTCAGATGTGAAATCGAATGATCTCCTTGCATAATAATGCAGTGAGTGGACGTGCTATCTTGGAGAAATCCTTGATAAACCTCCTGAAAACCCAGCATGACCAAGGAAACTTCGAATATCCTTCACATAATTTGGTGGTCGGAGGCTCGTCATAACCTGAATTTTTGCCTTGTCAACTTCGATCCCAGCCTCAGAAACCTTGTGCCCAAGCACGATGCCATCATGAACCATAAAGTAACACTTTTCCCAATTAAGGACCAAGTGTTTCTCTTCGCACCTCTGTAGTACTTTGCACAAGTTAGTCAAACAGTCATTGAACGATGATCCATACACTGAAAAATCATCCATGAACACCTCCATGAAATCCTTAATCATGTCTGTGAACATAGACATCATGCATCTCTGAAAAGTGGCTGGAGCGTTGCACAATCCAAATGGCATTCTCATGTATGCGAATGTGCCATATGGACATGTAAAGGTCCCTTGGTCATCTGGATGTTTTGGACACTGGAAGAAACCTGAATATCCATCGAGAAAACAGTAGTAGGGATAATTAGCCAACCTCTCTAACATCTGGTCAATGAATGGCAGTGGGAAATGATCCTTCTGTGTAGCTGCGTTCAACTTCCTATAGTCGATGCGCATTCGATGTCCAGTGATAGTTCTAGTAGGAATCATCTTATCCTTTTCATTCTTCACCACGGTTATTCCTCCTTTCTTAGGAACAACGTGCACTGGACTGACCCAAGAGCTATCCGAAATAGCATTGATAACACCAGCTTTCAAAAGCTTCATCACCTCCTTTTTGACCACTTCCATCAGATTCGGATTCAGCCTCCTCTGATGCTCAATTGAAGTCTTTGACTCGTCCTCAAGGTGAATCTTATGCATGCACAGGTCCGGTGATATACCTGAAATGTCATCAAGAGAATAGCCAAGAGCTTTGCGATACTTGCGCAGCTTGCTCAGCAGTAAGGCAATCTCTGTGTTGTTCAAAGAAGCATTGACAATTACTGGGTATGTAGAATTAGGACCAAGAAAACTATACCTCAGATTTGGTGGGAGTGGCTTCAGTTCCACTTTGGGAGCGTTCTCTGCACTCCAATCTCCAAGCCCAGCAGCTTGCTTAGAACTCTCGGCCAACTCTCCCTCGAGTCGCAGGGTATTGACCGATACCAGGGGGTATCGATCGATACTGGCGATGCTGAATCAAGCATCTTCGAGTATCCAGCTGTATCATCACACGAATGTACCTCTGAAGTGGCAGAACAGACCAATGCTCTCTCTAGTGGGTCATCAGGATGCATCTCCTGGAAGTACTCTTCAGCTATGTCACTGAAGGTGTGGACAAAGAAAGTCTGCCAATCGATGGTTGGTCTCTTCATCATCTTATCCATGTGGAAAGTCATGACCAAGTCACTAATGTTGAGAGCGGTATTCCCATTCGTGCAATCAATCAAAGCACCAGCTGTTGCAAGGAAAGGTCTGCCTAGGATAAGAGGATCCTTAGGCTCAGCATCATACTTCAGGACGATGAAATCAGTTGGGATCAAGCAATTCCCAATCTTAATCGGGACGTCTTCGAGTGGTCCCTCTGGAAGTCTAATTGAACGATCAGCAAGTATCAGGGATATCCTCGTGGTTGTGAAGTCTCCCATCCCCATCTTTTTGGTAACTGAATATGGCATGAGGTTGACACTTGAGCCAATATCACAAAGAGAACGCTCAAACCTGTCTGTGAAAATCGTACAATCCAACACAAAACTCCCTGGGTCTGGCAACTTCTTTGGGATTCTGTTGGTCAGGATTGCACTGCACTCATGAGTAATCATCAAGCATCCCTCTTCAAGGTTCACGTTGCTGGATACCATCCGCTTGACATATCTCCTAAAGGCCAGAGAAGTCTTGATGGCATCGATAAAAGGAAGTTCAACGATCAACTTATCTATAATTTCCTTGCATCTAGAGTCTTCTACCTCCTTCTTAGTCTTCCCAGCAGCTCTGGGATAAGGTATCCTCGGCGTGTAGACTCTTTCTGCAGTTACATTAGGTACTTCCTTCGAAACATTAGGAGTCAATTCGACTGCGAGATCAGTATCGACCGATACTGAAGTGGTATCGATCGATACACGCGGTTTTGATTAATCCCGTGAAAGTATCCTGATAGGTGTCGACGGATGCTGGCTAGTGTCGATCGATTCTGGGGCGATTTCAGTATCCTCGTCGTCAAGATCGACGAGAATATATGTAGTTTGGCCAATTTTTGCTCTGGGAGTGACCTCTTTTCCACTTCTCAAGGTGATTGCATTGATGTGAGCCATTGGGTTCTCTACTTTCCCTGGAAGAAAACCTTTTTGCCTTTTCACAGCCTCTGAAGTCTGAGCTATCCGAAGTTCCAGCTTCTTCTACTGGATATTGATAGCGTCGATCCTTCCACTCAGGTCATTGTATAGGACATCAATCTTCCCATTGAAATCCACTGTAAGCTTCTGCTCTCCCTGAAGAAGCTGTTCAAACATGGACTCGATCTTGCTATCTGGAAGCTTAGTAGGTACGGGCTGATAAGACGAGTTCCCATAGTTCCTTACATACCCACTGTTCTGAGATGGTTTCTGACCAAACTGATTCGAACCTCCTTACTGAGAGTTGTTGTTGAAGTTTCGGTTGTTGTTGAATTGATTCCTCTAACCTTGAAAACCAGAACCACCAATGTAGTTAACATCCTACACTTCATCCTCATTAAATACCTCAACTTCTTCAGCAAAGTGAACAGCCTTTGGTGTCTTGCCCATCAGAAGATTGTGCATAGAATCCAACTTGGCTTGAACATCAGCAATCTGTGTACCATCCATTCTACCAGCTAGCTTCTTCCTCTCAAAATCAGCATTCTTGGTGTTATTACTAGATGTCAAGTTCTCAATCAGTACATAGGCTTCATCAGGATACTTGGTGTTGAAATTTCCATTGCTCGAAGCATCCAAAGTCATCTGATACCTCCAATCGAGCCCTCTGAAAAAGAATCCCATCAACTGAACATCAGAGTATCCGTGATGTGGACAATCTCTCTGATACGATCTGAATCTTGCCCAAGCAGCCTTGAACGCCTCAGTAGGTCCTTGAGAAAACTGGGAAATATTGTTCCTCAGATCCTCAGATCGTGCATCATCATTGAAATTGTTCAGAAAAGCAATCTTTGTTTGATCCCAACTAGTCAGCGATCCAGGAGCCAACTGCTTCAGCCAGTAAGTCGCTTCTCCACCAAGTGAGTATGGGAAAAGCTTGCAGACGAGGTAATCGTAGGACACTCCATTGCTCTTGATGCTAGTGACCAAGTCTCGAACCTCTCAATGTGATACATGGGATGTTCGCTGGAAAGACCATGAAAAGGGTGATGTCCCACAAGAGTGTAGTATGCACGCTTCAGCTCAAAGTCATTCCTCTGATAAGGTGGAGGACGAATCGTTGATCGATTTGCATAGAACTGACCAGGTTTGTTGCATTCACCAATCGTTCTGCCATGATTAACCACAACATTCTCAGCGTTTGCGTTCCCAGCGACAATCCCAGCAGCAACAGGAGCAGCGGGAATGTTGTTTCCCTCTCCATCCAGACGTTGTCCCTGCGCATTGCACAAACGACCCTCTTGGTCTCTGTAAGCTCCAGACGGGTGTTTTTTAATAGCGGGTGTTTTTAATAGCGGGTGTTTTTTAATAGCGGGTGTTTTTAATAGCGGGTGTTTTTAATAGCGGGTCTCTGTAAGCTCCATTGTATAGCGCTCTTTTATATGCAATAGATATATTTATAATAGCGGGTGTTTTTTGTTATAAAAGTTGTATACATAGCGTTATTGATTCGTTATTGTATAATATTTAAAATTTCTTAGCGTTCATCTATAGCGTTTGTTTTTGTTTTTATAGCGTTTGTTTATATAGCGTTTGTTTTTATAGCGTTTTTTTATTCATATATTTTGTTTGTTTCGTATTTTGCAAATTTTAAATTTGCATTTGATCAAAATTTGAAACCTGATAAAAACATTCCATAATACATATATTAACAAACAAACAAACAAGTTAAATTACAATACAAACCACTGAACAAATACTAACACAAGACTTTGAAAGTTAAATAAGTTCCAAAAACAACCCGAAAACTAAGACATGAAAAGTGTTTGTATCACACTAATTTAAGTTTGTCATTAGGCCAAGCAACCGTCGTACCTATAGCATCAGCAACATATTGGACTTCAGAATTTGGTCTCCACACTTCAGCATCTCCAATTTTGACACATCTATCCAAACCTTGCTAGCATTCGGACCTAAAGGTACGAAGTGTACTCGATCAGCTGGATCAGTAGAACAAACACGACCTTCTGCAACAATTTTTCCGGAGCCGCTGCAATCAAACAAGATACACTTCTTCTTGGTACCTTTGCTGCTACCAGTGCTTCTACTTGTACTCTGACACTCAAATTGTAAAACACATCCATCCAAAATCCATAAAAGAAACATAAAATGATCGATAACAAGCAGGAGGCTTAGACATTTACCGCAGGTGATGTTTTTGGTGTAGTATCAGGTGTATTGATAACGATATCAACCTTATCAAATGGCCATGCGATTGTCGCATTTACAGCATCACCCATCACTGCCATTTCAGCACTTGGCCTCCACAAAAAAGCATCATGATCAATCACCTTCTCAATCTTCATAATTGCAGCATTAGGACCCAGGGGAATTTGGTTGACCTTTTCATGTGGGTCAACTGAACATAATATACCCTCAGCAACAATTCCACCACCATTCCAATCATAGATGTTGTATTTCGTAGATTCATCAGAGGCCTAAGGATTCATGCATATTAGTCATCCCATGTTTGAGCTTGAAAGTTCTACAAGTTAAGAATAAAAAAACAAGTTAAAAATGTTTACCGTGGATCCAGCAGGCTTATGTCCACTTGGGGAGCTGTAGTCAGAAGCCAAAACCACCCTACAGCTTGGCCATGGAATTTTGGCACCTACAGCTTGGCCAATTGAGCAAATTGTTGTTGTAGGCCTCCATACATATGCATCTGGGTCTGTAGTAGACTTCACAATAACTGCCGCCGTATTAGGACCGAGTGGAATATGACCAATCTTATAGCTTGGTTCAGCCGAGCAGAATTCTCCTTCCCCGACAACAACATTTGACGTATACCAATCTAATATCTTACACTTGGTTCCTTCTTTGCTTATGTTTGAAACCTCAGATTGAGCATCCACACCTTGACATGATGACTAACAAGAAGAAAAACAATTGGTTAAAAACTTATTTCATTGGCCATCATCATAAACAAGTGTGAAACTTACTTTATTTCCAGCTAAGCCACGAACTTGATTCTGCAATTCTTCAATCTTGGTCAGCATTTCTGCTTGTGAAGCTTCAAGCTTCAGAACATGCGAGTCTCTAGCATTAAGGAAATCCATCTTGTTCATAGTAATCCCTCTGCCCATCCCTCTAACTCTTCCATATCTCTCTCTCCCTAAAACTTGACTGACAGCATCTTCTCTTACATTTTCAGTGGATGTGGAGTCCATTTGACTATCGATTGATTGTATCCTTTCCTTATACAAATATTTGTAAACAATTTGTTTGAACCAGATTATCTAAGAGTCTAAAATAAAACATTAATAATAAGAATTTTATGAATTCTTACAATCGTATCTGCAAATTCTTTTTTCACAAGTCTCCCATCAGAGTGAGTGTGTCCTGCTAACCAGACCTTACCTCTAGTCACCTTCTTTGGGTCAGAACTCTTCTTTTTCTACGAGTAAAACGTACTCAACAAAAGTATATAATTGTTATACAATTTAAAAATACAATACACGAGAAACACACATACCATTTCCATGGATAGACGAAACATTCCTTTCCTGCTGGTGGTGTGAGGAATCTGAGACTTCCTCAGCTCCTTGTATTTCTGACTTTGTACCTGCAATCCGGCAATTACCCAATGTTATTATCTAAATCACCAAGTACATGAAAAAGTAACAACTACATCACCTTAAAAGCTGTGGAAGTCCTAGTCTTCACCCAATTGTTCCAAGACGCAAGAGATTGAATGTTGCTTGGTTTTAACTTAAGCCTCTGAGTGGCACTCTTAGTTACTCGAAGTTTAGAAACAAGTCTAGATTTAGAAGCCCTCCAGATAGAACCCATCTACTTGAAAACACATTCTCTTTGCCAACCATCTTCCAAATCAAACCTTGCCTACAAAAAAATTACAAAGTTAGACATAAACTCTCATGAGTTTTGTAAATTAAAACTGAGTACCTTAATTTCCTCCCACGTTGTATCCTTAGTTGCACAGTCAACTGCCCTCCAATCATCAACTAGTACCGGTACATGCTCCCTCACAAGAGGACCAAGAAATGAGGAAAGTGTCACTGAACCTGGTCCCGAATGTTCGCCCAACACGGAAAATTCTACAGTTACCTTATCGATAGCCTCTTTTGCCAATTTACGCATCTTAGTCGGCCCTCGTATTCTCCTTTTCTTATTCTCACACTGCTGGGTTTGTTCTTGCTCTCCACTCAATTGGGATGTAGCTCCTCTACTGGTTTGCTGCTCAGTCTCAGCATCGTTCTCTGTAGGGTTTTCAACCTCTTCTACTTCTGGAGCCATTTCTTTCTCAACATGTTCATTTTCCTTAGAATGTTCTTCAATTTCTTCGTTTTCTGAATCCACTTCAAGGTCTTCACCTTCCTCCTCATGAATTTGGTCTTCTACCTCATCAACTTGCTTGTCTACCATCTGATCTTTATCCTTTACAGACATCCCAATATCATCATGTTTATCAGTACCACTACCCTTCTGCCTAGTCTTCTGCTGTCGAATTTTTCTCACCGGCAGTTCGGGAGGGCTTACATCCTCACCTAGATTACGCTTGCTACGTCGGACAACAGCATTCGTTGGTCTCGTCTTTGGCATGTTTGACCCTTAAACATGGCAGAGCAAAAATAATCACAATTAGTATAAAAGCTTATGCATGGCAAAACAAATCTCCAAAAAAGAAACTGATGGCTAATATTATATTAAGACCCCTTCACAATCATCCCTAACACAGAAACTCTCATCATCAGACAATTGATTTCCCAAATCTTCATTTTGCTGGACTGATATTGTTCCACTAACAAACTCCTCTTCTGTCTCCAATTCGTGATATCCCCTCGGTGGCGCCCGCATAACTACATACCACGATGAGGAGTCATCTTCTCTAGAGTAAAAAACATGTTTTGCTTGCGATGGCAGAATGTATGGATCTTGTAGAAAAGATGATTGGTTCATATGGAGGTTCACCAGCGTAAAGCCGTCTTCTTCCTTTATACCATTCCCTATGTTTGCGCAAATGCATTTGAATAGTGGAACATGGAACATGTGATAGTCCAGCATAATGATCTCCTTTATAACTCCGTAGTACACAACCATGTCAGCCATTTGTCTACTATCTCGGGCACTAGATCTACACATACTGAAATCTTCATATGTCACTCCACTGTTTTGAGTCTTCCTCTTTACGTCATCTCTATGAAATCGATGGCCATTAATGACGTACCCCTTATAGCTTTGAGCAATATGTCTCGGACCAAATGCCAACCATCTCAGCTTGGTGGAATGACACTCTGAATTAGTTGGTATCTAATCAGAAAGTTACAGTATTAGTCAATTTGTAAAGATTAAGATAAAATTTAAACTGAAATGATATATATATGTAACTTTGTCCAAACCTTTGCCTTTATCCACTCTAGAAACCTTTCGGTATGAAGTTTCCAACAAAGAGTTTCGTTTCTTGCACATCGGACATCAGTATCTTGCAATTCTTCTAAATGCATTCTGGTTCACAAGAATAAGTTATTATTCATAGATTATCAATAATCAATGACAAAATAACAAGATATAATTGTCAAATAGAGTTGAACTTACTCAATATAAGGATCCATAACTG